>OZ020509.1:34059085-34414869 GCA_963971375.1 Platycheirus rosarum | reverse complement strand
TATATATTATATATATATATAATATATATATATTATATTATATATTATATTATATATATATTATATATTATATATTTATTATATATATATATTATATATATTATATATTATATATTATTAATTATATATATATATTATATATTATAATATTATATATTATATATTATAATATTATATATTATAATATTATATATTATATATATAATATTATATATATATATAATATATAATATATATAATATATAATATAATATATATATATAATATATAATATATTAATATATAATATATAATATATAATATATAATATATATAATATATAATATATAATATATAATATATAATATATAATATATAATATATATATATAATATATAATATATAATATATAATATATTAATATATAATATATAATATATAATATATAATATATAATATATAATATATGTTATATAATATATAACATATAACATATAATATAAAATATATAATATAAAATATGTAATATATAATATATTAATATAGTAATATATAATATATAATATATAATATATAATATATAATATATAATATATAATATATAATATATAATATATAATATATAATATATAATATATAATATATAACATATAATATATAATATATAATAAATAATACATAATATATATATATATAATATATAATATATAATATGTAATATAAAGTATATGAATATATAATATATAATATATAATATATAATATATAATATATAATATATAATATATAATATATAATATATAATATATAATATATAATATATAATACATAATATATAATATATAATATATAAATATAATATATATAATATTATATAATATATTATATATAATATATATATTATATATACTATATAATATATAATATATAATAATAATTATAATATATAATATATAATATATAATACATAATATATAATATATAATATATAATATATAATATATAATATATAATATAATAATATATAATATATAATATATATAATATATAATATATAATATATAATATATAATATATAATTATATAATATAATAATATATAATATATAATATATAATATATAATATATAATATATAATATATAATATATAATATATAATATATAATATATAATATATAATGTATAATATATGTTATATTAATATATAACATATAATATAAAATATATAATATAAAATATGTAATATATAATATATTATATATAATATATAATATATAATATATAATATATAGTATATAATATATAATATTAAGTATATAATATTTAATATATATATCTAATATATAATATATATATATAATATATAATATATAATATATAATATAATATATAATATATAATATATAATATATAATATATAATATTTAATATATAATATATAATATATAATATATAATATATAATATATAATATATAATATATAAAATATATAATATATAATATATAATATATAATATATAATATATAATATATAATATATAATATATAATAATATAATATATAATACATAATATATAATATATAGTATATAATATATAATATATAAATATAATAATATATAATATATAATATATAATATATAATATATAATATATAATATATAATAAATAATATATAAATATAATAATATATTATATAGTATATAATATATAATATATAATATATATCATATATAATATAAATATATAATATATAATATATATAACATATAATATATAATATATAATACATAATATATAATATATAATATATAATATATAATATATAATATATAATATATTATAAATAATACATAATTATATAATATATAATATATAATATATAATATATAATATATAATATATAATATATAATATATAATATATAATATATAATATATAATATATAATATATAATATATAATATATAATATATAATATATAATATATAATATATATATATAATATATAATATATAATTTTATAAATATATATATATAATATATAATATATAATATATAATATATAATATATAATATATAATATATAATATATAATATATAATATATAATATATAATATATAATATATAATATATAATATATAATATATAATATATAATATATAATATATAATATATATATATATAATATATAATATATAATATATAATATATAATATATAATATATAATATATAATATATAATACATAATATATAATATATAATAAATAATAAATAATATATAATGTAAAATATATAATATATAATATATAATATATAATATATAATATATAATATATAATATATAATATATAATATATAATATATAATATATAATATATAATATATAATATATAATATGTAATATATAATATAATATATATAATATATAATATATTAATATATAATATATAATATATAAATATATAATATATAATATATAATATATAATATATAATATATAATATAAAATATAATATATAATATATAATATAATATAATAATATATAATATATAATATAGAATATATAATATATAATATATAATATATAATATATAATATATAATATATAATATATAATATATAATATACAATATATAATATATAATATATAATATATAATATAATATATATAATATAATATATAATATATTATATATAATAATATAATATATAATATATAATATATAATATATAATATATAATATATAATATATAATACATAATATATAATATATAATATATAATATATAATATATAATATATAATTATAATATATAATATATAATATATAATATATAATGTATAATATATAATATATAATATATAACATATAATATATATTAAATAATATATAATATAATATATTATATATAATATACAATATATATATAATACATAATATATATAATGTATAATATATAATATATATATATAATATATAATATATAATATATAATATATAATATATAATGTATAACATATAATATATAATATATAATATATAATATATAATATATAATATATAATATATAATATATAATATATAATGTATAACATATAATATATAATATATAATATATAATGTATAATATATAATATATAATATATAATATATAATATATAATATATAATATATAATATATAATATATAATATATAATATATAATATATAATATATAATATATAATATATAATATATAATATATAATATATAATATATAATATATAATATATAATATATAATATATAATATTATATATGTCCAGACAAGTTTAAACAAGAGCGAACGAAATGTACATACACACAGAACAATGTACATTTAGCGAACGGGTTGCGCAGCTGCTTGCTGTGGCAACAGAGAAAAGAGAAATACACATTTAACATAATGTGTGTGAAGCGACGCCGATGCTAACGGTGGTTGAAAATTGTGTACTGATACTCATTCCGTGTGCATAAGTCGAGCAAGACAGTTAAAAAAAAAACTTAAATTTATATTCGGTGTAAAAAATCAAAAATGGAGAAGCGTCAAGAATAGCTATTTATTAAAAATCATTAAAATATACTCACGAGCAAATTAATCGAGAGCGTGTTACAACAGAAAACTTAAAAATTGCTAACAAAAGGTAAGAAAGTGCAGCGAATTTGATTTTTGGTGTTTTAGAAGAATACAGTTCCTCATCGTCGTCGTCGTCGATTATGTGCTGTTGTGTTGTGTTGTTTTTGGTAGAGCAGCGAAAAGAAGAAAAAAGTGTTTTGTTTTTTCTTTCTTGGAAATAGAGCAGTGGCGTTTGAGAAAAAATCAACGCAGATAATTAAAGCAGTGCTAGTTTGAATAGATTTTTGGTGAAAGAGATTTAAATATGAGAAAGAAAAATTTATTGCGAAGAGAAGTGAAATATAAGTGCATAGTTGTGACGATTTTTTTGAATGCGTTTCAGATGCGTATGTATGTGTGGATGTGTGTGTGATTTTTTTTGTCGTTTAGGGAAGCGTAAAAGAGAAATTTTTCTGTTGTGAAAAATAGAATGCCAGAGATTCGAAGCGATATTTTCAACAGAGAAGCGAGAGCGAAGGCAAAACTTATAGCATATTACTTGCGAGTTGTTGGAGAGAAAATTTCCAGGTTAGTTTTCGGACACTGGGCGGGAGCCGAAGCCTTGTTATATAGAGCAAAGCGCGGTCAGTGCGTCGGGAACTGGGATGCGCGCCTGTCAATCCTACGCTGAAGATTCGCCTGGTTAAAGAGGTTGAGTCTGAGGGGGGAGAGAGCTGGAAGGCGGTCCATAGGGAAAATAGGAGATAGGTATGGTTCTCTGAGGGAATGTGAGCCAGTCAAGACAATTTGTGGACTCTCCTCGTAGGCTTATAGTATTTCTTTCTTGTTTTCAGATAACGACGCTCGAAATTAATTTAATTTTATTGTATTCTTCTAGAAATAACAAGAGCAGCGATAAAAAGAGCAGCGCTAAGAAAGACCCAAAACAGATATCAATTGAGCAGTGTGAGATGGAGTCTTCAACAGGCGACCAGCTGGAATACAGATTCCAGGCTGCCATCAATGCCATGCAGAGAACTTTGACATTCTGCAACTCCGAAAAAGTGCAAGAGTATTCAATCGAGGGCCTGAGCGTCAGGCTCGAAGCCCTGAGTGAAGCGTGGGCCGAGATGAAGAGCGTCGAGAAGCAACTAGCAAAGCGAGAAGATGTCTTAAAAATGGCATCCATCGAGAAGAAGCTGAAGAAGCTGATGAAAGAAGCGACACCTAAAGAGCAGCGACAGGACCCGATATCAGTCCACGTATCATTGCCTTTCTCCCAGCATGACATCAGCAAGACTTGGGGCGATTTCGATGGTGACATCACCAAATGGCAAGGCTTTCGCGATCGCTTTGCTGCCGCCGTCCATAATAATGATAAGAACACTCCAGCTTACAAATTCTCTTATCTAAAATCATCACTCGTCGGAAAAGCGGCAAAGGTTTTGGGAGAGTGGCAATTGACGGAGTCAAATTATTGTGAAGCGTGGCAGCGCATTAATGAGTTTTACACCAGGAAGTATGCGACATATCGTGAATTGCTGAGGCAATTCTTCAAACTGCCATATCTCCAGCATCCCATCAAGGCTTATTAGCTAGAGCGTATGTCAAACGCCACTCATGAAGCCATACGCCAGCTCAGGGCGCAGGGCGTTCCCACCGACGACTGGGACATGATTATCGTGCATGTCTTACATGAGAAGCTGGACTCGGAGACAGCATGCAAATGGGAGGAGACACGAACATCCGAGTTTCCTACAATAAAAGAGATGTGTGCGTTCCTCGAGAAAAGAGCAGTGGCGTTGGAAAGTGTGCAGGACTGCCGTCGTAGAGAAGCGCCTGGAGCATCGACTTCCACAATGACATTGAGAGAGACTGAACGAGTATCGTTAAGGGCGAGAGAAAGAGGCAGCGATCGAAGCAAAGGTTGTTTAGTATGTGCAGCGACCGGACATCCGATGTGGGCATGTCCAGAATTTCTGTCACTCAGTCTGATGGGCCGCAACAACTTCGTAGGAGAGCGCAGACTGTGCAGTAACTGCCTCAAGCCAGGACATCAAGTGAAAGACTGCTACCAGGGCCCTTGTGTGCGCTGCCCAGGAAGTCAATACCACAACAGCGTCCTGTGTCCAATGAGGGACATGAGAAAGATGGAATCGGTTCACCGAGCTCGTGAACAGCCCAGCAAGAGGTCATCAACTGGACAGGCTGGAGAGAAATCTAGAGAGAAGTGACAATCCAAGCGCCGGAAGCTGGACGCCGGCAACACTAAGAGCAGCGCAACAGTGAGAGCAGCGAGAAAAGAAACCAACGATACCGAAACGTCCAGCAGAGCATCATATTATGATTTTAAGAGAAATCCTAACAATAAAGAAAATATTTATAAGCATTATTCTGAATCTTTTATTCATTAAATTAATTGAAAGTGCGACTGTGTTATTCACAGTGAAGGTAATGGTAGGCTCCGAGGGGATAGAAACGGGCCCGGTCCGGGCGCTGATGGACACGGGTGCCCAACCAAATCTGGTGAGTCATGAGTTGGCAGAGAGATTGCAGCTGACAAGACATTAAGTAGCGAGAAAGATAATAGGTATCAATGGCGAACCTTTTATCATTAAATACAGAGCGAAGATAAGCGTGAGACCATGGTTCTCTTTAGAGATTGGGATTGAGCAAGAATTCTTGATTTTGCCGAGAGAGAATCCGTTGTGTCCTATGGTGCTGGACGACGGATTGAGACATTGTCAAGCGATAGAGAATAGAAGAGAGATAGACGGGTCGCCATTGGCGGACCCGGAATTTTATAGAGAAGCGCCAGCAGATTTACTGCTGTGTTGTAATTTCGTCGTTGAGATGCTGGGATCAATAGTAGTCCGGCAGCCATCTGGGTTGTTTTCGATGAAGACGGGAGAGTGATATTGGGGAAGCCTGATGATTGCACTACAGGCGCAGATTCAGAGAGAGAAGCGATCGAGTTATCAAAAGAGATAGACTATATTTTGAAAAGTGCTGGGTTTGAGCTGCGAAAGTGGAATTCGAATTCAAGAGCATTGGTGAGAGACATGAATTATGAAGAGAGAGATTCGGTAGTTTTCCGAGAAGATGAAGACACTTCAATACTAGGCTTGAAGTGGTTGCTTGCGAAAGATCAATTTACCTTTGAAGTGAAGACGCCGATAGTAGAGAACATGATGACTAAGAGAAAAATAGTGAGCTGCGTGGCACAATTGTATGATCCTAATGGATACATATCGCCAGTGACCATTTTGGGAAAGATTCTCATTCAAGACGTCTGGCGTTCAAAGACGGATTGGGATGAAGAACTAGCGAAAGACATCTTGAACAGATGGAAAGAGCTTTGGAGAGAGATAACATACTTGGAGCAGTTTAGAATCGACAGATGGATAGGCACATCTGTTGGTACGCTCAAAGAGATACATGGCTTTTCAGATGCCTCTGAAAAAGCTTTTGGAGCAGTGATATATGTCAGAACAGAGCATTCGACTGGAGAAATCAGATCCATATTACTACAAGCGAAAACGAGAGTAGCACCGTTGAAGACGGTGAAGATACCGAGACTTGAGCTAGCTGCAGCAGAGCTGCTAGGGAGATTAGTAGAGAATGTGAAAGAGACCATGGAATGGAAAGATATTGAGTACACTCTTTGGACAGATTCAGTGGTAGTGCTTCACTGGATTAACAAACAACCTTGTGAATTGAAGACTTTCGTTGCGAATAGAGTTGCGTCTATACAAACAAATACAGAGATAGAGAGATGGAGACATGTCGGTACTAAAGAAAATCCTGCAGATCTGCTAAGCAGGGGAATGAAAGCGTCAGAACTGGTAGCGAGTGATTTGTGGTTACATGGACCACAATGGCTAAGACAACCCCGATCCTCATGGAAATCTGAAAAGTTTGTGCCAAATGTGAAAATGGGGAGGGATGAGATGAAAGTGAAGATGAAAGAAAAAAGAACAACAGAGTTATTTTGCGAAAGAAATTGCTGCACTCAAAGGCAATAATAATTTCCCGGAGAAGAGTAATATTGAATCGCTGAAGCCTATTATGGGCCGGAGAGAGATTATGAGAGTAGGAGGAAGACTAAGTAGAGCAGAGCTAGAATTTGGAAGAAGGCATCCAGTGATTGTACCAAGTGGTTCCAGGCTGGCATGGCTTATCATGGACAGCGCTCACAGAGCAACAAAGCATGGAGCAGTGCAAGTGATGATGCATCACATACGAGAGAGATTCTGGATTACAAGATTGAGAAGCGAACTGAGAAGATACTTACACAAGTGCCTTGTGTGTGTGCGACATAACCATCGATTTGAAACACAATTGATGGCTGATCTGCCAAGCGAGAGAGTGACTCCTGGAAAAGCGTTTCTTCATTCTGGCGTGGATTACGCTGGACCATTCGTCGCGAAGATAATAGATCGAGCCGGGGAGCAGGTGACAACACAGAAATGCTGGATTTCGGTGTTTGTGTGCCTAAAGACTAGAGCAGTGCACATTGACTTGGTGTCAAGTCTATCAACAATTGCATTTATTGCATGCTACGAGAGATTTGTTGCCCGTAGGGGCAGATGCGAGAGAATATATAGAGACAATGGCACAGCCTTTGTTGGAGCAGCGAAAGAGTTACAGAGAGCAAAAGAGATTTGGCACGGGAGAGAATCGATTGACTTTCTAGGAGCCAAGGGCACCGAATGGAAGTTCATGACACCAGCAGCGCCGCATCAGGGCGGCATTTATGAAGCCGCCGTGAAATCAATGAAATTTCATTTGACAAGAGTGATAGGAGCAAAGATACTGACATATGAGCAACTGTTGACATTAACTGCTGGAGTTGAGGTGATTCTAAACTCAAGGCCTCTTCAAGCGATAACTGATGATCCTGACGACCTGCAGGCGTTAACGCCGGGACATTTCCTGGTAGGCGAACCGTTAGTGCTGCCGCTACCTTTTGTGACTGGTGAGATATCAGATTCTCATGGTGCGAGATTATGGAAAGAGAGAAAGGCAATGCTTACGCACTTTTGGGATAGATGGCGAGAAAAGTATCTTGTGACGTTACTCGAGAGAAAGAAGTGGAGAAGAGAAAGGCATGCGCTGCGAATTGGGCAATTGTGTATTATAAAGAGCGAGAACTTCCCACCGTCAGCATGGGCGCTAGGAAGAATCAAGAGATTGATCAGAGGGAAAGACGGACTAGTGCGAAGCGTGGAGGTGCAAACTGTAACCAATCAACTGACAAGGCCGGTGCAGAAGATTTGTATACTACCAAATGAAGAATGAGAAAGAGCAGCATTATTATTGTTATTATCACGATTATTTGAATTGAGATAGAGAAGCGTTAATGTATGTTATGTTAAATAATTTTGAATATTATTGTTTTGATAATTTAATATTAAGAGAAAGAAACAAAAAGCGAAAGGGTGGAAAACCGTAGGTTTTCGCCGGGACTGTATCGAACTCGAACCTGGCAATACTGAGTTCGATATTTTAGGGAATTTCTCTGGGAATTTCCCTCTTACAAAGGGAAATTCTCATTGAAATTGTGCAGTTGAAATGTAACCATCGCAGCGATCAGTAATAAAAATAAAGAGCAGTGATAGTGGTTTTTTGGACGAAGGCTTTTTCCACTTTAAATTATTGTGTTTTATTTGTTAATTATTTTGAGTTATATTTCTACTCCTGAGCCGAAACATATATATAATATATAATATATAATATATAATATATAATATATAATATATAATATATAATATATAATATATAATATATAATATATAATATATAATATATAATATATTATATATAATATATAATATATAATATAATATATAATTTATAATATAAAATATAAAATATATAATATATAACATATAATATATAATATATAATATAATATATAATTTATAATATAAAATATAAAATATATAATATATAACATATAATATATAATATATAATATACAATATATAATATATAATGTATAATATATAATATATAATATATAATATATATTATATAATATATAATAATAAAAATATATATAATATATAATATATAATATATAATATATAATATATAATATATAATATATAATATATAATATATAATATATAATATATAATATATACTATATACTATATAATATATAATATATAATACCAATGGTTGTTAAACAGAATGTGTCCTTCAGCAATCGCTACAATGGAAACAAAATTTAATGATTTATCAGAATTTGCTATACATAGTTTGGTGCCATTAGTCTTTTCCCATCATGGTCTCGTGGTCTATATTAGGAATGATGTTGCTTGCCAGAGCCTTTCCCAATACGGGCAATGTTCCAAAACAGACTTTAACTTCTTGTGGCTCAAATTCAATGTCCGCAAGCATGTCATTCATTATTTTTTATTATAAGAGTCTTATTTACAAGAGTCCAAATCTCGACAGTTATTCGACTTGTAACGAGTTTGATGCGCTGTCTGATTCTATCTGGAAATTGTTTTCCTTTATCCTCGTTATTGCGGGCGATTTCAATGTACATCATTCCAATTGGCTCCACTATTCTCGTCAGACAACCCCCGAAGGAAGGTATGTCGAGCTCTTTGCAGGGTTACATCACCTTACCCAAGTGATCGATGTGCCATCGCGTATACCGGATGTTGCTGGGCAAGCAGCCCATACTCTTGACTTGTTTCTTACTTCTCACCCTGTTAAATATACCATTAGTGTAACTTCTCCATTTGGCACTTCGGACCATTGTGTCATTTCAGCTTATTTCTCGTCCTCCACCCATCCAGTTAAAGAAAAACTTCCCACCAGAACCGTTTGACAATACGAGAAAGCCAACTGGGAAGGCCTGAATATTTTTTCCCGAAACTTTAACTGGTCACTTTGCTTCGTCAATAGTGACATTGATGCCAGTGCTAGGGATGCGTGCTTTTATTCCTAACATAGTAAAAAGCATCAAGCCTAAAGAAAGGTCCTGGTTTTACTCTGAGTGTTAGGAAGCTATCAGGCTCAAAGAAGTAAGTTTCCGAACTTACAAAGCCAACCCTACAGGAAAAATCGGAAAAACCACAAACAAGCAAGTAACTCATGCAACTCTATTATTGAAAGAAGACAATTTTTGCATGACCAAAAATTACTGCAAAAGATTCTGCAATCTCCCAAAGGCAGTAAAAATGTTTGATTATTTGTAAAAAATATTAAAAACTCCTCACCATCTTCGGTTTAAACGCTCATCGACCCTAACAAACCAATTGTTTTTCTTCAGAGAAGGCAAACTTGCTCACCGCCCATTTCGCTGCCAGCTACACGCTGCTTCGTAGCAAAGTTGGCCCTCCTGTACTTGAGAATTTATCTTCTATGGGGCCGATTTTTCTGCACTCGTACAGTAGCATAGGGGTACGTACATTTATTGGCGCGACAGCTCCTTCCATTCCTGTGTGTGTGTTGTTAATCTGCAAGTATGGAAGGGACCTACAGTTTACAGCCGAGTCCCAACGGCTACATGTCATGCACTTTTTCGAGACAGATTTTACTCTTGGAGGTTTTGTCAGTTTCCCGCAAGAGGCAGTACCTCCGAAAAGAAGGTGGGTTTGCGCTGGATTCGAACCCAGGGTCCTTCACTTAGCAGTACGGCACACTAACAACTAAGCCACGGGACACACTCGTACAGTAGCAATAGTTCTCAAAGATCTCGAGCTCGATATACACAAACCCGCTGGCCCAGAAGGTATACTCCCGATTCTTCTGAAGAGGTGTTCTTCCACACTGGCAAAGCCTCTGCGTAAACTTTTCCATCGCTCCTAATCTTCTGAAATCTTTCCTAGAAGATGGAAAACAGCATTTGTTAAGACTGTCTTTAAGAAAGATCACCCATCCTCCCCCTCCTCCTACCGACCCATACCACACACATCGCCTCTTTCTATGGTCATGGAAAAGATGATTAACCAGTGTAACAAATCTTTACATCGCTTTGGTGAAAGTAAGATTATTGCTCTTGTTATCTCCAAGGGTTTTGATAGAGTTTGGCATAAAGCTCTCTTAACCAAAATGCGTGCTTTCGAAATGGATGATACTCTTGTTCGTTGTATTAGAAGCTATCCTCTGGATTCAAGTCTGATTCCCACAAAATAAATGCTGGTGTGCCCCAGGGCTCGGTTCAGTCTCCGACTCTGTTCTTCATTTGTATAAATGATCTTCTGTCTGCTACTTTTAATACACTAAACTGTTTTGCTGACGACTCTACCATCAGTTTTTCATATTCGTTCGATAATCCACGTCCTTCACCTTCGGACGTATAATTGCAATGGAACCGTATGTCAAGCTCATTGAACTCCAGCATTGTCAAATGGGGTAATAGGAATCGTGTGGAGTTTAATGCTTCGAAAACTCAATGCTGTCTTCTCCCGTTAAAGCGAAACATACCCCCAATGCAATTGTCCATGAATGGCACTGTCAATACTCGGTATGTGCGTCAACGACAACGTCCGTTGGAACGACCATATATTTGCGATCGCTAAAAACGCTGCTAAGTGCTTAGGTTTTCTATATCGGTGTAAGAAGTATTTTTCTACGTCTGATCTGGCTACAATTTATAAAGCGTTTATACGCCCTAAACTTGAGTACAACTCCCTGAAGTAGTCCATGACAACAAAGATGTAACCGTTTTCAGTTTTCGTAAAAGGGCCTGTGATGTCAACGGCGATTCTTTCAAACGAGGCGTTCACGTTAAACTGGTGCATTTTGTGTCGTGTTTTGACTTAGGGACCCTTACTAGCTGCGCACGTTGCACATTTTCGACATCGGCTCTCACCATCGTTTCTTGCACTTAGCCAAAAAAAAGCGTACCCGTACCTTTTCCATTGTCATGTTTATTCCCAAGTACCCACCGGATACTCCATCATATGTTTTCCTTAAGATCTCTTGTACTTTCGATTGTGGAACCACAAGCTGCATCTTAAAGGATCTTCCATCCGGCATTTTCCATTTTCTCCGCAAAACACAATCTTTAACATGGACAGAGTCCCACTGCGCCCAGTATGTCTTTAAGGTAGATCTTCTGTTGGAGATGTCTCTTGCTTTGAGCTACTCTAAAGAATCCTTCCATGCAAGGATTGGCTGGTGTCAGGATCTTCTTTTTGTGCATTACAAGGCTCTTCGGCACTCAAATCCTCAACAAAGTTCGACTCTTAGTCTCTGGACAGAAATACCTTTTTCTTTTTCTCTTTTCGCGCACAATGTTTGCTACTGGGCGCACATGGTCTTTGGAAAAGCGCGTCCGCATTGCAGTGCACCGTTCCTTTGCGATGCTGTACTTCGAAGTCTTAAGAATGCGATCGGATTTTTGAACTGTATCAACCATTTTAGAGCGGCGTAATCTGTACGCAGAATGAATCTCTATCCATACAAGTAATTATGTAAATGTTTGTAGCCAGTATCAGAGCAAGGAGTTCCCGTCTGGTTACACAGAAGTTTCTATCTGGTCGCGACAGAACTTTGCTAAAATATACTACCACTTTTTGCTCTCATTCGTATATCTGAGAAAAAATTGGTCCAAAACCCACATTACTAACGTCCACAATAAATGTCTTGCCAGGGGGTTAACTAGTATCGGTGCCTCAAAAAGTCGCTGCTTTAGATATTCAAAGGTTTTCTTCGCACTTCCCTGATTATTTAAATTGCCAGTGAACTGGTGTAGACCCTTTGAGATTCCAGCGACATCTTTCACGAACCCCCTGCAATACGTATTTGGCGAGACCGAGAAATCTCCTCACCTGGTGTTTGTCTTCGGGAACTGGCCAATTTTTTACGACTTCGATTTTTTTTTTCAATTTGACGATACACATGTCCCAAATACTTCACCTCATCTTTGAACAGAACACATTTCTTTGGATTGAGCTTCAAGTGTGTTGTTCAAAGTCGTGTAAGCACATCCTGTCCCTGTCGCGATGTCTTTAACACACGCTGACGTCGTCTAAGTATACCAAGCAGGTTTTCCACGTCAAACCATGTATTTAAATGCTGAAAGGTGGACGGAGCATTACACAAGCCGAATGGCACAACGGCAAACTACCACAATCCATTTCCCGTTGCGAAAGTGTACTTTTATTTGTCTTCTGGATGGATCTTTACTTGCCAGCAGCAACTTTTCAGATGAAGGGTGGAAAACAATTTCGCTCCAGAAAAGGTATCCAAGGTTTCATCTATTCGAGGTAAAGGGTAAATGTCTTTCTTGGTGACATCGTTGAGCGTCCGATAATGCACGCAGGATCGAGTGCTGCCGTCCTTCTTTTTCACTAGTACAACAGGTGATGCTCACTGCTTTTTGAGTTTTCGATTAGACCTTATTTTTCCATGGTCGCTATCACCTTGTCGATGTCTGCCTGTTTTGCCAATGGAAGTCTTCTAGCAGGTTGTCGGATCGGGTTGCTATCTCCGGTGTCTATGCGGTGCTGTACTAAGTTTGTTCAACAATAGTCTTCATTCTGTAATGCATATATATTAGCAAACTCGTCACTGAGATTTTCGGCTATGATTTACTGCTTCTTATTTAGCTCAGAGTTTCCGAGTATAGCATTACATACCTCGACCACTTTGGTTGGAGACAGGAATCGCAGATTCACTTTCAGATATTTCCGAAATATCTGCCATGAGTACGCATCTTCTAATCACCTCTCCTTGTCTGAGCTTGACGGTGTGTATGTTTGTATTCAATAGCCTTACCGGTACCATGTTTTTCTTTGGTTCCACTAGAAATTTTCCAGCGATGTAGCTTGAAGTCTTTTTTATCATCTGCTTCAATGAAGTAGAACCGGTCGTTCCCAGGATCACCCTCCAAACGCGTTCATAGAACTGTCTCTGAAAATGGTAGAGGGACTTCATCTCTGCTTATAATCGCCCGAAACTTTGCAGTGTTTTCCTTCCCATATACCATAGGGATCTCGACGGTTCGATACCTTAACAACTGCATTCGAAGGTCGATGATTACCTCATGTGTCTTCATGAAAACTTCTCTTATGATGCATTTGTCGCATATGTCGGCAACTGTGAGAAGGCCAACCCTTCCAGTTGTACCTATAGAAATACCTCACCGTATACTTTCCTTGCTTCTCCCGCAGCTATCTTCAGAGTGTAGCAGCTGGTGTTATGTAGCCAGGATGTCTTAACAAGGTCTCTTCTGATAGTCCTGGGGGTGTCGATTAAATCAACCAAAGCTTGTCCAGCAGTGTTAGTATTATCCCTCCTAGATGATCCGTCATTCAGCCTTCCCCTTGCGCAATGTAGGCAGCTTAAGTATCCCAGCTGGTGGCAATTACCATCATCTCATTTCACCTCAAGCATTGTTCGTGTTTTGTCTTTCTTTCTTTCGACGTGTTGACATGGCACTCTATCGTAGCCATTTTCCTGATGCGATGGCTACCTTGCTCTGTCTGCTCCTTCCATTGCTAGAGCCTCAGCGAGCGTTTTCTTACCTGGTATTCTTACAGCCATTTGTAGTTTTCTATCGACAATGGCATAAGTGAACGCATCCCTGCTGGTATTGCGATAAGACGAATTCGCCAAGCGCTCGATGTCAGCTTGCAACTGATGTAGAGTTTCACCCCTTGTCTGGACCCTTCGGTGATTGCACTCGGTAAACTTGCTGCTTGTGGTCGTCCCCAAACCTCAATTGCCTTGACCATGGCATCATAATCATGATTTAGATTTTTGTCTTCAGGAATGGTCTGCAGCAATTGGGCAGCTGTTCCTCTGAGTGCAAGCGCATGAGCAATTGACTTGTCTTCGTTGTCCCAGTTGTTCGCAATGCGGCAGCTTCGAACTGCCTCTTATAAATTGGCCATGATGTCTGACCAGCGAAGACAGGGGCCGCAGTTTTTCGTCGTGGACCGTCGCTTGAATATTTCCGAAACTTCTGCTTCTCAAAGAATGAAACTCCTTAGCCAAACGTTTGTACTGTTGCTGTACACTTTCTACTTGCTTTGTGAACTTTTCTTCCAAGGTCTCTATATTTGCTTAAAATGTCTCATCTATTGTTTGAAGTCTTTTGTCAAGCGGAACGTACTGTGTATTGAGTTTGTCACTTACATAGTTGCTGCTGGAGAATTTCGAACAAACTCTTTCGCTTATTCTTTTATTCGTTTTGTTGCGTCTGGAGAACTTCTAAAAAATTCTACTGCAAACACTATTTTTTAACAAAAATATTCGCTATTCACAACTTTATAGCACAATCAGTTAAATAGTTTCTGGAAAATTCCACTTTCAGAATTATATGTGAGTCACCGACACTGTTTGCACACAATATCTCTGGCAGTTTAAAAAAAACTAATTAAAATACAAAACACTGTTTTAGAAAATGGAATTTTCTTTCACTTTACTTAGTTTTATCCCCAATTTCTGACACCAATGTGGTATTTTGGCTTGGAGTTCAACAAAATAACAACGTATTTTCGTATTTTATGAAACACAACGCCTTTTAGTTTAGATAACAACAATTTAACTTATCCCACTTATTCACAATCCAAATTAGTCTGTATACTTAAACACTTTTATTTTATCTCGATTCAATCACTTTTTAATATCGCTTCCGTTGTTTACAATTCAACTTTTGAAAATCAACTGTCTTTTTAAGGCCATCTATAGGTGTATTTATACAAATTTACAAACTTCTGGAAGCTTCCGTCTGGCAAACTATCCACTGGTAATTTTCCATTGCATGGTTCTGACACAATCTAAGCGCTCGGTTGTTTGTGCTTTCGTGTTCGAATTCGAACCAGTCGATACATATTGCAAATATAAAGCATAATTTTAGGAGACACACAAAAAATGCCAATGGTTGTTGAATATAATGTATCCTCCGAAAATCGTTACAATGGAAACAAAATGTGTCCTCCGAAAATCTTAACATATTGTTGCCACATCACAGAATAGAATTTAAAATGTTCCCTATTGCTTTCAAACAACGATTTACATCTGATTATCAGATGACCAACCCATTTTAAGAAAATGACAAATCCCCCAAGTAACTTAAGGTTTTATTTCCTTTATCATTTAATCAAAACTTACAAAATAAGTGAAAGATATTTTTGATAAGCTTTTTTAACGAATTACGGCCTGCAACTTTTCTACCATAAATGTAATTTCAAAGCTAATAGAAATATCTGGGTATATTATTACCATGGAAAAAATGTTGCCTTTTTAACATAAAAAATAAGCATTAGGTGTTACTATGTATTGTATGTTAAATGCTGCTTTTGTGCGCAAATAATTTCTTCTATTTTCCTTTTAAGTTTTCAAATAAAAAAAGTATTTAGTAAATTACCTTTGAAAGTTTTGTCGTTTAACAAAGTTTTCTCTGATAAATTCTTTGATCTGTTTTTGCGTTTTGCCGCTATATCTGTAAGTGTTAAAAGCTGGTTAGTATTTATATCGCTAAAAATTAAATATTTTCTTAAAATATACCGAAATGAGCTTCCTCTAGATAAAACCCTGTTTTTCCGCCTGGGTGTATTTTTAACAGAAACGCATCGGAAAAATCCATGGTTTTCTACACATTTTTTCCAAAAATTTTTGCAATCATTTCTACCATCAAAAAAGAATTCTACATTATCCTTGAAAAAACTCTAAAAATGCATAACAAAATGTTTGAGTTAATATTTTACGTTAATTATACTCTAGTTTATTGTATACTGACGTATCCTTCTGGGTGCAATTTTATCAGAAAACGCTTTCGTTTGAATGAAATCTTTCTTATTTTTGCCCAAGAAAATATATTTATTCGCGTAAACCCTTGAAAAACTGTAATACCCATATGGGCAACAGACAAGTTTAATGAGATGCCTTCAATGTCCTTCGCTGGGTGCATTTTAATGCCAAAAAGCTCGCAACGTCTTGCTGTTTCAAGAAGATTTAAATCAGCCTTCGCTGGTGATTGACCACTTTAAAACATAAAATTTATATTTAATTTTAGAGATAAACAAAGAATTTACTAACATGTGCTTTTTATGATGTTCCATAATTTTTTTTTCAAATAAAGCATCTTGATGCGGTACAAACCGATACGAAGATAGGTATGTGTGATCTGGGTAATCTTCGGGAACAAAATCACCGCATGATGCTTGAACAATGTAACTCGCTATTAGAGCTGCAGTATTATCACTGCATTGTAAGCTTCCATTTGCTAAGTCACGCTTTATTTGAAGACAAAATAGATACCTGCAAATATAATTCAAATTTTAGTAAAATCCCTTATAAAGGGTTTACTTTTACCTTGTGAATTCTTCTTCAAGTTGAGAGGGATCGGGTGTGTAAAATTTAATACAAAATTGAAACAATGGTTCAATCAACGATAAACCAACTTGGCGATTAAGAGGCTTAAGAAGATCCAGCCAATATTTGGTATGGGTAGTTTGTTCATGATATTCTAAGCCAAAATAATCAGCTTCAAGTAGATTAAGCTGACGACAGACCTGTTCAAAGAGAACGCTTCCATTGGCTTTACCCTGCAGATAGTCAATAAAAACCGAATATATTCTATTAGAAATTTCTTTAATATAAGTTCGTTCGTTAAATAGTAATTATAATTATCTCGTTATAACTGCCTGGCCTTTAAAATCGCAAAAAAAATATTGTTCTTGACGCAACCAATTATTATCGACTGCAAACAATAGAAGAATCAAAAATCATGCCCTGCCAGACAGACGGTTTCAAGTATTTACTTAAATCAAACATGGAATAATTAACCGAAATTGGTTCACCCAATATTTATTTATGTATCATTTAAACTCAACTTCAGATATTACATCTAAGTTGATTATAAGGATATTAGTGATAAGCTACGAAAGTTAACAATTTAATAATTTCTTCTTGATATTATTCTTTGAAAATTAAAGTCAATTATATGAAAAGGGTTATTAAAGTCAATTTACATAATATTAAGTGGTTCATGTATTCAATATTTCAAGCTCCTTTATTTTACTTTCTTTATTCTGTGCTCATAGAGCACGCTCCGAGCCTGCTCCAATTAAAAAAAGAAACACAAGCTGAGCGCTCAGAGCGCTCAAAAGAAACACAGGTCTTTTTTAACGGGTCAGTCCCCTGCTCTGAGCGTAAAAAAACGCCTAGCGTGTTGATCTGGGGCGAGTTTTGATATTCAGCATACTTAGAAGTGGTGTAGAAATGATGAATCCAGATGATAATTGAAACAGGAAGATGACATTATGTACCTGCCTTTTTACTTGCGATTATAGGTACAATAATACAAGTTATGCATTCGTGCAGATTAAAATTTTGAGATAACAATCAAACATGACATTACGATGATAGAGAAACATATTTGAGTTACAGGCAAAATTCTGACCGTCTGTCTGTCTGTCTGTATGTCTGTCTCTACGAATGTATTTTGGACTGCAGCCTAAACGGTTGGGCCAATCGTCTTCAAATTTTGAACTTAAGGTTCTTTTGACATTCTACAGAGTACTTTTTTCAATTTTTCTTAGCTCAAAAATTAACGGTACTTGTCATATAACCGTTATGTTAAAGCTTATTTTTCTGGAAAACGGCTCCAAGAATTTTTATAAAAAAAATCAGTGTACTACTGTAAGTATGCATTATATTTTGGTGAACAAAAAAAATAATATGGTTGGCTAAAAATGGTACCTCCCATAGGACCGGTTTTTTTTCTTCGACTTTTTCGAAAACTGGTGATCCGATTATAATCAAAATTGATATTCAAGAAGATGTAGGCAGCCTGAGTAGTTGTGCATACATTTTTTTTCGAGAACTTTTTTTTGTATTTTTAATTTTATTAAATTTTTTTTTGAAAAATCAATATTTTGAAAACGGGTAAGTGAATTTTTTTTGTATTTTGTTTTTAAATGTACGTTATTTTTGTGCTTAAGTTTGTATTCTTGAATTATTTTTTTCAATTTTTTAAAAAAAGTTGTTAAAAAAAACCGTTTTATTTTAAAACGGCTCTAACGATTTTGAAAAAAAAATTCACACTTTTTCACATTTTTTAAAGAAATAAAATGGCGTTTAAATTTTTCCGTTTGAAAAAAGTACGTAAAATAGTACTTTTTTCGAACAATCAAAAGTTAGAAAAATCGAATATAATCTTTGAAGTTCCCTTAATATTTTTCAAATTTTATTCCAAACTGTGACCGCACATAAGAGCAAGTACATGCGATCCAGTCGTGCAATTTATTTTCCTCAGCGTCGAAACACTAAGAAAATTTAAACGGTCCACGAAGGGTGGAAGAAGTTGGTTTGGGTTCCACGAAAGACGACGAGGAGCAAACAACAAACATTTTTTTTAAAGCTTTCAATTTAATTTATGACAACTTCATAGCTAGGGCACCATGAACAGCAGCATTACTCCAAAATAGGTCGGTCAAGTGAACAATATAAAATGTTTGCAATATAGGGATCAGCAAATTCTTTAGAGATTTCATGGTATCATTTGTCCTCACAGACTGATTGATAAGAAATCAATTTTCAGAGTAATAGGCATAACCAAAATTAGTTTCTGCAAGAATATTGTCACGCCCTTATTACGGAAATATAGGTCCAAGGCCATTTGATGCAGGTATTTGCCCGGCTAGGCTGCTTAAAAACCATCCCCACCAAAAGATTAGAATCAAGTATTTAACAACTGCTTATGTATATATCATGTAAAACGTATTTACATATCTATCTTATTTTATTTAAATTAATTTATTTGTTTTTTTAATACGTACTAGTTCCTGTTTAATACTTTAACGATGTAGTTTTCAAAGACTTTGTTATCATCTGGTTCGCCAACGTAGAATCGGTGGTTTCCAGAGTGTTTCTAAAGATGGACCTAAGATTCGTCACTGCTTATAATCGCCCAAAGTACGACAGCGTTCTCGTTTCCGTATTCCAAAGGAATCTTGACGGTTTGATACCTTAACAACTGCATTCGAAAGTCTTGGAAGAGCCTAATAATCATTGATGAAATCCACCCCTTTGATGCATTCGTCGCATATGTCGGCTAACAAGCAAGCATGTCAGAAGATCAAACCTGGTAGTTGTATGTTTAGAAATACCTCCCCGTATACTTTTGCTGTTTCTCCTGTAGCTGTCTTCAGACTGTAGCAGCTGATGTTATATAACCAAAACGTCTGAACAAGGTCTCTTCGGATTATGGAGATCGTAGCATCCGTGTCATGCATAGTGTATTTCAGCGTTTAATTTGCGAAAACAGAATAATGGTCCTGGGGGTGTCATATTCATCAACCAACTCGCGAATTGTGAGCAGCTTACATATGTAGGTTTGAATCTGTATTTTCTCTGTAGGTGACCCAGTTAGTTTGTTCATGTTTTGCCTTTTGATGCCGACGCGTTGACATGAGGGCTCTTGCGTAGCTATTTTCCTAATGCGATGGCTACTTGCGGAGCTTGGTCTGCTTCTTCCATTGTCAGGGCAAATGGTAGAGCCTCTGCATGCGTTTTCATTCTCACAGCCATTTTCAATTTTTGATCCGCAATGGCTTTAGTAACCGTAATCGAAGCTCATTTATAATCTCTCTGCTGGATTGGAATAAGACAAATTCGCTAAGCGCTCGATATCAGCTTGAAACTGTTATAGCATTTTACCTCTTATCTCGACCCTTCGAAAGAAGCAAATTTGTTGTTGTAAGTTTTAAGGCAAAAAGTTACTCGTATTATTCATCTTTCCTTTCCCTAATTTGCTTTTCCCAAGCCATTTTCTGTTGCGGCTCCAAAAAGGATTAAAATAGTGCAGTTGAAACCTGGTCCATCAGCCAGAGGACAACTCTTTAAGTATTCTAGGCTCTCATCATGTAACTTTTCGGACGATAATCGTCAAAGGGATACCACTGAACGCTATCGCCAATAGTTTGCTTCACGAAACACTATCACTCGCACTATAACAGTTTGAGAGACACAGAACATTGCAAAGTCACTGTAAAAATCGGCTTTTGTTTTTCAAAATGTAAGTACCATCTTTGCAAATGGGTCGTCCTTAAGCCAGGTAGACACGTAACTGCGAACTTGAACAGTTCACTTGCACAATCATATCGCACAAGTTGACATGAACTCTTTTGTGCCTCCACGCGGGACATGTTCATTTAGTAAAGTGTAGTCAGTTATCAGTTTAAATCATGACGTCGTCTGAAGATAGTGATTTGATTGCTTTAGCCGCTGTAGCTTAAATTTTAAAACGACACAATGTTAAGAAAAAACGTAGTATCTGGTCTAAAGACTGATTTTTAAAAAGAAAAGAATATCCTCATACCAACTTGTTAGACGATTTGAAAATATATCCTCATAATTGCCATAACTAAAGGTTCTTTCATTAAGCGCTTCCTTAATTCAAATTTAAGTAAGACAAAGTGTGTGTGAGATATCATCGAATTTTTTTATTCGCCTACTGGCGCGTGTGCACCAGTGCACATCACCTCACCGTGAGATAACCATGACCTCAAATCGCTCGTGCAGAATTTCCAATTTAGCATGAGCTGTGTGGCACGTAGCGCCGCCGTCCTGTTGAAACCAGATGTCATTGGTGTCCATATAATCCAATTCAGGTCAAAAAAGAAGTTGATAATCATCGACCTATAGCGCTCGCCGTTGACGGTGATGACCTGCCCACCATCGTTCTCAACAAAATATGCACCGATAACGCTGTCAGCACAAAATCCACACCAAACAGTAATTTTATTGAGATGCATTGGACTCTCTTGAATCTCGTGTGGATTGGTATCGTCCCAAATTCGACAATTTCGTTTGTTCTCATAAGGTAGGATGGTGTAAGAGTGCGCGGTTGGTATGAGTGCCCACAGTGATCTACTACAATTTGAAACGACACAGGAGGCTGAATGCACTCATTTTGGATACATCCTAGTAAGTAAAGGTTCCTGCCAAAATTTCATGAAAATGTGATCAAATACCGAGGTGCTAGGTGCGTTTTAATTTTCTTACTGTTTTATTTAAGATTTTGTTGATTAAAAATATTGAATTTACAGAAAACTGACAATATTAAAGGATAAACGTTAAACAGGACTTTCAATTACAGGAAAGTACACATCATTTGAGTGATACGTAAGTTTGTTTTTCGATGTCGTACGATATATATATATGTATTTGAAACACATGTGCTAAAATGTAAGAGTATGCACCACACACGAGTACAAGAGTGCGCGTGCGCACTCTTATACTACATATTTAAAATACTTGATTTAAATAATTGTAAAAAAAAAATTTACATTATAGGATGTCTAGGGAGGCAAAGGACATCAGATCGAAAATTGTGTCCTGCAACAATAATCGAAGAGGCCAGGTTACGCATAAAAAATGGTGAAAGTCAGAGGTCTGTGGCTCGCTCACTTCAAATGGCTGACTCAACTCTCAGAAAGAGACTCAAATGCCCGAAACCGGCTACAACGCTAGGAAGATTTGATACCACATTTTCAAATGAAATGGAACAAGAGCTATGCAAATACAACAAAACTATTGATGGGATGTTTTATGGTTTGACAACAAAAGGTCTCAGGACTCTGGCGTTTTCTTTCGCTGAAAAAGATGATATTTCTCATCGTTTCAACACCAGCATTAAAATGGCAGGCAGAGAGTGGCTGAAAAAGGTTTTATGCAAAGACATCCTGATCTTTCTCTGAAGCAGCCCACCTCAACCAGTGTAGCTTGGGCCATTGGTTTTAATAAACCTTAATGTGATCGCTTTTACAATAATCTTTCCGAATTGCTGACAACGCACAAATTTTTACCACATTCAATTTATAACATGGATAAGGCAGGAATATCAACGGTTCCAAATAAGCCGTCTAAAGTAGTTTCTTCGAGAGGAAAACGCTGCGTTAATAAGATTGCAAGTGCTGAAAGGGGACAGAACGTGACAGTGGTATGTGCAATGAGCGCAAGTGGACATTTTATTCCACTTGCTATTTAGGGCTTCAAAATCACTGGGATTTTTCCATATAATCCTGATGTTTTTACAGAAGATGATTTCTTAACGACTACTGTAACAGAAAAACCGTTTCCCCAAGCCCCAAAAATACCTGCCGAGAGATGCCGAGAGGTTTTCACAAATCTTGGAGCCAGTTGGGGCAGGGATCTCTACACAAATATTTCCAGTGGAGACAAGAAGTTTGTCACCAATTCTGGAGCTGGCAGAGACTTTTATATCAATTCAAGAGCCAGCTGAGGTGGAAATTTCCTCATCAATCCTTCCAGCTGATGCTACACCAACAGACCTGGTGCACGTGTTGTATCTATCCATAGATCCTTTGGACAGTGCTTCACTATGAAATTCTAGACAGTGCTGACCCCTTTACAAATGAAACTGTTGAGCCCCAACCACTGAATGATTCATTTTTGTCAGTGTTCGATATAGCCCCCTTGCCCCGTTTTGATCTGAAAAGCTCAGATAGAAAGAAAAAAAGGTCAGACAAAATAAGCAGCTCCCCGTTTAAGCAGCAACTCTTGGAAAATTGTCCAAACAAAAGAAAAGCAAAGGTAAACTGCAAGAAACCGCTACAAGAAGCCAATGGAACTGTCCTGGATGCCAAGAACTTTACTCTGAACCTTTAATCGAAGACTGGATTGAATGTACAGCATGCAAAGAGTGGTGGCACGAAAAATATAGTGCTTATTTTAATGTTGTCACTTTTGCCTGTGATTTTTGTATCAAATAGTCACCTGCGTAGTCTTACATTCCATGCTGCGCATTCTTAGACGACACGTTGGATAAAAGTGTGCAATTTTAATTTTTTGTTTTTTTTATTGTTATTAATTAATGAATTTATTTTTGTTATAAGCTTTATGATACTTTGGCTACTGAAATAATAAACTAAACGTACAAAAAAAATTGATGGTCAAATGTTCTTAGTTTGTCTTTAAATTGGTGTTTTACCTAAAGTGCGGTGATTTTACGATGAAAATTAGGGTCAGTTGCAAACTGCTCCAGAGCAGCTTCAGTGAAAACATGTTGTTATCTACGGTCCTGTACCTTCAGCTCCTGGGTCAGTTAAAATTTGTACGGGTGCAGGCCCAAGTTAAAACGCCAAATTCATCAAGTTGTGGTCTTCGAAAGCCGTGTTCTTGAGACCGACGCGAATTCGACTGCCTCGGATTCTCCTCCAGGCTATTACGGACGCCGGCGACGTTTTCGGTCGACAAACGGTGTTGGTTGATTGTTTATTGAACCAGTGGACTCAAATTTATCCACCACACCACGAATAGTCTTCTTTGTAGAACGATAATGGCGACCGTACAATGGGCGAAGCGAACGGAACGTTGCCCGAACAGAATACTCATTTTGATAAAACAATTTTATCATTTGCACGTGTTGTTGATCGCTATATCTGTCCACGCTGATTTGGCAAAACAGACCGAATAAATGACAGCCAAATTGGCAGACAGTTTTAACAAGATGGACGCTTTTAACTGTCAAAGTCCCTATCCGAAGAACTTTTTTTAAGAATGAACGAAGAAACATACTTAAAAATCCTCTCAATCGGTGAGAAAATATTTTTTTCAGGCACGCCTCCGAACGTCTGTATCCCGTTATTTTTGTTCTTGAGGTTTTTTTTCGTTTGAATTTCAATATATGTTGGTATTTGGCCTTCTGCCAAACATGGTCATGATAGAAAAGGTCATGGAAATGCTGATTAACCATCAGCTTAAGGAATATCTCGAAGATCGAAAGCTCCTCCACGACCGTCAGTATGGCTTCCGCAGCAACCGTTCCACTGGTGATCTGATGGCATATCTCACCGAACAGTGGAACAGGGGTCTGTTCTGTCTCCGACTCTTTTCCTCATTTTTTATAAATGATCTTCTGTCTGTTGCTTCTAATCCACTTAACTGTTTTGCTGACGACTCTACCCTCAGCTTTTCATATTCGTTCGATAATTCACGTCTTTCGTACCTTCGGACGTACAATTACAACGGTACAGTATGTCAGGCTCATTAAACTCCGATTTATACAGCATTGTCAAATGTAGTAATAGGAATCGTGTGGAGTTGTAATGCTTCGAAAACTCAATGCTGTCTTCTGTCGTTAAAGCTAAACATACCCCTAATGCCATTGTCCATGAATGGCACTTACATCGAAGAAACCGAAAAGCTCTCAATACTCGGTATGTGTTCAACGACGACCTCCGTTGGAACGACCATATATTTGAGAACGCTAAGAATGCTGCTAAGTGCTGAGGTTTTCTATATCGGTGTAAGAAGTATTTTTCCCCATCTGACTTGGCGGCAATTTATAAAGTGTTTATACGCCCTAAACTCGAGTATAACTCCCACCTCTGGGCAGGTGCTTCACTTATTTCACAAACAATTGCCCCTCTCGAACACTGACGCAATGTTTCATGTATTTCCTTATTTTATCGTTTGTTTTATAAAAAATGTTGACTGGAAGTAGCCAGCTGCATTCCTCCCCTTTAAAGTTTCTCCCGTAATACTCGTCTAGCAAGGAATGTTCATCAGTTCACCCTTGAGCCCAATTTCGGACGTACCCGCCGTGAAATGTAGGGATTCTTTTCTTAGCCGAACAACACGAATTTGGAATAGTTTTCCACGGCGAGATTTTCCCTTGCCATTATGATCTGCAAACATACAAAACCAATGTTAATCGACACCTCCTATCAGTCATCTCCCTATCTTCTAATGCCCGCGCAGTGTGTTCTAAATTAAAAGGGAAACAAATAGTCCTTTTGGCTGCAGATAATCTTCTGACTAATATTCATGATAGATAGTAACGGAAACAACGCTACTTAAATTTAGGCCTGGTAGAGGTAATTAATAATAGTGAGACTATTTTACACATAATTGATACTAAGAAGATATTCTCAAGAATTGGAATGATAGTGATAGAAGTAAATTTAAAAGGTCTTCAATTATACAAAATATATTGTAACAACAAAAACTATTGCTAGTTGTTTGTTGTTGTTTTTTTGTGGAGTTTTTGTCTTCAATTATCAAACAACAACGAATTTTTTTAACATAAAATCAAAACTTGAAGCTATAGTTTCACTAAGAAGACAAAAAAAAGGACTTGCAAACTTTGTAGGAACAGCACAGAATTGGTTGTTAGCAACAATGGATAACAATGGCAGATGAATGACATTTTTTGCACAATTTATATTATAAAGCCATACCAAATCTGGACTCTAAAAACAAGATTAAAAAAACAACAGAAACTGACAGGGAAGCTTTATCTTATACCTGCCAAAGCATTGCTTCAACCCAAAAGACATTTTTAAGAAACAACTTATTACAGACCAGCTAATAAAACTTGAAATTTTAGGAAAAAATTGAAAGCATATTGAATAGCATAGCAACGCCAAAGAAAGACATAGTTCACATACATACAAGCATATTGACAGGAATGAAAATAAAGTCTTAAGGGATAGACTTCTATAAACTAGAAAACATTATAATAGACATTATAAAAAGACTGTATTTTAATTATGTAATTCAAAAAAAAGTATAAATTATGTGATTTCCTCCATGTTAATAGCTCTTCCACAATAAACAAAGTAAAGAAAATAAAAATAATTGGTAAATTGAGTATAATTTTCTTTTAATAGCTTATATTGAAATTAGTTTGTATTTGTAAAATGCGATCGGAACCAGTAACTACGCCCAATGCAATATTTTCCAAACATTCGCGATAATACAATATTGGACTCAGACTAATTTAATAATATGTCGAAAATAAAAAAAAAAAATAACCGAGGAAACCTAAAAAATTATATTTTCTTAATTTGAAAAAAAATTGGAAACCTTGTTCTCCGTTACTTGACCTTAAGATTTTAAGAATAAATATACATTTTTTAGCAATAAATAACCTTATCTACTTATTTGTAAAAATTTGCTGCAATATAAGAATTCGTTCCTTTAAAAATGTCTTGTTTCTCCAATCTCTTAAGTACCTTATCATCTGTAATTATCTGTACAAAGCAAACTTACCTGAACTTGAAACATTGTTATGGTATCGTCAAGCATCTGAATTCGTACAGTTAATTTTTTTCCATCACCATTGCCAGGATTTGATTTTATATCATCAACTCCAGTCAACGTATTAAGTGAGTTAGTCATGTGACTTGTTGAAATTTGTTTAAATTTGGTCGGACGAACCTCAGACATTATAGAAGTCCAGAGTTTATTTTAACAGCAACTTTAATTAATGCAAATGGTATTAATAAGTTTAATCAAATGTATTTCCTAGGGTTATCAATAATAAATTTAAAGTTGATAACAGAAGTCATTGTTATTTAATCGTCCACCTGAAAAAATAAAAAAAAAATAAACTTTTTAATATATAATGGAACAAAACTTCAAATTCTTTGTTTAATTTAAAAATAACAAATTATTAACAACTCTACCATCATTAAAACAACTAACATTTCCCACAGTAAACCTCAGTTCATCATATGTACTACTTCTTTTCATAAAGCTTACACCTTTTTTTCCACCAAGTTTATTACCCAACATTTCTTCTACAACTTTCCTATCTCAGCACATTAAGGGAATAGCAAGTGAGCAACAGCAACTTAGAAAAGTCTTTAATAAATAAAAAGAAGTCAATCATAGACTGGATATCAAACCAGTTTGTTTTAATTTATTTACTGGCGCCCAACTGCAATAATTTGTCATGGCATTGCCAAGCTCCGTAAATATTTGTAGATAGAACAAAATAAAGCAATAAATTAAATAAAAGTAAAAACCAGGAGTTTCAAGAAAATATATTCAGATTAGATGCAGAGTATCTTTATTTTGTCAGGCTATTTGCTTAAAAATATTTTTAAATAAAAAAAAATTATTTATTTAACCATATGTATCTACAAGAAAACATAGGCAAGAAACTTAAATTCAAAAATTTATAAAATTTGTGTAGATTTTTTAATTTGTGCCTTTGAATCATGACGGAACTCGCTAATACTATAGCATCAACCCTTCAAATAGCTGTCGAGATAGCTTGCACTTGACGTGAACACAATTTCCCAAAAAAAAAAAATCTCAACTTTGCTGTCAAAAGAGAATCCAATCAAAGAGAACTCTCTTAGAAGGAAAGAGATACAAAGTAGTAGTAGATAGCTGATGAAAAAAGGCTTACTATTGTACTGAATTCAGTACAATTTGATTTTCCCAGTACAAAAGTACATCTTTGCCATTTTCAGTACAATTTGGAATTGTTTGTACAAAAATGAGTTATTCCTTAGTAAATTTTACTCTTATCTTCATTAACAAAATCTAGGTGCGGTGCGAACATACCCAAGCCCAATTACTTCATATCAAAACCTTCTCTACTTGGGCTGAATGCGCCCATTTCCTTTTAAATACTGAACTGACATCTGAACGTCAATTCGATCATTCGATGACATTTCTGGATCCTTGTTCTTGTTTATTTTGTCTTTCTCCGGATAACGGAAACTTGTTGGTTCTTGCGCTCGTCTTGTCTGGTTCTGGGTTCTGGTGTTTGGAGTGTTTTTCTATAATTTTGAATAATAATGAAAAGGTAAGTTGCATATTTTATATTTAGATAAATGTATAAATAAAAAAAAATCGAATTAGGTGGCTGATAAAAAAAGAATGCACAACACTAAATGCCAGTCAAAACATCGAGAAGAAAAAAGACCAGTCGGGCAGCCTTAATGAAGTGGTACCGGGAGCACAGCTGAACCCGCTGTTGGAAAACCCGTCAGCCGAGCAGTCCAACAGCCAGGTGGAAGAACAATCAACTTTTACACCACGGGTCGGAAATCCAGTCAAAGAAGTTTTCCGACACCCATGTGCGAAAAAAGACTCACCGGCAGTCGAAAAGTCAACCGAAAAAACAATCAGACAGCCAGTTTGGAAAAGACTCAGTCAGCGAACCAAAACCAACAAATCAATCACAGGAGAAAAAAGAAAAGTAAGCCGTTTTATAGTAGTGCCCCGTGGCTTAGTGGTTAGTGTGTCGGACTGCTAAGCGAAAGAACCTGGGTTCAAATCCAGCTTATAACCACCTTTTTTCTGGGGTACTGCCTCTTGCGAGGAACTGACAAAACCTCCAGGAGTAAAATTTGTCTCGAAAAAGTGCATCTCATGTAGCCGTTCGGACTCGGCGGTAAACTGTAGGGGTCCCTTCCATTCTTGCAGATTAACAACACACACACAGGAATGGTTGAGAGTATAAGTCACTAGGCCTTGGCTCCTTAAGGAGCTGTCGCGCCAATAAATTTATTTATTTTAAGCCGTTTTATTACTGATATTAGCATAACAAAATAAAACTCTGTGGCAACTGCTATCTGCTACTGCTATAACGCAGGAAACGCAATGTAAATTATTATCTTATAATTTTCGAAAATTTAATTTTTTTTTTGTATATGAATATGAATTGAATAATTTGCTATTCATGTGCCTGTATGTGCATTCATTATATTTGTGACAAGACCGAGGGCTTGCAGCATATTTTGACATTAAAAGAAACCAAGTGATACAATGTTAACATTTGCAAAGCGCATCAAAAACATTAGCTACTTGTCGGGTCTGGTGAACATTCCAAAATCATGATCCCTGATGATAGTTTTGACAGATGTTCTAGAAAATTTGTTCTTGGTGCACTTTTAAAATGAACACTTGGTATCTTTTAATTTCCTTTGGCGATACGTCTTTGATAAAAGTTCCTATTATTCAAAATAAAAACAGCAAATAAAAGTTAAAAAAAAAGAAAAAAATTACAGCAATATAAACAATTTTAATGCAATCATAATGAAATTTAATTTCGAGTAAATAATCAGGACAAATCAAACATAAGCCAATAAAAGTTCCGGGTACCCATGTGGTTCAAAAACGAAAATGAAGCTTGGCAACTAAAAGTCCTAGAACCATACGGTTTTCAGTGTTTGACTTGAAATTAATAAGAGCATTGAGTTTTGAAATTAAAGAAAGAACTTATAGCACTTTCCATTGGTGGAAAAGAAGCGTCCAGAAGCATCCGCAAGTCTTCTGAAACCTTACCATTGGCACACAAATACCTCTTCTGACTATTCTGAGAAGGAAATTTCGCTTCTTGATTTGAAGTCAGAATCCACTCAAGAAGCACAAATACATATGCCACTCAAATGTCCGCCACACAATATTTTTTGGGAAGTGGCAATTCGCACGCAGTTGTTTCACCAGTTTCGCTAGTGTTGATACAGGAGACAGAGACATATTTTTGAATCTAAAAACTCTTGACATAGGTATTGAAGTGATACTGAATACGAAGGAGGAGTTAAAATCACTTTTTGCAGTGAATGGGGCTGCATACACCAGTGTGCGTTGGCGAAACTGGTGCATGCGAATAGGCACAGAAGTAATTTTGCTTGTTCCATTGGTTTTTAGAATGAGTAGTTCCCCGAGTGAAACTAATGGAAAGTGCTATTAATGTAAAAGTTTGAAAAAATTAGTTTGAATTTTTTTTTATTTTTCTTAAAATTTTGAGTTTGAAAATCAATTCTTCAAAATCCGTAAAGACATTTCCTGGCGGTCACTGGCTCTTGCTCTATTTAGCTTTAGCACGGAAGACAAATCTGAACGTGGCTTATGATAACATCCACTGAAAAGTTTTCTTTTCTGCATAAACAAATCTCAAAATAAAAACAATTGAAGGAATAGATCAAAGCTCCTTCTCTTAACAAATTATTCAAAATAAATTTAATAAATTGACGTTTCATTTCCGGAAAATTACATTTTTTTAACCAGGGCTAAAAAAAAAAAGTACTCGAATGAAATACAGTTAAAAAATCATGGAAAGACAAATTTGACTGGTTGCAAGAAGACCCTGAGAAAAAAACTGAGAAATGTGTTTTATGTTGCAAATATATAACTGGGGGACAGTTCGAATCGAAAGGCAGACAAGATCAGTCACACACCAAAAAGCGCACGATGCAGCAAGAAAAAGCGTAAAAATTGATCTAATCGTGGCAAAGAAAAACACAAAAACATCGGCATATGCCAAAAACTTAGAAATATCCCTTAGCCTTTTCATCGCGGAACATAACTTACCTTTTGCTGTAAATAATAATAACTATAATAGCAACTGACCATTGCAAATTTCCATTTTTATTTTGGAAATGTTATTTATCCGTCCGTTATTTAGTTAGTTATAATAATGAAGTTCCTTTTTTTTTTATGTTACATTTTTGTAACAAATGAAGTGTTTTTGTTCTTGTTAATAAATAAATATTATTTTTGAATTTGTGTGTTTGCTTGCATATCCATTTAAGAGAGCCCAGTACAATTTCGTCTTTTTCAGTACAATTTTGTTCCAGCGTTCAGTACAATCGAAAAAAGTCGATTTTCATCACTTGATACAAAGTTTTTTGGCGTTTGCTGAGAAATTGTGTTTGTAACATCAATATATTTGGTTTCCTCTCACGCAAAAAATCTGTTGCGGGCTCTTACACTAAGTACTTTTTTGGAGATGACATGACATTTGACTATTCAAATATTGCATTCTAATCCTGGTTAATATTATAGCTTTGCCAACTTAGGAGGCCAGTACGGTAGCTAGGGGACTTGTAGAATGTTATATCCTAAGGTACGGAGTCCCTGGTACCATAGCATCTGACCAAGGTACATAGTTTAGAAATAAGATATTTAAAGATATGTGTAGATTGTTGAAAATAGAACAACTAAAATCCACTCACTGCTTGCTTATTACCATGAAAACATAGGAGCAATGGAAAATTCCCTTAAAGTTTTAGGAATTATGCATAGGAAAAAATACAGATGGGGACAATTCTCTGCTCAATTATGTTTTCTGTTACAATACTTCAATACATTTAGAAAGAGGGTTCACACCTTTTAAACTTGTATTTAGAAGACAATTAAATATATGTAGTTTCCAGCCTTACGAAGCAAGAAGATCCAGTGTACAACTACGAAGGTCAAGTAATGGACTTAAAACACAAACTACAAATCGCTCATAAGAACGCTAGAAATTCTTTGATAGAAAAGAAAATTATAAGGGAAAATAGGTACATAGGTAATGTACATACAGATATTAAGGCGAAAATTTCAGATTTTGATGTAGGTAGCTTAATATTACTAAGAAATGAAAGTACTAAGAAGTTAGACCCGATATACATAGGACCATATGAAGTATTATCACAAAAATAAAGTAAATTGTGAAATTAAATGTTATAAGAAAAGAAAGTGAATGTACACAAAAATAGGTTAAAACAATTTTATTATATACATACATATATGCTTTTATTGTAAAACAATTGGATATATTAAATATAGGAAATAAGAGAAATAATAAAGAAATATAAATGAATACAAAAAATATAAATTTAATAAAAACCTAATATTAAGACAAAAAACAAAAAAAAATATTTTTCACTATTATCATGTTTTTATAAGGCCTTCCGGCTTCTGCGTTGCGCAACCTATCTTAAGACTTAAATAAATAAATTAATAAATTTATTGGCGCGACAGCTCCTTAAGGAGCCAAGGCCTAGTGACTTATACTCTCAACCATTCCAGTGTGTGTGTTGTTACTCTGCAAGAATGGAAGGGACCTACAATTTACCGCCGAGTCCGAACGGCTACATGAGATGCACTTTTTCGAGACAAATTTTACTCTTGGAGGTTTTGTCAGTTCCTCGCAAGAGGCAGTACCCCAGAAAAAAAGGTGGCTATGAGCTGGATTTGAACCCAGGTTCTTTCGCTTAGCAGTCCGACACACTAACCACTAAGCCACGGGGCACTACAATCTTAAGACTTAGTATTAAAAATAACCATTAATAATATTTACAACAAAAAATAAGAAAAATTGTTTAGGTACTATCATTGTATTACATTCTATAGTACTCTAATGAGACAGCATTTTTTGATTAGGTATTAGACCGCATGTGTGGCGCTGAAATCGCCATTTGGGTGTAAATATAGAATAAGAACTAAACACAAAGTATATTTTATGTATCTAAATGCTCTCCTCTCCACTATTATGAGTTAGGTTCAGGTTTGCCGTCAAGAGGGCAAAACGACATCCATGAGAGTACTATATAATGTTAATACAATGATATCTACCATTATTATGTTGAAAAAAAGAGAAAAAAACCAGTAGAAACAAATTTAAGTGTCGTGGAAAAGAATAAATCAAAACGGGTCATGATTTCTCTTTTTTCACCAGGAAAAATTGCTTCCCAAACTGAGAGTCGAACCTAGGATCTCTCGCTTAGCAAGCAAATATCTTATCTACTGCACAACTGCCGCCCGCAATTTCCTCAATAAAAATGAGTTCACTCTTCACTTTCCGGAATCATTCCGTAAACTTCAATTTGTTTCATTTGGCATATAAGCCAATATAAAGAGGTTTAGCATTGACTTTGGATTATAATACCTCAACTTTGCAGGTCTGCGAAAAGGTTCGAGCGGTCAGCAGTTATTGCTACGCAAATTGGTTTGAAAACCAAAGCTACGTTCCTCACACAATTCATTGTTTTTGTTGTTTTTTTTTTGTGGGCGTATCTTTCACGACTGCTTTTCGTAAGCTTTAGATTGGGACTTTACATAATACATAACATTTAATATCTATTTGTTTATATTTCACTTTTGATTTTTTTTTTGGAATGCTCAATGTTTATAAGGCTAATCAATACATTTACTTTAAATTTTACATTTATAAACACACCAACATCTCAAAAACAACTAGATTTTATCAAATTTGTTTCAACAAATATATTTTTTTATAAATATAAACAATAATAATAATAATAAATATTTTTTTCATAAATTCAATATTATTAAAAACGTTTAATTTCGTACTCCATTTAAAATAGTTACGTTTGGTTTTTTATAAGGTCAAAGGCAATATTTTTATACGTAAATATTATTTGTTTCCGTCAAAAATCTTATCTTCCATTCAACTGTGTTAGGCACATAAGAGCAATTTATTATGTGCGACCCAATCGTGCTCTACTTTGTATTCAAAGTACGCAGAATGGCATTAAACACACAATGCTACTAAAGCTATACATATAAAAACCTGAATTTATCAGACAAATCTTCTTTCTGTCAACATTCGAAATAATTTTCATCGTCCATAATCTTAGACCACATTGATTTAAGGTGCAAATAACATTCTAGTTAACATTTTGTTGACAATATTTTAAATTACTAATATCACAAGTAATCTTTAATTGTATCTCTCTCAAACAACCTCATTACTGAAGCAATATAGTGACACAAATTAAAGTCCTTCTATACCAGAACTATGCCCAAATACATATACAAATTTTCTTCCACTTCACATTTCTAAAAATTAAAATATTGTATTAACTGCATTAAAATTTTAAGGCAAAGTACATATTTTTGTATTTCAGAGCACTTACACATACTTATAGTGACCATAAATACTTCGTTAAACATTTTTTATTTAAAAAATGCTTGCACTCACAGCCAATAGTTTATTTCAGACTCATTCTTATTTTTGATGAATTGAAGAAAGTTAAGTTCATATTTTTTTGATAAAAATTAAACCATTATTTTCTTAAATAACACGATGTTATTCTATTTAAAATAGATAATAACTTAAATAATAAAACTTATCACTATGTAAAGCATCTGAACAGCTATTGTTTTTTTTTTACTAAAATTGAACAGATGAGAGTACCGAAAACAAATAGTATCGACACATTATTTAATGTCATGGATGTTTAAAGTATACTTATGTAGTACCTACTAATCACATTGCGAAGTGTGTTCCAACCTCTTCTTGATGGTTAACCAGGTCCAAAAAAATGCTCTGAATTTATAAGAACTGATAATTTGACAACTGGTTGTAGTAGTTGTGTACACGCACATACTGCGGTCAGTCAAGCGAACTTTAAAACAGGCGTCATATACATTATACATCTGTCAAACGTGTAATGATTACTATGGTATTTATGAGTTTATTGGCTTTTATAAAAGTGCTGTACGGTGTACATGTTGTATATTGCAGATTAATAACAGTTTTAGCATAGTCAATCACTTAAATGTTAGAATGAAGCTGGCCGGTCAACCAACGCAGTTGGTTTTCGGACGGTCCCCCATCTTTCCACTAACCACGCGCAACGATGCTTGATTTCGCTGATCTCACGGGAAGCGATGCTTTATCGGAGCCAAGGCCGTTGACTAGCCAAAAATTATTTAGAAATGTATCAACGTACAACTATATTGGATAATAGGGGTTTACATGGAACAAGCATGCTCGACAAACACGGTAGAAAATCATCAATGCTCGGCCATATAGACTTAAAACCAACAGCTGGACCAACATGGTTGCATGGTTTTCAAAACTTTCTGGCTTATCCGCCCATCCAACTTGTGTAAAACATGTTATCGAGAATTGATCCTTCATGTAAACTCCCTATTAATCAATATTGTTGTAGGTGCGTACATTTCTAAATATTGTTTGGCTGACTGAAGAGTTTGTTCCACAATATGATTGACTGGCTATTTTATTTATGTTTCATATACAACTAAGTACCCCTAAAACAAATTTCAAGTTTTATAAATAAATTGCACCTTTTTACTTTTTATACATAAATTGGTACTGACTGACCAGCTCTGTTATAGGACTAGGCGCGCATGAATGATTTTTCAAAAACAGTGACCTACGTCTACAGGTTAATGCGTAAACGCCCGAGTTGCATAGATAATATTATCTCTTCTTCATTATTAAGCAAGATAATTGTATGCTTTGGTCTAGTTGTAGAAAGATAAGGACGGATCGGCAGTCTTATAGTAACTATATAGTAGCCTTAAGATCCTTTTAAGATTAATGTAAAATATTAGAAAATAAAGGACACAGTTCCAAAAAATATTCTTTTAATTTTAAAAGTACAAAACAAATATTTTAATTCGCGCCCGACGACCCAAAAATAAAAAGGTGTTTTGACGTGAGAATTTTCGATTGAAAATTTTTCGATAATAAGTCAAAATAAGGTGAACAAAATAAATAAAATAAATCAAAAAAATTAGAGTATGTTTAGGACACAAAAAGGAAAGTTTTCACCAAATTTCGTAAAAAAAAATTTTGTAAAAGAAAAATCAAAAACTTGTTTTACTTTCTATTGCGAAAGAGGGTGAATTTGACAGAAACAAGTAATATTTACGTTGAAAATAACACAGTTTGAACTTATGAAAAGTATCAAAACCACAATACATAACGGTTTTTAGTAAAAACTAGCTGTTACCCTCGATTTCGTTCGCCTGAAATTTATCGAAAACTGTTTACGCAAACCCAGCGCCATTTACTGGTAATTCAAATAACTTTAGTTATTCCTTTCGAAATGAGCTCATTGCCTGTAAATGTATCGCCAAAATCGCTGCAGTAGTTCCCAAGATTACCCGGAATAAAACAGACAGAAAGACAGACAGACAGACAAGAATTTTTAAATGGTGTTTTTGTTATAAGTACTGTATATCCTTTCGTATACACTAAAAAGCTGTTATTTTGATTTTAAAAATAACAAAGAATTTATGAAAAATATACTTCGAAAATTGGGAACCGGTTTTAATAAAATCCTCTTTTTTATATATTTTTTTTTTTTTTAATTTTTTGAAATGTTAGTATACAATTTTTTAAAAATCAAATAAAATACATGTGATTTTAAATTTAAAATATTTTTTTTGATTAGTTTTAAAAATATTGATTTTTCAAAAAAAAAAATCAAAAAATAATTTTAATTAGAAAAAAAAAGTTTTTATTAAAAATGTTGATATGCAAAATAAATTAAGCTACTTAGATCTTCTCAAATATAAAATGACAGAAATCCAAAAAGCCGTAACCGAGAAAGCCCGAAATTTAAAAAAAAACCAATACAAAATATATTGCAACAACAAAAACTATTGCTAGTTGTTTGTTGTTGTTTTTTTGTGGAGTTTCTGTTGAATTAAATTCAATAAAAGGGTTTTTAGCAATAAGCATGAACGGTGGGCTCATCAGTTAGACCGTTCATGCTCTTCTAAGACGCACAAAATATGTCGATGATTATCGACTCTTCATAAAACACATTGCAGAAAGCAATAGTGAATTATATTTCTTTTAGGGAACTTTGGTTAAAGTTATGCACCTAAATCTGGGTGTTTTGCTCGTGGATAATCATCGACCTATTTTGTGTGTCTTAGAAGAGCATGAACGGTCTAACTGATGAGCCCACCGTTCATGCTTGGGCGAAATGCACACTTTTTGGAGTAAAGGACACAAAAACCTTTTTTTTAAAAAAAACTTTATATGAAAGGTATCGTGAATAGACTTTTCCCGTAATTTTGGTTAAAATCAAATAATAGCAAAAACCAACAAAAAAAATTCTCAAAAACTGTCATCCAAATCGTTGGAGCCGTTTTCGAGAAAAATAAGGTTGTCCTAAACTGTCATATGGCAGGTACCGTTATTTTTAGGCCTAAAAATTTAATTTCAATTTCCCCTCTGGGGAATGCCAAAATACTCACACCAAGTTTGAAGATAATCGCTTAAGCCGTTTAGGCTGCAGCTCGTTATACATACTGACAGACAGACATACTTTTTTAGACTTCTCCATGATCGTAATGTTATTATTTATATTATTTATTCTAGCCAAAAAAAATATTACATTTCTACTTAAACCTACATTGCACAGTTTACAGAGATTTGTATATATGCTACCTTACTACTGCCAAGTATAAATAGTTTGTTTAATCAAAAATATATTTAGCTTTAATTTGAGATTTAGAAGGAAAAGCTACTGTTAAAAACCTTCATTTAAGAAAAAAAAAGAGAACCAAAAGGAAAAGATACATGTACATTGTACATAAGAGGTACTATTATTTTTACAAAAAAGAAAAAAAGATCGAGAGAAAGGGTGGCTTAGACAAAACATTGTACAATACCCAGTTCAAAACAGCTTTTACAAACAGAAAGATAATTAAAAAAATAATTATTATAGAAAATCAGTCCTTAGTACAATTGTCTGTACTAAGGACTGATTTTCTATAATAAATAAGTACATTTTATTAAATAGTTAAATTAGAAATATTGACTAAAAATAAATAATATGTTTGACCGTTTATCCACAGACAAAAAGCTAAATAAAAAAATAAATAATAAGACACAAAAAATATTTAATATATTAACAAATAAACGAAAAAATAAATAAATAAATAGATAAATAAATAAAAAGATAAATAAATAAATAAATAAATAGACAAATAAATAAATAAAAAATAAATAAATTAATTATTAAGTAAATATAAAAAAATTATAATAAGTAAATAAATAAAAATAAACCATGAAGGAAGTAAGCAAATGAATAAATAAATTAACAAAATTAAATAAAAAAATAAATAAATTAGACAGTAATCAATAACACTGAAACATATATCAGTCTTTATCCAAAAGCTTGGTAATACACTAAACATAGATATTATGCCGTATAACAAAAGTTTAAGAAGCTAGATTTGATATAAGGGAATTGTCAGAAGATAAGCATGAGATGTTATATTGTTGGTTTAGTTTTGTGATTCTGCATGACAGTAGTTTGTTGTCACTACTTAACTTAGATTTCCTGTTTATAAAAGGATATAGTATTTTTATGGCTAAATTAATTTATTTAATAAATTCTTGTACGTGTGTACCAAAAGTTAATCTCTTATCCAAATACACCCCATGATATTTAACATTTGACTTCCAATCTGTACTAAAACCATTGATTATGAGACTAGTACTAGGTAGAAGACCGAGTTTTCTTTAACGAGTGAAAAAGACAGCATGAGTCTTAGACGCATTTATCTTTATTTTCCTGTTACTAAAGTAGCCTTGTATAATATTTAAGGAAGATTGTATGGTCCAACCAATTGGATCTGTTGAATATATACATGTAGACGAATGTCAAAACTGATGGACGGCGTACAGCTGACAATAACTAGTAGATGTCAGGATTAACTGAATTCCCGACTTTAAGGGTAACACCTATACATTGTAGACTATTAAAAGTTTAGTTATCTTGAAAAAAATGGTTAGATATTTCCGAGAATTTTTAATTATTGTAAAAGAGAACATTATGCAGATTTCAAATAAATAAGTTATGTATTTGATTACTTTTAACGTATGTATATGAATAGCAATTTTTTCAAATTAATACTTGAAATTACTAAACGAATTGACAACGACATAGAGATAGACCCTCCCTCCCATAATAAAAAGTGCTTGTTTTCGACCCCTCTACAAAAACCCGTTATCAAATCTTGTCGGCCTTAAATAATAATAATTTTGTTCAGGCCCAAGACACAAAAACCCTTTTTCGAGTAAAACATATTGGATCAACCCAAACAATCAATCTGGAGGAAAACCAGATATTCCCTCTTTAAGGCCCAATATCAAAATAAGAACAAATACAAATAAGACAATATGCCTTCTATTAGATACGGGTTCGGAAATGTCAATTCTAAAAGATCACATATGTGATAAAGTTGACTAAAATAATAAAATTCATACAAATGGTAAAGAACAAGATAGTATAGTAGTAAAGGAAAGGTATCGCTAAGGTTCATGTTTTCTCCGTCAGTTGGATCAAATCCCGAGTTTTGTCATAATTTCCATATATTTTCTGATAATTAGTTTGATGGTATCTGGCAAATGACTTTTTAAAAATTATTTTTTAATTGATTATATGTATGAATGAAAAATATATAATAATGAAGTTAAAAGTTGTCTCTATTTTGATACTAAATATAGAGCATATTTTCCAGCAAGAAGAGAATCTATTATAAAAATACCAGTAAGAAATGATTTAAGAGAAGGTTACATTGGAAAGCAAGAAATAGTGCTAGCAAAGATTATAGAATTACCAAGAAGTCATCTGATATAAATTTTTGTATTGAAAATGTTTGTATGGCGGGTCGTGATATCACGTTTATCTGTTAGATTTTATTTTCCCAGAGATTTTCCATTCATACTATCAGAGCTTCCATAAAACAAGCCAATGATAAACCACACACAGTCACAAAACCAAACACCCCTTATCCCTTTACTTTTGGTGTACATTGTACAACAATATAAAATGTTGAGCTAAATTCCAATATCACTTGGTTGGTCGGTCGTCGGTGTGGAATGCACTGCGGTGTTGTGTGGGCGAGAGTGAGGCTGACAAGGACGACTTAATACAGGAACATATATATGCATGTGTATATCTTGTTCTCGGTGAACGACGCGACGACATTGAGGATCAACAATGATGGCATTCTTTGTATCCTTCGCTTCGTTGATGCATAAGCACTAAGTAGGTATACACATACAGGTGGTAGATATATTCAATTTAATTTCCATCATTGGGTTTTTTATTTTTGTTGGTTTTTATTAAAAAATTAACTCGAACAAATAATATAAAATCTGGCATCAAATCTTGAATTGTTGATTGCACAGTTGCGGAGAGGCGAAACCAAAGCGAATTTTTTTCAATTTTCGATTCTGAATACTTAACCCAAATTTGGAGAGAAAAATGCGGAATCTATAAAGATAATTCAGTAAAAAAGGTATTTGTGATCGCTTCATTTTTCTTGCGATTCACATATTTATATTTTCGACTAACTTTTTTGCTTGTATTTTTAATAATAATTTTTTTTAAAGCAATACATATTTTGAGTATTTTTTTTTTTTGATGATGTTTTTAAATGTAGGTTATTTTTGTTAGTTTGCTTTCTTGGCAAGAACAATTTTGCACCGGAAAATAATAACAGATTCCAATAGAGGAACTTAATATACAACATCATTTAGTACGACCGAAGGGTCTACCTTCCCCCTTTAGGCAGGAGGGAAATTTTATTAAAAAAAACATTTGCATTGGAAATAATATATCTAAAAATAACGGCAACACTTACAATAATGTGATTTGTCTTTTATTAAAGCTAAAGCACTTTTTTTGAATATAGATCTTTATTCTTTACTATCTTTACACATTTCAGGTAGAGTCGAATAACTTTGGCGCCCCAAAATAGTTACGTATTCATGTAGGAAGAGTTCAAACAAGTATTTTTGACTATGGGAGGGGGTTGTTTCATCCCAATTTAGAAGAAAAATGCAATTTTCTCAACAAAAAAAGACAATTGAATCGGAAGCCAAATGTCTGCTCTATTAAATACTTTTTTCTTTAATTCATTTCTTCTAATTAAATTATTTTGAACTCGTCATTTTCAAAAAAGAGAAACAGAATTTTATTCGTTTTTCTTTTTTTTTTTGAAATTTGGAAAATACTAGTTTTTTGTATTATTTGTTAATCCTATTGATTCTTAATCGAACACTGAGTACCTACTAGTTCTTAAGAAAAATGGAAATTACTAAACTTACTTCTTAGAATTTGTTTGGTATTTACGTTAGGTAAATTAAATTTACTGCCAAAAAAATAGTGAGGAAGGTATGCAACCTTCTGTTTGCATCACACTATATAAGTTTGGGTACCTGGGTTATAGATCCGTTAGATAGAAGCATTTTTACAATGGGTGTGAGTCTACCTCCCTTCATTTAGTAGGTAGGGCAATTTTCTAAAAAAAACATTAAAATGGAAACAAATCTTCAAAAATACCGGTTATTAAGCTAAATTTCTGTTCTATCATCTTATTTTTATATAAAGAAATATCTATTAAAAGCTTTTTAAAAAAAATTACATAGTTTAAACTTGACAATTCAAAACAAAAAAAAATTGTTAATATTGATTTTTTTTCAAAATTTAAAAAAAAATTTACGAAACTTGCTTTCAGTATTTGTTACTTTTATTAATTTCTAATCGAACGCTGAAAAACAAGATGATTTTATTTGTTCTAGTTTTCGAGAAAATTGAAATTGACCAAACCTATACTTTTTTAATAATAAGCTTGATCTCACTCTTACGTGCAATAACATTGGCGCCACAAAGGGATAACAGATTCTTGTAGAAACTTTAATAATTAAAAAAAAAAAACTTTTTGCTTTAGGAGGAGGGTTCTAACTCCCCTTTTTAGTCAGGAGTGAGTTTTCAAATGACTTAAGACAAAACAAAAAAAAAAACAATTATCAAAAAAACCGCAAATTTTTTTCTGAAAGGTAGAAACTCGCACTTAGTTATTATTTTAAATTAAGTTCTTTTGTTCAAGTTTTTAAAAAATTGACTTCAAGCTAAAAAAAAAACGATATTCTCCTAAGCATATACAGTCTCTTAAAATTCAAAGCATCCCTACCACAATTCCTAAAGTGATGCCAAAGAAGGGTTATAGGTCTACAGGATTTTTTTAAATTATTTTTGGACCCCAAAATTATCATAATCTCCCCGAAATGTGTAAAAGTAAGATCACGAAACAAATTATAAAAAAAAGTAGGTTAATTAAATTTCAATTTACTCGAAAACTAGAACACAAAAAACAACTAGTTTTTAGTGTTCGATTAAGAATTTATAAAAGTAACAAACACTTGCAACAATTTTAATACATACATATTATCTCAACTTTGAAAAAAAAAATCAACAAAAACTTTATTTTTTCAAATTTTCCAATGTATAACAAGTTTTTTTCAAAAGCTATATGAAGATAAAAAATAAGTTGATAGAACAGGCTTCAAGCTTTAAAAAAACAAGCAATACCTAAGTGTAGGTATTTCTAAATATTTTTTTTCATTTTTTTTTTTTTAGAAAATTGCCTCCCAAAATGAATCTGGGAAATAGATCCCCCATCCCATACAAAAAATGTTTGTATCTAACAGTATCTACAAAAACCCGTTATTATTATTTTGTCGCCTGAGTTATCGTACTTGCCGTGCCCTTTCACATGTCTTACAGAAATACAATACAATACAATACAAAAATTTATATGAGATGCGACTTCTTGGTTATTCTATATTCTTTGGTGCTAGGCTGTTATCAGAGTGATTGTATAGCTAAAAATATTAAATGTATTGCATATGTTACAATAATTAATAAAAACGAAGAATTTGTACGCTTAAAGTTAAATAAAATTTGTAGTGAATTGTAAGTGTTGGGGAAAAATAAAAAATAATATAATAGTAGACCATTTAAATACAGAAGAGGAGAATTCTGTTCATGATTTATGTACAAAATATTCTGACCTTTTTTACATGGAAGGAGATTTTTTTTAATACTACTTTGTTCGAATATCATATACCTTTACAGTAAGATGCTTTACCAATTTCTGCAAAAAACATACAGGTACTCTAAAATTCATGAGAATGAAGTAACTTTTCAAATTAATAAAATTTTAGAACAAGAAATCATTAAGTCCATGGTCCTGATATCGTAATGGGTGGTGCCTTAGAAAACAGATTCGTCTGGTAAAACAAAATGGAGAGTAGTTAGTTTGTAAAAAGTCGTCCTCTTCAATCGAGATTATTCAAGAAAGTTTGCAAAGATATGGGATGTCAGTACGAATTGCTTCTTCTTCACACTGAAATTCGATGGCTTTCCAGACGCAAAGTTTTATTTAGGTTATTTCAACATCGTGATGAGATGAAAGTTTTCCAAATGGACAAATATTTGCCTTCATCTACAAAACTTTTTGATGTATTGCATGATGAGATTATCTTGCAGACATTTTTAAAAAGATAAACGAAACTGCTACAGTTTTGCAGGGAAGATCCATAACAGTATTTTTTGCGAGAGACAAACTTGTAGCTTTGAAAAGAAAAATTGATTTCTGGCTTACCTGTGTACAAAAGAACAATGTTGAATGTTTTCCAATTTTACATGAGTTCTTGCAAGAAAATGTGCTGAAGTCCAGAGCAGACATTGGCAATGGTATAGCTCATTTGTTAAGTCTGCAAAGATCTTTGTCAGATTAATTTCCAAAAACAAATACTGACATCGAATGGATACATTTCTAATGGAAACCCAGGCCCTGAGCATACCGGAAAACGAATCCTTTACAGATCTTTAGAGCTCTTCTACGTCAAAACATTTTTTTTATTTGTATCAGTGCACGAATTTTGGGTTGGTATTGGGAGTGAGTACCCTGAACTTGCCAAAAAGACTATATTAAATTTGCTCCGTTTTGTCACAACTTATCGCTGTGAAGCAGGTTTTTCAGCGTATACGTGTACCTCAAGATTAGACGCCGTCCCAAATATGCGAATACAGCTTTATTTTATTATTTTTTATTTTTATTTAATAAATCAAACAATGAAACAGTTTCATTCTTCACACTAAACTTAATAAAATATCTAAAATAAAAATAAATACATTAAAATTAGTTGTTTTTCATTATTTGTTATAGTACAGAGTTAGGATTCCGTAATGTATTTGGCCTCAGTGAAGGGTTCCACAGCTTAAAAAGTTTAAGAACCACTGCTCTAATGAATGAACTAAATTTGCAATATCGAAATTTTAAAGAAACATTTTATTAAACAACAGATGCATCCAACTATGCTCTAGGAGCAATTTTATCCTAAAAATATGGAAATAAACTCCTTCCCATAGGATATGCATCAAGAATTTTAAACAAATCAGAAGGTAATTTCTCCACAACTGAATGTTTAGCAATTTTTTGGGCCGTATTTCGTCCTTATTTATACGGAACAAAATTCATCCTTCAAACCGATCACAAACCATTAACTTGGCTGTCAAGAATCCAGGCAGTAGACTTATACGATGGCGATTAAAGCTCGCTGAATTTGACTATGAAATCATATATAAAAAAGGATCGACAAATACCCCTGCAGATTGTCTGAGAAGAATTAAAAATTTAAATTTAATAGAAGTAGAAAACATAAGGGATATTTTGCATGTCCAAAGAACCCATGCAATTACGTTCAATAATTAAATTTCAAATATGTTCAAAGGGTAGATATGTGTGTGGGTAAAAGCACCCGCAAATCACCCCTGTCTATCAACTCCTACTCTCACCTCCACGTGGTGAACATCGGGTGCCTAGTACCTCAACTGGAGATTGGGTTCCAACCCCTTTGGTTGTTGGTGGCACCAAACGAGAGAAGGGGGGAGGAGTGTTACCACTAAGGCACTACTCCTTGCATCCAGGCGGCAGCGGAAGAATTCTCTAGATGGAATCAACGGTGGTGTCTAAAGTTCCAGTTGAACTACTTAGTGAACACCTTATATTGGCTACTACAACGTTTTCGGAGCTCAGGCCTATAGGGAGCAGTTTATCCGGCTCTTCGTCCTTGGAGTCACAATAAGGACCTGGTCCTCCAGGTTGGGGGTTGTGCCGTCGGGGTAACTTCCCGATCACACCAAAAACAACTAGTTGCGAAGCAACAACAAGCCTCGGATACGGACGTATTCACTGATGACGAACCCTGCAAACTAAATAAGGACAACGAATTTAGGATACGTACGTAGAATGTTAGATCCCTTAACAAACCACATGCAGCCGAACAACTAGCGGAGGCCCTTGACTGCTGTAAGGCAGACATAACCGCCATCCAAGAAAGATGGGACGGGCCGGGCAAAAAAAAGATGAAAAACTGCGATATATAATATGGCAACTGATATACACAACAAAACCAGCGCTTATTTGGATGTGGATTCGTCATTGGAGGCAGGCCCCGCAAGAGGTTTTGAGTTACAAGTGTGTGAACGAGCGCCTCATGACAATCCGCATCAATTCTAAATTTGCCAATATTAGCCTTATATGCGCGCATGCCCCCACAGAGGAAAAAGATGATGACACCAAAGAAATGTTTTTTGAGCTCCTGGACAAAACATGAGCAATGCCCTAGCTATAACATTAAAATTGTCCTAGGCGACTTTAACACCAAGCTAGGGAGAGAAGATGTTTTTGGTGATACAATCGGAAAACACAGCCTGCACGACACCACCTCCGATAACGGATTCAGGCTAATTGACTTGGCTGCGGGGCGAAATATTGTAATAGCAAGTACCAAGTTCCCACACCTCAACATTCACAAAGGGACATGGAGATCCCCTGATCAATCCACTGTCAACCAAATTGACCACATTGCGATCGATGAAAGGCACTACTCCAGTATGATGGATGTCCGAACTTTCCGAGGGGCAAACATTGACTCGGACCACTACTTCGTTGTAGCCAAGGTACGACTTAGGATATCACGACCCACGCCAAGAAGAGGTAATACTGTGAGGAAGTTTAACGTCGGACGGCTGCAATCGCAAGAAATCTACAGATCCTTTTCCGAACGAGTCTCAAATAACCTCCAAAGGAATCCTTTACCGCCAGCATCAAGTATTGAGAACCAGTGGCAACATTCCCAAAATGCCATCAGGGAAGCCGCAACTGAAGTGCTGGGTTTTACACGGCCACCACACGAAGCCCCTGGTTTGATGATGAGTGTCGGCAAGCACACGCAGCTAAACAAGAAGCATACAAGGCGGCGCTGCAAAGAAGGACCAGAACTACCCGTTCACTCTACGAGCAGAAGAGGAAAGAGGAACACCGCCTTCTCAGAAAGGCGAACATGAGAAGCGCGCGATCGAGGAAATGGAGAGCTGTTATTGCAGGAATGAAGTTCGAAAGTTTTACCAAAAGGTATAAAGAAACTGTCAAAAGTACAGAGCTCGAACTTAAACTTGCAAAAACGATCAAGGGAACATCGTAGTGGAATTGCCGTCGATGCTGAGAATATGAAAAAAACATTTCTGCAGACTGTATAACGGCGATGACGAAACGAATTCCGCTGTCAGGCAGAATGGTCCACTTTATCTGGGCGGAGTAGACCAACAATTCCGACCACCACATCTGGATGAAATAAAGCTAGCTATATCTAAACTTAAGAGCAACAAAGCCGCCGAAGCCGATGGCCTAGCTGCCGAGCTCTTCAAATCTGCAGGCGATGACTTGGCTATAAGTAGCACCAACTCATAAGCAAGATATGGTTAGAAGAAAGCACGACCGATGAATGGAATCTCAGCATAATTTGCCCGATCCTTGAAAAAGGAGACCCTCTGAGCTGCACCAACTATAGGGGTATCAGTCTCCTCAACATCGCCTACAAGATCTTTTCTGCTGTATTGTGTGAACGCCTAAAGCCAATCGTCAACAACCTCATAGGTCCATATCAGTGCGGTTTTAGCCCAGGAAAGTCCACTATCGATCAAATATTTACATTACGGCATACCTTGGAAAAAACCCAAACACTTTAAATCGATACCCACCACCTTTTCATCGATTTCAAAGCCGCGTACGACAGCATTTATAGAGACGAGTTATATAGAGCAATGTGCAGTTTAAACATCCCTGCCAAACTAGTCCGCCTGTGTAAAATGACGATGGAAAATGCAGGCTGTTCCGTCAAGGTCGGTAAAGACCTCACCGACACCTTTGAGGTCAAAAAATGATTTAGAAAAGGCGATGCGCTGTCAGGCGACTTTTTCAACATCATACTTGAAAAAATAGTGCAGAACTCTCACACCAACACTAGAGACACGATCTTTCAAAAGTCCGTCCAATTACTCGCATACGCTGACGATATTGACATAATCGGAAGAACGCAGCGTGATGTCAGTAACGCTTTTGCGAGTATTGAGACGGATGGGTTTAGCAGTCAATGAGGGCAAAACCAAGTATGTGCTGTCCCCAAGAAGAGACACCCAATGTTGCATCCGTATTGACATTGGCAGAAAAGATTATTTACATGTATGTGTGCACAGATCAAATCTTCCCCTCCATCAGAGATCAAATCTTTCGTGTTGAGATTTGATATAGAATTGCTCTTTTTCTTGCAATGAAACTCTCAAAATTCAAAAAGACCAAATCTTTTGACAGAAAGAGCAAATCGTTTCTTGAATAAAACTCGCTATATATATATAGGTACTATAAGGCGTTATGGATTCGTGGAAAAAAATTATCAATCAAACATGACATTACGATGATAGATATGTCGGAAAAAGTCTGTTTGCACCTCTACAGCCTAAACGGATAGCGCACCATGCCCCCCCCCTCCAATACATTACTTACCATTTAACCGATAAGGAATTTTAATTTTGGAAAAAAATTGGAATTATGATTTTTTATTGAGGCACAGACGGACAGACAGGCAGATTACGTGCACTAATTACATTATATTTCTCTATCTTTGTAATGTTGTGTTTGATTATCGAATTAAATGCAAGAATCCTAAACTTGCCCATATAGTACCGATATGCCATGAAATTATTTGACAGCCATTTTATTTAGAAAAAACTGCTTTATTGTAGTCTTCAAAACAATTATTTAAATTAAATATTAGGCAACTTGATCCTGACCGTTGGATGCTTCTTGTGTTTTCATTACTTCTGGTAGGTCCGGTGGTGAGGAATACTTTATGATATCCAATTGTTCAAACTCCCCAGATTCATTTCTGAAAATATAAAAAATGTAGTATCTTTAACTTTTGTTTTAAAACAATTTTCATTGGAAATTAAATATCAAGGATAGTTAAAAAAATAAATTGCATGACTTGCTATTATGTGTATTATATGTAAGGCGCCAGTTATAGACCAGGAAAACGTATCAGGAAAAAATTCAAATAAAAAATTTACTGTGTTTTAATAAGATTTGAAACACAATTACTATTACTATACTTAACGATGGGAAACCACTCAAAGATTTTATTTTTTTGCTAAAAAACGTTTTAATTTGAAAGAATATTGTTCGCGTTCACGGTTTTTTGGCTGTAAATTCAAAACTGAACCGATTTTCATTCATTCAGAACTAAAAAATGATGCTTCATGATAGTACTATAGGCAGTGTATATACAATGCCCGTACGTACAAAATTACAGTTTCAGCAGTTTCAACCTTTACCATTGTATATACACTGCCTATAGTACTATCATGAAGCATCATTTGTTAGTTCTGAATCAAGTCGCAATGAGGCGTGCTAAAATTGCCAATTGGTGTGAATATAGAATAGGTACAGACAACAAAAGTGTATTAAATACTGGTATTAAATATCGGTAAAGGTTCTCGTATCCACTATTTAGAGTTAGTTTCGAATCAACCAGGAAGATGGCCAGACGAAAAATGACCACCATGAGAGTACTATAGAAAATGTATATACAATGCTAAAAACAATCAGCTGACACGAAAAATGAATTTGCAGCAGGAAAACAGGAAAACAGGTAAATACATTTTTAGCAAAAAATATTTGTCGAATTGGGCTTTTTATTTCCGAAAAAATCGGGCTTATACTATAGGTGTAGATAGGCCTCGCTTCTGAGCAAGATATAACTTGATATAAATTGCAACTAGAGTGGTTAGAGTCACCCCAGTAATATAATATCATATTTATATGGTGATATAATCTAGGGATCTGGTCAATGCTTATTTTGACTCCAGGCGGGGTTGGCCCACCGCCATATTAAATCTTAAACTTCAAATGGTCCTGAAATCGAGGAATTTGTTACCAAGAATTTGGCATCGGTATGTCGACGATATCTTTGTCGTTATTAAAAAGAGTGTCGAAATTTCTAACAGCCGACACGCAACACTTGACATGAGCTTTCCCAACAGCCGAAAAGCTTTTTTTAAGCAAAGAAAATATTTCACCATAAAGGGAACAATGCTAAGGATCTCTGTCGTTTGAACTAGATTTTGTATCGTTATTATTGTTGTTGTTGCTTTGAATTTCATGTACTCACATCATAAGGAAGTGGAAGGATGAAATAGATACACAAGGATAGAAGGACTGCAGTCCTAAGCAGACCTAGAGGCGGCAGCTATACTCGTCGTTGTCGCCGACAGGTTATCACTCTGTATTGTTTTTTTTTGTTTGGTACTTTTTTCATGATATGGAAAAAAGATACTGCAAGACGAAAAATATGGTAACGAAATCGTTACGAAATTGTTACAAAACATTTTGTATATCAAAACAAAATAGAGTATCAGGGAAAAGGCTATGTATGAGCTATTCTAATTGGATCTTCAAGGTTAGCGTGTCGAAAGAAAGAAGTTATTACGGGTTATATTTTTCTTTTAGAATTTAGTTAATTTAAAAAGGATCTTAGACACAAAAAATCACATACATATTTTTTGAAATATACCTAGCCAAAATAAGTGACATCTTGGGTGGTTGTGCCCTAAAATGTATGTAACTTTTAAAGTTGACATTTTAATGAACATTTACGCACAAAAAAATATTTTCGTTACAGGGTGGCTGCAGAAATTTTTTTTTTGCGATTTCATGTTTAAAATGAAGATGCTTATTTAATTTAAATGAATTGAAAACAACTGACTGGGTATTATGTACCTGCTGCAATGTACCTTATTACATTGGAAGATAGATCTTTGACAAAAAACAAGTATGTAGGCAACATTAACGTCCCAACTTATAACATATGTCAAAACCAAAACACAACGGTTTTAAATAAAAGTGGTATAGGCATCACAAGCGATTAATAATAATGAATTTTTAAAAAAAGTATTTCGAAAATTGTAGCATTTTGTTCAGGTTTTAGTATTTAGTTTTTTGGCAGTTTATTAATATGCAGCATAAGGCCTTATTATGACTCGCGAGTCGAACAATTAACCGAATTTCTCCAGCCGTGGTATTGTGAAAAGAAAACTCCAACGTTCGCCTCTCTATTTATGTCGATTCATGGTGTTGTCTGTGTTTAATATATGTAATGTTTCTATTGTCATCCTCTTATTGTAGTGGGTTTCTCTTAGGAGTACTTTTATGTCGTTGTAATTAAGTTGAAGGTTCTCTGCAATGCCAACGCTGTTTTTTTGTACTGCGTTTGATTTTAAGTCCGATTTATGTCCTGCTATTCTATTTTTCAATTGTTGTTTTGTGGTACCAATAGACCGAAAGCCCGAAACTGATTTCTTGCGAGAGGAAACTAAATGATATCGGTTTTACAAACAGTCCTCCTAAAAGTGATAACGCCATCGATCGTCTGCCAGCCCGCAGACGCAGCATTACCAAGTAATGGTGGGTTAAAACTACCATTTTTCTGAAAATAGGCCTAGTGAAGGAAACCATTTCCTTGCTCCCGACGCCCTCGATGCCCTGAGTCTGAAAATGTATGTGACAGACGTCTTATAGGTGCCAAACCCCTGACAGACGCCGTTTTTATTGACGTTTTTAGACTTTTGGGAAACCACTTAAAATTGATCGCATTCGAAAGCTTTTGCTTCCCTGAGTTCGAAAATGTATGTGACAGACGTATCGCAGGTGCCAAGCCCCTTTTAAAATTAGAATCTTCCATGAAATTTACTTTTGCTTTAAGTTTGCTGAAAACCTATCCTAGTTTGTTCGTGAGGCTACTGGCTATATTAAATTTACCGTTTTCGAAAAATAAGATTTTTTTAACATGTCGCAAACATTTGTATTTTAAGTCAGGAGGTTCATATTTCGTTTGAATGGTTCTTGGTTTGTGGTTTCGTATTAACGTATTTATTTAGTTTTTTTTTTCGGAAAGCTATTTATTAGTCTTAAGAATGGTTTTGATTTTATTTTTGTTCTCTATGTGGAACTCGGCGTTACTGATAGTTAGAACTTTGTTCATTAGATTTTAAAATGGGTTGTTTTGTGAATTGGGAATTAATGTTTATGATAGCCCTCCTGAAGATATTGGTTTCTGGTACCAATCTTTCCTTTTTCTCTTATAACTACTCTATCCAGATATAATTTTTGCATTTTTTTCTTTTTCCGCAGTGAATTGTTTCTTTTTCTAGTAGTTTTTCACAACTTTTAAGATTTTGTCAATTTCAGAAGTTTTTAAAATTTCGAATATGTCGTGAATGTACTTTGTTAGAATCTTTGGTTTAATGCTTAGCTTTTTTAGGAAACTTCAAGTAGATCCTCCAGAACTATGCATTTTTACGTTAAATTGTAGATCTGATGTTATTATTTTTAGAATTCCTATCAGGGGGCATGAAATATCTTAACACGGTACTTTCGTAGAGGAACACATCGGCCTTAGAGGCAGTCCTGATTAATGTATCTTCGGAAATTTGTAGATTCTTAGTGCAATAGGCTTTTGCCATTACTTTCCGTTTTGCAAAACAGGCAGATATTTTTTACATGGAGTTCTATTATAAGATTATTATTTTGAGTCTGTAATACGTCGGTCGGATCCGTTGTTTTCATTCTGCTCACTATTCGTCTCTATATATTTCAACCGTTACGTTACCTTTATCTGTTGATATGACAATCAATTCTTTGTTCCTTTGTAAGAATTATTTTCTTACTTGCGATTTATAGGGACTATAAGGCAAGTTATGCATTCGTAAAAAAAATCTAACAATCAGACATGACATTACGATGATAGAGAAACATATTTGAGTTACTGGCAAAATTCTGCCTATTTGTCTGTCCGTCTGTATGGATGTATATGGAACTACAGCCTAAACGGTTCGGTCAATCGTCTTCAAATTTGGAACCATAAGTATTTTGACATTCTACAGACGATTTTTTTTAATTTTTTTTTAGCTCAAATATTAACGGTAACTGTCATATAACCCTCAAGTAAAAGCTGATTTTTCTCGGAAACGGCTTTAAGAATTTTTATAAAAAAAATATATTGTATGTGCACGTGTAGGATGTTTTGGTGGAAAAAAAATCAAGATGGTGGGCTTAAACAGTACCTCCCATAGAAACGTTTATTTATCTTCGACTTCCCCGAAAACTGGTCATCCCATTTCAATCAACATTTATATTCAGGAAGTAGGGTAAAAATACTTTGTATCGAGTCTGACAAACCATACAATTCATTACAAGTTGACACTGACCAAATTCGGGCTTCTATAAATAAAAGAAGCATGTATGATACGCTTGTTTATCGTGAATTTTAACCACATGAAGTTAAAATCTATTTGTTAAGTCAGACCGTTTTGTGGTTGAATTTGATATTCAGCATCATTCCTAATATATACAAGACCGTGATGGTCAAAGAATAATGCACTAGGTTATAAACAATAAATAAAGAGCATTATTTTTTTTCTTAAAACTCCATTAATAGCGCGATGCACACAATAATTAAAGTAAAACAGAATACCAACAGTAAGGTAAGTAATAACCCCTCAATTTCTAGATTATTATTGTTTAAATATTTGTTTTGGAAGCAATGCCAGCATAGTGTTTTGTCTGTTAACTAAGAGATATTGGTTTTAAAAAAGTAATCCTATTTTTTTGTTATTAGTAATTATTACCGCAATACTAAACCAAGTTGTGCTGGAGCTTGGGCTTTTGCAATCGCCATTGTTATTCCATAGTCTTGTAACAATTTTTCATTCTCCAAAGGATCATTACCGTAGTAAAAAAGGATTTGGTCCGCTGGGCTTACTTTTAAAATGCCTGAGAATAAAAATAATAATAAGATAAAGCAATAGTCACTTTATGCTCCTAAATCCCTTTTACATGAGATATTGTTGCTTAGCTGTTTTTTGCACGCACCAAGGTTTAAAAATGAGTGAAATGAACAATTCGTGGGGACAGTGATTTAATTTTTATCAAAATCAAAATCAAAAAAAAATTCAAAAAAAAAAAAATTTGAAAAAAAGCGTTTTGTTTCATGTAAAAGGGTTCTAATAATTCAACTAAAGTACCTTGAATCATTTTCTTTAGATCATTAACTGATGTGTTTTCTTTCGCATCGGTAAATATAGTCGTTTTGTGTCTTCGGATCATAAGAAAAACGTCCTGTAAATTATTATTTTTTATTCTTGAAAACTATTTGGCAACGATTTTATTATACCATATTTCTATCTAGAAAAAGAAAGTTTTTTATATTACAAATAATAGTTTTTATATTCGCTTCTTTCAAATTGATCTCTCTTTAATAAATCTGAAAATTCATTTAATTGTCACTCGCTAGTGCACGTTTCTAAAGATTTCGGAGTGCTCAAGTTAATTCTCTCAGACACTTTTGATGGAGCCATAGAAAAAAGAAACAAGAACGACAACTAAGAGGATAATTATTTCTTTGCCCAAAACTTAAAAATGCCACGTTTAGCGAATTAAGCGCACTGGTCCCTGTACATTTCTTATGAGACTACTAACCCGTTAGCATATTTGTGAGCACGAAACGTATGGCTAACTGGCTGCTTCTTAGACGTATCTCACACGTATTCAAATACAGAAAATAAAATTACGGGTCGCAGTTCCTGTGGATGGAGCTGAGAGATGAATCTGAAACCAATAGGCGTTTTTCTTTTAAAGCTCAGAGCACGGAGTAGAGCCTCACCAATTCGATTACGCTCTGAGCAGAGTATAATTAGAGCTCTCCGATTTAATTAAGAAACACATTGCGTCCGTTGCGGCAACGAATACGGTGACATTGCCGCATGCGATGAAAAGAGGTGACCAAATGAATCCGTATCGTTTTTTTGACACAAAATGTAAAACGAACTAGCGATGGGTTGATGGATGAGTTAAGTGTTAGTGAGATTTTGTAAATTAAACTTAACACAACACACTGCCTAAATCCAATGACAACACAATTCTTTTAATTCTCAACATGTTAAATTAGATTTTAAATAGTACAATGGTTTCCGTTTATAACTGTGGGCAAGTTAGTGCAGCACTTAAGTAGTGTAAAGATAATGTATTATATAAAGGCTGACCATAATTTTGCTCCAATATCTACATCACGTCGTCATCGTCTTCAAATGATAATATTTTTCGAGTTTCTCAAGCTACATTTGGTCGAAGTAAAATCAACTTTTGTCCTTTTTACAATATTAAACTTTACTTTTTAGATTCAGGGAGTTACTATCCATAATATTAATAATGATGGCCACATCCGTTTCCAGAATATTTATTATAAATAAATAATTTGCTTCAATATTCATAATTGATGTTTTAATTAAATTTTCTAGGGAAACCAATTTCTTTGTACTATTAGCTTGTTCTTCTTATCTCTTTTTTTACGATGTCGTTGAAAACTGTTAAAAGTGAAAACATAACAGCCAATTGTCAAATGGCATTGAAACTATTACAACAAAATAAATCAATCTCGTTTCATGTTTTTTTTTACAAAAAAAAATTACTACAAAACAATTGAAACTTCAAATTCAATGTCATCGGATTTGCCGGAGAGAAAAGTTAAAAGTTGGTCTACTTGATGCGGTGCATCCGGCACATGCGATTCCTATGGGTCACCTCCCATAAGAACATGTGTATTTAATCAAGCTGTCAGTTGTATGCGGCAACGCAAAAGACGAACGGATTCTATGGGTCGGTAGCTTTAGGCACTGAGCTGTCATATGGTCAACTTTGCACCTTAAATACAAAAATTAAATTAAAATAATGTTATTTCCTTAGAAAAATCATTTTAATATTTTACTACGACCGATGCCATTTTGATGTTTGTTTTTTGTTTCAACCCTGTGATTTGTCAAAACACAAAACGCGCTCAGCCTTTTACTCAATTTGCTGGGGCATGTCTCGCTGTTTTGTTTTTATTTCCTTATCTGCTGCTCACAATATTCACAATTTTTCACACAATTCACCATGGTGAGGGGAGTTTCATTGTGTCTTTTCTCGTGACGATTAGGGGAGAATCCGATAAATGTTATCAATTCACAACAATCCTCACAAGAAATAAAGGTCGATTCTCTTCGCTTCCCGCTAATGCCATACAAGTCACTTGTGAGAGTCACAACAACAATCGAAATTGTGATTTCCTTCAAAGTAGGTCGCAACCCAGAAACTCTTTCAGATTTGACATTTTAATAGTCTGAAGTTGTATTCGAAAATTAAAACTAAATATTTTACAAAAGCACATCATTTTTAACCTCCTAATAATTTTGATAAGATTGCATATTTTAGAAAATTGCAATTTGCGAATTTATAAAAAATTGAAAGAATTTGATTGTGGTGCAGGAATTCCATCCGAATATGGAAATTTAAATTATAACCCTAGCACAGAAGAAATTAACAAAAATATATTGCAAACATTCACCATGGTATGGTGAGTTTCGTTTTGAGGATTATCCGAGAATTCGATAAATGTTATGGTCAAAACAGATGTGTAGATAATTTCGTGCAGGAAAATAAAATTACACAGTCTCTTATGGGGATGTAAACCCAAAATTCTGCAGGGTTGCAGAATCTGCACGATGTCTCTATTTCTAAATTTCATGCCTAGTTTCATTTCTGCCACAACACAAACTAAAAAAATGTAAATAAAAGATAACTGGCATTACTGATAGTTATATACCACACTTGTTAATCAGCGTTACCGCTGTGAAACTATTGCCACCGATTTTAAAAAAATACTTCATCATAGTTTTTATGATTATATTATATTTTTCGTCACTTACATTAATACGTTACTTAAAAAATTCAAATTTTTGTCGGATTTTTGATTCTCTAAATTCAATATTCACACAAATTTGGTTTTATTTACATTATTTTTAAGTAAATTTTTTTTCTTCAGTTTAACAATTTTTTCAACCTTTTAATAATGTCCAGCGGTAACGCTGAATTTTGGCATTAATACAGCAATACATAAATATCAAAAATTATGCACATTTGTTTTAGGTGCAGTTCTGCGCGCAGTTATGCGTGAGAACAACTGCACATCTGTTTTCAGCTTTATCGAGTCAAAACAATCCTCAGAAGGAATAGTCACAAGTCGGGACTTACACGGCGCATTAAATTAACGCACAACTCTTGCTTATTTCCTTTTGAACTTGTATTCGGTAATGCACGCGCACTTACACGGAAGTGTTTTTTTTTCAGTTATCTTTTATATTGACAGCTATCTTTTATTTTACTTTCTGTGTTTCAGTAATCAGTATTTAAAAAAAAAATTTAAATGAAATAAATTAATAAAACTTAGTAAATGAGTAAATAAATGAAAAATAAATGAAAAGAAACTAATTCCGTACACCATTTAAATTCTGCGGCCATCATACGTATGTTTTTATCTTCTTATAACGTGTTATTTGAGCAACATCCAAAACAAGTATGAAGCAAAATAAGTAGAACAAAGAATACAGACAAAGAGAAACATCAAAAAAGTTGCAGGGACAGTTCTACCCGTTCATGTTCGAGTTCCTCTATTTCTATTTCATTATCTTTACCTTTCGCACTTCAAGCATGCAAAGCAAACACACGCCGTCTCGACCAAGTGTTGTAATACGTTTTAAATAACCATAGAAAAAAGATAAAGGAACTGCGACCTATCCCGACCATGCCCTGCAATCCTGATTTTTGTTGTTTATGAATACGTGTGAGATTCGTGTGAGAAGCCAATCAACCAAACGTTTCGTGCCCCCATAAATGCAAACGTGTTAGTAGTGCTATAAGAAATTCACACATTTATGTCCCATGTGTTCACCTACGAAAAATTAAATTTCAGGGTTTGCAGGGCATGGGCGGTTTTCGGTCGTATTTTTTTCTATTGTTTTATCATGTGTTACTCAACAAATACTAAAAAAAGACAAGACTTCAAGACTTGGAAGTCGGAAATAAAATCTTGATTTCGATCTGAAAAAAAATTTAATGTCGGGGGAAATGAAAAATGCAATATGTAACGCGATTTCGATTGTTTTTTTCGTAATGTAGATTTGCAGTTTGCATAAATAATGTGAATTCGTTTCTGAGAGCGAGAAAATGGGTTAAAACTTCACTTGAAACTGCTTCTACAGACACCTGCATAAAGTGAATGTATTACTTTAAAAATTCTAAATATTTGAAGTTGATCAAACAAAACAAAAAACACTTCAAACTGATTGTTATAAATTATAGTGAACTATTATAAAGGAGAAGTAACTCAACGAAAAAATAAACATTTAATTCTATCTAATAAAATGTATATCTAACAATATTCGCCAATGGACCAAAACTTTGTGTTTATGTATGTACATGTACATATGTACGAAATAAATTGATTTGTTTTCCCAATGGCAAACATTTGAGTTTTACATGATTCTTTTAGCAGTGATTTAAAAATTGTCATGCAGAACATTTTGCAATTTCTGTGGAGTAGGAGCATGGGTAAGCTTTTTATTTATTTATAATTGTCTAATGAAAATAGGTATATGATATCTAATTCAATGCCAAAACTTAGGACAGAAACTAAACATACATACATAATTTTATAATATAATATACAAATTGCGATTTTTAGCATTTTGATAGATTTTTGTTGAAAGTTTAACAAGTAGTTAAGAAAAATTTAAGATTGCTTATAATTATGGCTCTATTTTCCAGTTATGTAGCGCACCACACAAAAATTTAAGAGATGCATATCAATGTTAAATAAAAAAAAACATGAAGAAATCGTTATTAATTATTGAGCTTATTAACGATTAAAGATTGCTTTCCCTCACACAATTGTTTTGTTTTTTTTTTGTTTATATGTACAAGCACACTAAAAATCGTGCAAAATCAATTATTAAATTATTATGCATCCACCTAGATTCTTGCAGTTTCTTAAAATCCAACAGATTCCTTAAAATCAAAGAAATTTTGCATATACGGTATATATGAGTGACTAGATCCATGTCCACCAAAAAGAGGACAACTTCGAAATTCTGAAATGAAAATTTAAATAAAAAAAATAATTACATATATAATTCAAGATATCAAAAAACAAACAACATTTTTCAATTTTAATTAGCCAGTTCAGGTTTCTTGGGATTTCGGAGTACCTTAAGAAATTTTCTCAGTCACTATTGATGGAGCTGAAAAATGCATGTGAACAAAATTTCCCAGCAAACATACAAACAAAAAACTGTATCTAATTCCTTCTAACAGAGTTCTCTTTGACAAACTAAAACTAGGCAAGCGAATCCAAAAAATATTTTGATTAATTTTTTGACAGAAAAGTTATGTAGATTTTTTTTATGAGAAATTTAGCCTGTTCACGTTTCTAACCCCTCAGAGATCCCCGTTTTCTCAGAAACGGGGACACAATTTCTCAGAAAAACATCTCAACTTTGTTGTCCAAAAATGAAGAGTATTTTGAAACTGAAAAAGTAAAATAATGGGAATTCCACAACTGTTGGTAAAATGACATCTCTCGTAGTAGACAGATGAATTTAGGTATTTGCCTGCAGAATTTAAAGTGGATGTTGTTTTTGTGACTGAAACATGGCTTCGGCCGGAATTAAATGATGTATGATTTAAATTGTTTTAAACTGCTTAGACGAGACAGAGTAAGTAGAATTGGGGTGGAGTAGCTACTTATGCGCACTGTGGGCTAAAGCCAGAATTTGTGTGTGAGTCTTTGCCTATTGATGATGTTAATTTTTTATTAACTAAAATCAATTGCAAGGACAACAAAATTATATTAGGGTGTGCATACAGACCTGTAGTTCCCCGTAGCTTAGTGTTTATTATGTCGGACTGCCAAGTCAAGAATGAGTCTTGGTTCGAATCCCGCTCATAGCGACCTTATTTTCCGGGGTACTTCCTCTTACGAGGAACTGACAAAACCTCCAAGAGTAAAATTTGTTTCGAAAAAGTGCATCTCATGTTGCCGTTCGGAATCGGCGATAAACTGTAGGTCCCTTCCATTATTGCAGATTAACAACACACACACAAGATTGGTTGAGAGTATAAGTCACTAGTCCTTTATTCCTTAAGGAGCTGTCTCACCAATAAATGTCTTTATTATTAGGATGTGATTTCAACAGCAATTTGCTTTTAGAATCCACACGCGCTGATGATTTGAAAGCTTTCAGTTTGCATGCAGTGAATGCTTCGGCTCTGACAAAAGATTCAAGTATCCTCGATGTATTTTTTGTAAGCCACCTAAATAAAGTTCTGCACTTTAATGACAGTTGCTTAGAACACGATTTACAATCAATCGATTTTTCACAAGTTTAAAGAATGCTTTCTGTTGATGATCAAGCTAAATTTATTCAGAATAATTAAATTTAAATTTTCTTCTTAATTTTCACGTTCCTATCAAAATAAAATCAATAAGGCGCAAAGAACATGCAATATGGCGTATAAAACATGGAAACGTTTTAGAATTGTGGTATTTCGAAAAGCCTATACCGACTTAAGAAACAAAGTCGTGTTTAAGATCAGGGAATAAAAAAATGCTGTTAGTAAACAGCTAAAATCATTCCTATACCAAAAAATCGTAACGAGGACGACCAAAAGATATTTTACCATTTTTTTATCGAAAGTCCTTGTAAAAAATATGAATTCATAGATAAGACATTACTTAGATCAAAATGATATGCTATGTTCAAAATTGGAATGAGTATAGTTTTGGTTGGTGTTGATTGGCCTCCCCCCTTTGAGTTAATTGTTGTTGTTGATTCCGAGCTTCTCCCCTTCGAGCTGGTTTCTGCGGCTGAATATACCTATGGAATGCATATGATTACGATATGATGATGAGTATAGTTTTGGTTGGTGTTGATTGGCCTCCCCCCTTTGAGTTAATTGCTGTTGTTGATTCCGAGCTTCTCCCCTTCGTGCTGGTTTCTGCGGCTGAATACCTATGGAATGCATATGATTATTAACTGGCTTTGTTTTAAAAAACTGCCTTGTACTTCTTTCTTACAGAAAAAAAGAAAATAATGCGAACAAGAAAACAAAACAAACGAGTGTTATAATTGAGTATTATTATAATACTCAATTCTGTAAAGTTTTCAAACGATTGGTCCTAGGCCCAAATTTAATACTCAAATCAGTACAAAGTCATTTCTTCACACACGTTCTAAGCCCTAGTTCTGTCAATTTGGTACCGAGAACTAGCAAGGGCTCGGTCCTAGCTAGCTCCTCAAAATCAACTAGTACCCGAGCATTACACTAGTTGTTAGTTACTCAAATTAATATCAAATGATTTCTTCACAGAAGTTCTAAGCTCTAGTTCTGTCAAATTGGGACCGAATATTAGTTAGGACTCGGTTTTAGCTAGGACCTCGAAACCGGTGGACTAACGCGTTGATACTAGAGTCTTTACTGATGTTTGGTTTTATTTTTTTTTTTTGAGCCACATTGGTAACATTATTTTGACAAATTTATGCTACGAAACGAAACTATTTAAGCGAAACGCTGGGTTTGTAATATTTTTGTAATACTTATCAATACAATATGTAATGAATTCAAGCAACATTAGGTACGTTGAGTAAGGAACTTGAATATGACTAGTGTCTACACTTCTTATATACAATTACCCTGCGAATAATATTTTTACTGGACGGATTCAAGTCTAATTCGTACAAAATAAATGCTGGTGTGCCCCAGGGCTCTGTTCTGTCTCCGACTCTTTTCCTCATTTTTATAAATGATCTTCTGTCTGTTACTTCTAATCCACTTAACTGTTTTGCTGACAACTCTACCCTCAGCTTTTCATATTCGTTCGATAATTCACGTCCTTCGCCTTCGGACGTACAATTGCAACCGTACCGTATGTCAAGCTCATTAAACTCCGATTTATACATCATTGTCAAATGGGGTAATAGGAATCGTGTAGAGTTTAATGCTTCGAAAACTCAATGCTGTCTTCTGTCGTTAAAGCTAAACCTAGCCCTAATGCCATTGTCCATGAATGGCACTTACATCGCAAAAACCGAAAAGCTCTCAGTACTCAGTGTCGATCCTAAGCTCGTTGAAGACGGATGTCGAGGTGCGCGCACAATTAGTTAAACGAAGTCCAAACAAATAATTGTTGCGCGTTGTTATCGCGAGTGCTTTAAGGAAAAAAAAAAATAATACACGCTCGTTGAGAAATTAGAAAAAAACCCCTCGCGTGTGCTGTAAAAAAAAAATAATAGTGTTCACTCGCGTCGTAGGATGAATGAAAAAGATGCCCACTCGCGCTGAAGAAGAAAAAAAAAAATAAATAAAACGCATTCGCATAACAAATTATCCTCTATTCTGTCCCAAGACCTTTGTGCTTAACTGCCTCTTTCTTATCTACTGTAGGCATCGTATGACCATACAATGCTTGCGGTAAATAGATAAGGGCATCTGAATTTGTCTTATTGTGCTGAATGTTTGGATTGATTTTTTGTAAACAGGCTGTCTTATGGGCATAACACCTAAGACAGTTTGATTATTACAGAAGTTAATTTTGATTTTCACTGCGCAGTTCGACTTAATCAGAGTTGTGTTTTGTATGTAAGTATTTTTAAATGGTAAGTGATTTTTGTGTCGTGTATTCAAATGTTCGTGGTTTAAGAAAGAATTTCTTTCACGTGTACGTCTACACTGTTCAACACAGGCCAGCTGTTTTGGCATTAAGTGAAACTCAGGTTGGAGCAAATACTGATTTATCAGAATTTGCTCTACATGGGTATAGCTTGGTGCCATTACTCTTTTCTCATCATGGTCTCGTGGTCTATGTTAGGAATGATATTGCTTGCCAGAGCCTTCCCCAATATGGGCAATGTTCCAACACGGACTTTAACTTCTTATGGCTCAAATTCACTGTCCGCAAGCATGTCATTCATTATTGTTTTATTTACAGGAGTCCAAATCTTGACAGTAATTCGACTTGTAACGAGTTTGATGCACTGTCTGATTCCATCTCGAAAATTGTTTCCCTTTGTCCTCGCACTGAAATCGTTATTGCGGGCGATTTCAATGTACACAATTCCAACTGGCTCCGCTATTCTGGTCAGACAACACCCGAAGGAAGGTATGTCGAGCTCTTTGCCGGGTTACATCACCTTACCCAATTGATCGATGTGCCAACGCGTATACCGGATGTTGCTGGGCAAGCAGCCCATACTCTTGACTTGTTTCTTACTTCTCACCCTGATAAATATACCATTAGTGTAACTTCTCCATTTGGCACTTCAGACCATTGTATCATTTCAGCTAATTTCTCATCCCCCACCCATCCAGTTAAAGAAAAACTTCCCACCAGGACCGTTTGGCAATACGAGAAAGCCAACTGGGACGGCCTGAATTTCTTTTTCCGAAACTTTAACTGGTCACTATGCTTCCTCGATAGTGACATTGATGCCAGTGCTGAAATGATCACAAATGTGATTCTTCTAGGGATGCGTGCTTTTATTCCTAACAGAGTAAAAAGCATCAAACCTAAAGAAAAGTCTTGGTTTAATTCTGAGTGTAAAGAAGCTATCAGGCTCAAAGAAGTAAGTTTCCGATCTTACAAAGCCAACCCTACAGAGGAAAATCGGAAAAAGCACAAACAAGCAAGGAACTCATGCAACTCCGTTATAGAAAGAACCAAATTTTTGCATGACCAAAAATTACGGCAAAAAATTCTGCAGTGTTCCAAAGGCAGTAAACATTTTTGGTCATTCGTAAAAAATATAAAAAACTCCTCGACATCTTCGGTTCCAACGCTCATCGACAATAACAAACCAATTGTTTACTCTTCAGAGAAGGCAAACTTGCTCGCCGCCCATTTCGCTGCCAGCTCCACGCTGCCTCAAAGCAACGTTGCCCCTCCTGTACTTGAGAATGTAAATTTTTCCATGGGACACATTTTTTTCCGCACTCGTACAGTAGCAAGAGTTCTTAAAGATCTCGATATACACAAATCCGCTGGCCCGGATGGTATACCCCCGATTCTTCTGAAGAGGTGTTCTTCCACACTGGCAAAGCCACTGCGTAAGCTTTTCCATCGCTCCTACTCTTCTGGAATCTTTCCTAGAAGATGGAAAACAGCATTTGTCCAGCCTGTCCCTAAGAAAGGTGACCCATCCTCCCCCTCCTCCTACCGACCCATAGCACTGACATCCCTTCTTTCTAAGGTCATGGAAACACTGATTAACCGTCAGCTTAAGGAATATCTCGAAGATCGTAAGCTTCTCCATGACCGTCAGTATGGCTTCCGCAGCAACCGTTCCACTGGTGATCTGATGGCATATCTCACCGAACAGTGGAACAAATCTTTACATCGCTTTGGTGAAAGTAAGATTATTGCTCTTGATATCTCCAAGGCATTTGATAGAGTTTGGCATGAAGCTCTCTTATCGAAAATGCGTGCTTTTGGGATCGATAATACTCTTGTTCGTTGGATTAGAAGCTATCTTCTGGACCGTTCAATACAAGTTGTATTGGACGGATTCAAGTCTGATTCCCATAAAATAAATGCTGGTGTGCCCCAGGGCTCTGTTCTGTCTCCGACTCTTTTCCTCATTTTTATAAATGATCTTCTGTCTGTTACTTCTAATCCACTTAACTGTTTTGCTGACGACTCTACCCTCAGCTTTTCATATTCGTTCGATAATTCACGTCCTTCGCCTTCGGACGTACAATTGCAACGGTGCCGTATGTCAAGCTCATTAAACTCCGATTTATACAGCATTGTCAAATGGGGTAATAGAAATCGTGTGGAGTTTAATGCTTCGAAAACTCAATGCTGTCTTCTGTCGTTAAAGTTAAACATTCCCCCAATGCCATTGTCCATGAATGGCACTTACATCGAAGAAACCGAAAAGCTCTCAGTACTCGGTATGTGTGTCAACGACGACCTCCGTTGGAACGACCATATATTTGAGATCGCTAAGAATGCTGCAAAGTGCTTAGGTTTTCTGTATCGGTGTAAGAAGTACTTTTCCCCATCTGATCTGGCTACAATTTATAAAGCGTTTATACGCCCTAAACTCGAGTATAACTCCCACCTCTGGGCAGGTGCTTCGCAAACATCGCTTCACCTGCTTGATAGAATACAAAATCGAGCGTTAAGATTGATAGGTAATAGAACTGCCGCTGAAACAATTGCCCCACTCGAACACCGACGCAATGTTTCATGTCTTTCCTTATTTTATCGTTTCTTTTACAAAAATGTTCACTCGAAGTAGCCAGTCGCATTCCTCCCCTTAAAAGTTTCTCCCGTAATACTCGTCTCGCAAGGAATGCTCATCAGTTCACCCTTGAGCCTAATTTCGGACGTACCGTGAAATATAGGGATTCTTTTTTTAGCCGAGCAACACGAATCTGGAATAGTTTAGCCGGCGGGATTTTCCCTTGCCATTTTGATCTGCAAACATTCAAAACCAATGTTAATCGGCACCTCCTATCTCTCCCCTCCCTATCTTCGTAATGCCCGCGCAGTGTGTTCTACATTAAAAGGGAAACACATAATCCCTTGTGCGCGCGTTAATTATAAAAAAAAAAAAAAAAAAAAAAAAAAAATGTGATGACCTCCGTTGGAACGACCATATATTTGAGATCGCTAAGAATGCTGCTAAGTGCTTAAGTTGTCTGTATCGGTGTAAGAAGTATTTTCCCCATCTGACTTGGCTACAATTTATAAAGCGTTTATACGCCCTAAACTCCAGTATAACTCCCACCTCTGGGCAGGTGCTTCACAAACATCGCTTTATCTGCTTAATAGAATACAAAATCGAGCGTTAAGATTGATAGGAAATAGAACTGTCGCTGAACCAATTGCGCCTTTCGAACAACGACGCAATGTTTCATGTCTTTCCTTATTTTATCGTTTGTTTTATAAAAAATGTTCACTCGAAGTAGCCAGCTGCTTTCCTCCCCTTAAAAGTTTCTCCCGTAATATTTGTTTGGCAAGGAATGCCCATCAGTTCAACCTTGACCCCAATTTTGGACGTACCGTGAAATATAGGAATTCTTTTTTTAACCGAACATCACGAATTTAAAATAGTTTACCCGACGGGATTTTCCCTTGCCATTTTGATTTGCAAACATACAAAACTAATGTTAATCGACACCTCCTATCTCTCCCCTCCCTATCTTCCTAATGCGCAGTGTGTTCTACATTAAAAGGGAAACAAATAGTCCCTTGTGCGCGCGTTAATTATAAAAAAAAAATATATACTATGCAATAGATATGCGAGCTCCGATTATTCTCATTTGGATTCATGGGGCGTTGATACTTTACCGTGAAAACAAGTTCGTACAGAAAACAAAGAATTTGTGTGTACCTATTCACAATATTGTCAATTAACCATCTGGGAAGGCGTAAAAGCCCAAGAGTCAAGTGACGCACTATCAGGATTACAAAAATCTTCACTGAAGGCAGGTACCTAAACCTATAGACAGGAATAAATGTAGATCTCTAGCATAATATTCATTGTGTTGAAAACGAGTAAGCAAAATTTACTATTACCGAAAGCCACTTTAGAGAAAAGAATTTTATGGCTTTAATAAAAAAAGAAACTAATTTCTTTGCACTTTTATTTTTCAAAAAAAAAATAATTATTTTATAAAGTTTTCAAACATTGTTTGTCCTAGAAACTACATCTTTTTTTGTAAAAAACCACAAGAAACAAAAAAACAATCGTTTCACGTATTTAATTAAATGCAACACAATTTATTTGAAATGTCAAATCGGAACAAAAATTGAAATTAGACCAGTTTTAGACATAATAGTTTCTAGGACTGCTCTCTGAACTTAGGAACGGTACCAGTGATGTGAAGAAATGCTCAGGTCTTCATTAGGACTGGGTACCAGAGCTAATACCTGGTCTAGCTGGACCGGGTACTAAGGTGCCTTAGTACTCATGTGAAGAAATTGGGCGTTAGAGCAATAAGGCATTGTAAGTGTTGCCGTTCTTGCAGATTCCCAACACACAACCACAGGAATTGTTGAGAATATAAGCAATAGTCAAATTACATATTTACAAAATTGTCCCTCCCGCCTAAACGTGTGGAACTAGACCACCCTTCTCATATGATTTTTTATTTTCCGACCGAACCCAGAACGCCTACCCCTTTTTTGAATCACCCTATATGTAGACCAGATTTTGTAGTTTTGACTAAATTTCCAATAATTACTAAAACCATCCCATTGTACAATCTTCGCTCGCATAACCGATTTTTCAATTCGATGCCATTAACTAACTAACTGCTTCTAACTTTTTTTCAACTATTAGAACGTTTCAAAAACATTATTTTTTAATCAATTTTTTTTAACTTTTTTACTATCTTATTAACATTTCACTTAAATGTATTAAATTTCAGCAGTATGCGAAAGAAGTTAACATGTAGTGTGATTTAAAAACAAATCTCGTGAAAGAAAGATGAATAAAATGACAGTCGCTCAAAAAAATGCATACCTTGAAGCTCATATGGCTGTTCAACAACATATGGCACAAGCAGCATTTCATTTCAAACAACATAATCAGCGAATCGATAACCTGCATAATTCTACCACTTCGATTCAACATAGTTCGCATTTGCAAAATAGCCAAAACCGAAGTGCTACAGTAAATAATATAAATGCTGTTGTTGAACAACAACAAGAACAACAAATACAACAACAACAACAACAACAGTCACAACAACACTACTCCAATAATATCAAAGTACCTCAAATAAGTTCGCCCAGCCCTGGAGGTGGAGACAGTACATTTACAGTGCCTGACGATGTGGGAATGGGCTTCGAGGGTGGTGTAAGAGTACTCCAAAGTTTAGGCAGTTGGTCACCAGACATTCCGTACAACGTTCCTCGACCAAATCTAATACCCTTTACGGAGCCCTACGTCGAAGGCGGTTCAATGCATCCCGCAAGCAGACTTAAAGCACTGCAGCAAGTGCAACAAGCTTCATCAAACGTTAGGAAATCGAACTCATTTAAAAGTAAATACTCATTTTATGCGATAAAATGGGATTCATGGTTGTTAAGAGTTATAAACATGAACATACATGTACCTTTAGTTTTCCACAGTGGCCGTTGCAGACAAAAACCATAGGTCTAACGTCAATTTAATTCGTAAAACTCACGAGGTATATTTCTCGATTTATTTTCAGTTTCAATAATTATGGATTTTATTTCCCTAATTGGGTATATCTATAACAAATTAATCGCTTTCTATTTTTGTTTTTAATCAACAAGAATGCTTCATACGAATAACAGTTTAAAATTTTAAGTTTATTTTTATAATTAAAAAATATGTACTTGACTATTTTTTTATTTGAATGTATTTTTAAAATTTCTTTTACTTTTAAAAAGAAGAAAAACGATATTTACAGTTATAACGCCGAGCGCATTGTATATCGGAACCTGGGTGGGTTCTTTAAGAATCATTTGTAACTATTTTGAAATTCCTTTATATAAGTTTATGAGTAATTGTTTTGCATGAACCCATAATCATAAAAAGCGTTATAACTGGACAACAAATGAAATCGATAAATTTACCTCTTCAGTGTTTTGACCTAAAAAATATTCCAGGAACCCATGGTTCGTCAACATCGGTGACTGTAATGCACCTTGCATAAGAAAATGTTTATACTTATTTTGACTAATTTTTGATTTTTAGGTTCGCAAAAGGCTTTTGAATGCACGATTTGTGGTAAGGGACTTGCACGAAAAGACAAACTAACAATACACATGCGCATTCATACTGGGGAAAAACCCTATGTTTGTGAGGTATATTTATTTATATTATGTGTACAAAAAACTCGTAACTTTTCCTCTATAATTTGATTTTTTTTTTAAGGTTTGCAGTAAAGCTTTTGCTCGAAGAGACAAGCTCGTGATACACATGAACAAATTCAAACACATAACACCTACAAATATAGCACCTTTAGGAAAGAGATTAAATAGTATGATCAAAAGAAAAGATCTTGAAAGCAAAGATACTAAAAATATGGTTGAGCTTGTGCAGCAATCGTCTACAAACATAATAATACAGTCAAGCCAGAATCAACAGACAACCTCCGCCATCATTATTCCCCATCACCAACAGCAACTATCATGGACTTGCGAATTATGTGGTCGTATGCTCTCTACTCGAGATGAGTGGTCCTTACATGCAAAGAGTCATTTAGAGGTAACAAACAATAGGTATGTAAAATAGTTCCAGAAACTGTTTCTTTATTGAAATACGATTTTCAGGTGAAATCTGTGTTATAAATTAAGGCAACAACGGACTATGGGTTAAAACCCTTGGATTCTCTAACAAATAGTAAATTGACAAACGTGTTATACTATGTTTGCTTTTTTTGATTAATAAACTTATTGCCATTCCTTCTGTCCACCTTATGTCGTTTAATTTATACTCTTCCTGAAACAAAAACTAATAGCTGTAGTAAATCTTGAATATTTTAGTTTAGTTTGGACTGTATAGTAAAATTTAATTTAATTTGGGGTACAGCCATTGGCCAACAAATTCTGCGATTAGGCAGAATGATTCATTCTATCTATATGAAGAAGAACAAAAATCGCTTCCGATCCATCTGGATGAAGTAAAGCTAGGACACTTCAGCATGCCTCATGAATGGAATCTCGTATAATTTATCCTATCCTTAAATAAAGAAACACTCTGAACAGCACCAACTACAGAGTTATCAGTGTTTTCAACATCGACTGCAAGATCTTTACTGTTGTGATGTGTGAACGCCTAAAGCCATTCGACTACAACCCTGATAGGTTCATATCAGTGCGGTTTTAGGCCAGGAAAGTCCACTATGGACCAAATATTCACATTACATTATATCTTAGAAAAAAAATCAAATCGAAACCCACCTTAGGTGGCGCTACAGTCCGGGGTAGACCTAGGCCTGAACCAACAAGCTTCACCAGCCAGCTCGGTCCCTAGCTAGCTGTCTCCAGTTTCGCACGTGGAGTCGGTTGAGGTCCTCTTCCACTTGTGTGCGCCACCTGAGTCTCGGTCTTTCTCTACTGCGCCGTCCCTCTGGGGTGGATTCGAAGATTTTCCCGGCCGGAGCATTGATGTTCATCCGCTATATGACCCAGCCATCTGAGACGTCGAATTTTTACTCTTTTGGCTAGATCTGTGTCGCTGTACAGCCGGTAAAGTTCTTCATTTTATCTTCTTCTCCACTCTCCGTTTATGCATATGGGACCAAAAATCACCCTCATCCGCTTTTGACAGCGTCCATGCGTCTGCACCATAGAGCAGGATTGGGATGATGAGGGTCTTTTAAAGGGACAGTTTAGTTGCCCGAGAGAGAGCTTTGCTACTCAATTGCCTTCTAAGCCACGCTGCGTTCTTCCGATTATGTCAATATCGTCGACATATGCGAGTTGGAGGAAAGAAAAAGATGCCCACTCGCGCTGTGGAAAAAAATAAATAAAACGCATTCGCATAGCAAATTATCCTCTTATCTGTCCCAAGTCCTTTGTGCTTAACTGCCTCTTTCTTATCTACTGTAGGCATCGCATGACCATCTAATGCTTGCCGTAAATTGATAAGGGCATCTGAGTTTGTCTTATTGTGCTGAATATTTAAATTGATTTTTTGTGTTTTGTATGTAAGTATGTATTTTTAAATGGTAAGTGATTTTCGTGTCGTATGTTCTAATGTTCGCGGCCTAAGAAATAATTTCTTTCACGGTTACGTCTACACTGTTCAATACAGGCCAGCTGTTTTGGCATTAAGTGAAACCCAGATTGGAGTAAATACTGATTTATCAGAATTTGTTCTACATGGTGCCATTACTCTTTTCCCATCATGGTCTCGCGGTCTATGTTAGGAATGATATTGCTTGCCAGAGCCTTCCCCAATACGGGCAATATTCCAACACGGACTTTAACTTCTTACGGCTCAAATTCACTGTCCGCAATCATGTCATTCATTATTGTTTTATTTACAGGAGTCCAAATCTTGACAGTAATTCGACTTGTAACGAGTTTGATGCACTGTCTGATTCCATCACGAAAATTGTTTCCCTTTGTCCTCGCACTGAAATCGTTTTCAATCGATTTCAATGTACACAATTCCAATTCGCTCCGCTATTCTGGTCAGACAACAACCGAAGGAAGGTATGTTGAGCTCTTTGCAGGGTTGCATCACCTTACCCAACTGATCGATGTGCCAACGCGTATATTAACTGGTCACTATGCTTCCTCGATAGTGATGACACTGCTGAAATGATCACAAATGTGATTCTTCTAGGGATGCGTGCTTTTATTCCTAACAGAATAAAAAGCATCAAGCCTAAAGAAAAGTCCTGGTTTAATTCTGAGTGTAAAGAAGCTATCAGGCTCAAAGAAGTAAATTCCCGATCCTACAAAGCCAACCATACAGAGGAAAATCGAAAAAAAGCACAAACAAGCAAGGAACTCATGCAACTCCGTTATTGAAAGAACCAAATTTTTGCATGACCAAAAATTACGGCAACAAATTCTGCAGTGTTCCAAAGGCAGTAAGAATTTTTGGTCATTTGTAAAAAATATTAAAAACTCCTCAACATCTTCGGTTCCAACGCTCATCGACAATAACAAACCAATTGTTTACTCTTCGGAGAAGAGCCCATTTCGCTGCCAGCTCCACGCTGCTTCGTAGCAACGTTGCCCCTCCTGTACTTGAGAATGTAAATTTTTCCATGGGACAGATTTTTTTCCGCACTCGTACAGTAGCAAGAGTTCTAAAAGACCTCGATATACACAAATCCGCTGGCCCGGATGGTATACCCCCGATTCTTCTGAAGAGGTGTTCTTCCACACTGGCAAAGCCACTGCGTAAGCTTTTCCATCGCTCCTACTCTTCTGGAATCTTTCCTAGAAGATGGAAAACAGCATTTGTCCAGCCTGTCCCTAAGAAAGGTGACCCATCCTCCCCCTCCTCCTACCGACCCATAGCACTGACATCCCTTCTTTCTAAGGTCATGGAAACACTGATTAACCGTCAGCTTAAGGAATATCTCGAAGATCGTAAGCTTCTCCATGACCGTCAGTATGGCTTCCGCAGCAACCGTTCCACTGGTGATCTGATGGCATATCTCACCGAACAGTGGAACAAATCTTTACATCGCTTTGGTGAAAGTAAGATTATTGCTCTTGATATCTCCAAGGCATTTGATAGAGTTTGGCATGAAGCTCTCATCGAAAATGCGTGGTTTTGGGATCGATAATACTCTTGTTCGTTGGATTAGAAGCTATCTTCTGGACCAAGTCTGATACCCATAAAATAAATGCTGGTGTGCCCTAGGGCTCTGTTCTGTCTCCGACTCTTTTCCTCATTTTTATAAATGATCTTCTGTCTGTTACTTCTAATCCACTTAACTGTTTTGCTGACAACTCTACCCTCAGCTTTTCATATTCGTTCGATAATTCACGTCCTTCGCCTTCGGGCGTACAATTGCAACTGTACCGTATGTCAAGCTTATTAAAGTCCGATTTATACAGCATTGTTAAATGGGGTAATAGGAATCGTGTAGAGTTAATGCTTCGAAAACTCAATGCTGTCTTCTGTCGTTTAAGATAAACCTACCCCTAATGCAATTGTCCATGAATGGCACTTACATCGCAGAAACCGAAAAGCTCTCAGTACTCGGTATGTGTTTCAACGATGACCTCCGTTAGAACGACCATATATTTGAGATCGATAAGAATGCTGCTAAGTGCTTAAGTTGTCTGTATCGGTGTAAGAAGTATTTTTCCCCATCTGATCTGGCTACAATTTATAAAGCGTTTATACGCCCACCTATGGGCAGGTGCTTCACAAACATCGCTTCACCTGCTTGATAGAATACAAAATAGAGCGTTAAGATTGATAGGAAATAGAACTGCCGCTGGAACAATTGCCCCTCTTGAACACCAACCCAATGTTGCATGTCTTTCCTTATTTTATCGTTTCTTTTACAAAAAATGTTCACACGAAGTAGCTAGTTGCATTCCTCCCCTTAAAAGTTTCGCCCGTAATACTCGTCTCGCAAGGAATGCTCATCAGTTCTTCCTTGAGCCCAATTTCGGACGTACCGTGAAATATAGGGATTCTTTTTTTAGCCGAACGACACGAATTTGGAATAGTTTACCCGGCGTGATTTTCCCTTGCCATTTTGATTTGCAAACATTAAAAACCGATGTTAATCGACACCTCCCTATCTTCCTAATGCGCAGTGTGTTCTACATTAAAAGGGAAACAAGTAGTCCCTTGTGCGCGCGTTAATTATAAAAAAAAAAATTGGATGGACTTTTGAAAGATCGTGCATCTGGTGTTGGTGTGAGAGTTCTGCACTATTCTTTCAAGTATGATGTTGAAAAAGTCGCATGACAGCGCATCGCCTTGTCTAAATCATTTTTTGACTTCAAAGGTGTCGGTCGGTCCTTACCCACCTTGATGGAACAGCGTGCGTTTTCCATCGTCATTTTACACAGGCGGACGAGTTTTGCAAGGGATGTTAAAACTACACATTGCTCTATATAACTCGTCTCGAAATCGATGAAAAGGTGGTGGGTATCGATTTGAAGTTCTTGAGTTTTTTCCAAGATCTGCCGTAATGTGAATATTTGATCGATAGTGGACTTTCCTGGCCTAAAACCGCACTGATATGGACCTATCAGGTTGTTGACTGGCTTTAGGCGTTCACACAATACAGCAGAAAAGATCTTGTAGGCGATGTTGAGCAGACGATACCCCTATAGTTGGTGCAGCTCAGAGGGTCTCCTTTTTTAAGGATCGGGCAAATTATGCTGAGATTCCATTCATCGGGCATGCTTTCTTCTAACCATATCTTGCTTATGAGTTGGTGCATACTTATAGCCAAGTCATCGCCTAAAGCTTTGAAGAGCTCGGCAGCTAGGCCATCGGCTCTGGCGGCTTTGTTGCTCTTAAGTTTAGATATAGCTAGCTTTATTTCATCCAGATGTGGTGGTCGGAATTATTGGTCTACTCCGCCCAGATAAAGTGGACCATTCTGCCTGACAGCGGAATTCGTTTCGTCATTGCCGTTATACAGTCTGCAGAAATGGTTTTTCCATATTCTCAGCATCGACTGCGATTCCACTACGATGTTCCCTTGATCGTCTGTGCAAGCTTCAGTTCGAGCTCTGTACTTTTGACAGTTTCTTTGTACACGCGCTTCTCATGTTCCCTTTTTTCTTTCTAAGAAGGCGGTGTTCCTCTTTCCTCTTCTGCTCGTAGAGTGCACTGGTATTTCTGGTCCTTCTTTGCAGCGCCGCCTTGTATGTTTCTTGTTTAGCTGCGCGTGTGTTCGCCGACACTCATCATCAAACCAGGGGTTTCGATGTGGTGGCCGTGTAAAACTCAGCACTTCAGTTGCGGCTTCCCTGATGGCATTTTGGGAATGTTGCCACTGGTTCTCAATACTTGATGCTGGCTGTAAAGGACTCCTTTGGAGGTTATTTGAGACTCGTTCGGAAAAGGATCTGTAGATTTCTTGCGATTGCAGCCGTCCGACGTTAAACTTCCTCACAGTATTACCTCTTGGCGTGGTCGTTATATCCTAAGTCGTACCTTGGCTACAACAAGGTAGTGGTCCGAGTCAATGTTTGCCCCTCGGAAAGTTCGGACATCCATCATACTGGAGTAGTGCCTTGCATCGATCGCAATGTGGTCAATTTGGTTGATAGTAGATTGATCAGGGGATCTCCATGTCCCTTTGTGAATGTTAAGGTGTGAACTCTGTACTTGCTATTACAATATTTCGCCCGCAGCAAAGTCAATTAGCCTGAATCCGTTATCGGAGGTGGTGTCGTGCAGGCTGTGTTTTCCGATTGTATCACCAAAAATATCTTCTCTCCCTAGCTTGGCGTTAAAGTCGCCTAGGACAATTTTAATGTCATAGCTAGGGCATTGCTCATATGTTTTGTCCAGGAGCTCCAAAAACATTTCTTTGGTGTCATTATCTTTTTCCTCTGTGGGGGCATGCGCGCATATGAGGCTAATAATGGCAAATTTAGCCTTGATACGGATTGTCATGAGGCGCTCGTTCACACATTTGTAACTCAAAACTTCTTGCCGGAGCCTGCCTCCAATGACGAATAAGCGCTGTTTTTGTTGTGTATAGCAGTTTCCATAGTAGATATCGCAGTTTTTCATCTTGTTTTTGCCCGGCTGGTCCCATCGCATTTCTTGGATGGCGGTTATGTCTGCCTTACAGCAGTCAAGGGCCTCCGCTAGCTGTTCGGTTGCATGTGGTCTGTTAAGGGACCTAACATTCCACGTACATATCCGAAATTCGTTGTCCTTATTTCGTTTGCAGGGTTCGTCATCAGTGAATCCGTCCGTACCGAGGCTTGTTGATGCTTCGCAACTAGTTGTTTTTTGGTGTGGCCGGGAAATTACCCCGATGGCACAACCCCCAATCCTCCAGGTCCTTATTGTGACTCCAAGGACGAAGAGCCGGATAAACCGCTCCTTATAGGCCTGAGTTCTGAAAACGTCGTAGTAGCCCATATAAGGTGTTCACTAAGTAGTTTAACCTGACTGAAACTGTCGACGCCACAGTTGATTCCATCTAGAGAATTCTTCCGCTGCCGCCAGTATGCAAGGAGTAGTGCCTTAGTGGTAACACTCCTCCCCTCCCCCCCATCTCTTGTTTGCTGCCACCAACAACCTTCCAAAGGGGTTAGAACCTCCAGTTGAGGTACTAGGCACTAGATTTACTCTTGCCATTCGCTGCTTCTCCGTTCCCAGTCCTACTCTATTGTGCAAAGGCATGGACATTGTTTTTGTTATTGTATGCATGAAGGCCTAGTGGAGAAGGAGATACAACGAAGAACTGTACGTGCTTTACCTCGATTTAGCAAAAAAAAAAGTAAAAGCCCAACATCTCAGATATCTGAGTCATATATAGCGGGTGGACATCAATGCGGAAGGACGGCACACTGGAGGAAATTCGAGAGTCAGTTCGCGCACGCAAGTGGAAAAGGAAATTGAGCAGCTTATGTGCAAATCTGCAAATTGTTTGAGGCCCCGGTTGATTGTTACTATCAACAAATTCAGTCTGCGTAATATGATCGTGATAGGTGATAGTCACATTTTTGTGACTTTCTTGTGATTGCTATTAAGGTATTTAACACCGAGGGCAAACGGAAAACACAAAATATGGTTCTTCGTATTGTATTGTTTCAAACATGGAATCATATTTTGACATAGAAGCTCGCGACATCTGTTTTTGAAAATTCAAAAAGTCACATTTACCGGTAACACAACTGACATTTTTGAATTCCATCCATAGTGTGTGTGTGACATCTATGGTATTTTGCCTCTTGTTTTTTTTTAGATCGTGGACAACTTACATACAACTTACAACTTTTGTGCTAAAGACAAGCTAAAAGCTCTAGAAGGAAAAAAGGGATTTTTTTTAAAAACTCGTAGAAAAAATTGGTTTTAGGTTATGTTCAAATGTCTTCAAATATTGCTGATTTTATTAAGATTTTAAAAGAAACTAATGACATGTGATTAAACAAAACATAACTAAGGCAGTAGATAGGGTAGATATAATACGTACATGGTTGAGACCTATTCCTTCTGACGACTATAAACGTGTGTCCACACCAAAAAAAACATTTGTTTAAAAAACATTTGTTTAAAAAACATTTCTGAAATCTTTCCCTTTTGCTTAAATATCATTTCAGAAATTTATGAAACATTTCTTAAATGTTTATGTTTCCCATTTTATGTATCTAGTTCTGTACTTATGATATTGTATATAGACTATATATATATATAGTACTATCATGAGACGTGAAAAAATCATAAACACACATGCCGCTTGGAGTGCTAGTGTAGGGATATTTTATTTGTGAGAAAAGAATAAGAGCATGGTTTTTATTGTTATGCTTTGTGCTTGGCTTACTGCGCGTATGCAATGTGAGGCAGGAAAAAAAAAGACGGCGAATATGAAATAATTAAGTATCTTGTTTCGCTTAGCTGAGGCGAAATTTTTTTTGTTGGGATTTAAACACGATCCAGCATTTTCATTGTTTTAACAAATAAATAAATTTATTGGTGCAATAGCTCCTTAAGGAGCCAAGGCCTAGTGACTTATACTCTCAACCATTCCTGTGTGTGTGTTGTTAATCTGCAAGAATGGAATGGAATGGAAGGGAACTACAGTTTACCGCCGAGTCCGAACGGCTACATGAGATGCACTTTTTCGCACTTTCAGACAAATTTTACTCTTGGAGGTTTTGTCAGTTCCTCGCAAGAAGGAGTACCCCAGAAAAGAAGATGGCTATGAGCTGGATTCGAACCCAGGCTCATTCGCTTAACAGTCCGACACACTAACCACTAAGCAACGGGGCATTTCATTGTTTACATTTATTTTATGAACGAGAACTGATTCTTAAATACGTATTTTTATACATATGTACGTATGTCATTGACAAGACTTTTGATTTGAATTCTTTAGGATTTTCAAGTTTCTTGCGAGCACTGGTACTTACTTATGTATATACACTTTTGTCACATTTGTACATATGGGTACATAAATACATACAACATTGACCAGACATTTTGAAAACGAATCTATAGATTTTTTTTTATTTTTCTCCTAGTATAAACTATAGATTTCTTTAAATTAACACACTCAAAAATATTTTAAAATATGTTTTTGAAAAGTTTTTCAAAAAACTGGTCGAACGATTTTGAAATGAAAAATAAATAAAATAGAAAACAGCAAAAAAAATGGTGGCTTACAACATTTTTTCCAAAAAAACGTCTTGAGTAGTGTTTTTTATTTCATAAAAATTTTATTTGTTTAATATTTCCCCCAAATTTTGTTTTATATTGCTCGGTTGAGCCCTAGCCACTAGTCTAATGAAAGCAAACTTCGTTATTTTTATTATTATTTATTTACTTTCAAGCATTTCATGGTCATAACAGCATCATTGTAACGGGTGATTTTTTAAGAGCTTGAGAACTTTTTTTTTAAAAAAAACGCATAAAATTTGCAAAATCTCATCGGTTCTTTATTTGAAACGTTAGATTGGTCCATGACATTTACTTTTTTTTCATTTCATTTAAATGTTGACCGCGGCTGCGTCTTAGGTGGTCCATTCGGAAAGTCCAATTTTGGGCAACTTTTTCGAGCATTTCGGCCGGAATAGCCCGAATTTCTTCGGAAATGTTGTCTTCCAAAGCTGGAATAGTTGCTGGCTTATTTCTGTAGACTTTAGACTTGACGTAGCCCCACAAAAAATAATCTAAAGGCGTCAAATCGCATGATCTTGGTGGCCAACTTACCGGTCCATTTCTTGAGATGAATTGTTCTCCGAAGTTTTCCCTCAAAATGGCCATAGAATCGCGAGCTGTGTGGCATGTAGCGCCATCTTGTTGAAACCACATGTCAACCAAGTTCAGTTCTTCCATTTTTGGCAACAAAAAGTTTGTTAGCATCGAACGATAGCGATCGCCATTCACCGTAACGTTGCGTCCAACAGCATCTTTGAAAAAATACGGTCCAATGATTCCATCAGCGTACAAACCACACCAAACAGTGCATTTTTCGGGATGCATGGGCAGTTCTTGAACGGCTTCTGGTTGCTCTTCACTCCAAATGCGGCAATTTTGCTTATTTACGTAGCCATTCAACCAGAAATGAGCCTCATCGCTGAACAAAATTTGTCGATAAAAAAGCGGATTTTCTGCCAACTTTTCTAGGGCCCATTCACTGAAAATTCGACGTTGTGGCAGATCGTTCGGCTTCAGTTCTTGCACGAGCTGTATTTTATACGGTTTTACACCAAGATCTTTGCGTAAAATCTTCCATGTGGTCGAATAACACAAACCCAATTGCTGCGAACGGCGACGAATCGACATTTCACGGTCTTCAGCAACACTCTCAGAAACAGACGCAATATTCTCTTCTGTACGCACTGTACGCACTCGTGTGGTTGGTTTAATGTCCAATAAAGTAAACTGAGTGCGAAACTTAGTCACAATCGCATTAATTGTTTGCTCACTTGGTCGATTATGTAGACCATAAATCGGACGTAAAGCGCGAAACACATTTCGAACCGAACACTGATTTTGGTAATAAAATTCAATGATTTGCAAGCGTTGCTCGTTAGTAAGTCTATTCATGATGAAATGTCAAAGCATACTGAGCATCTTTCTTTTTGACATCATGTCGGAAATCCCGCGTGATCTGTCAAATACTAATGCATGAAAATCCTAACCTCAAAAAAATCACCCGTTATATGAATTGCTATAGTACTATCATGGTGACCGGTGGACGGTGGCGTTCCAAGCGGCTCTAGGGAAAAAGATTACTCGGTAAATTGAAGAGGCGAACTAAGAGTTCATATACAATGGCGGTTCTTTTACAAAGAGAATTCTCAGAGAAACTCGCTGAATTGTACTTTATTCATAAGTAATTTATGAGGGGTAGGTTAAGAAAAAATTTGTTGATATGTAGTTCATATACAATGTTGACATGAATACATATATCTGATGTTGGAGTTGTTTTCGTACATTACTATATACAATGTTCTGCCCTATATTCTTTGGGCAGATAAACGATGTTTGTTTTTGTTTTTTTTTTTTTTTGCGAAGGTTGCGGTTGCTTTGCTGTGCATTGTATACATTGCATATACATTACTACACGGAAGTAGGTTTGGTTAGTTCTATGTATGCATGTCAAACGATATTTTCCAGATGATCATCATTGTATCGATTGTATGCATTGTATATAAACTGCCTTGCTTATAAGAAATATACTGCTAATAAGCATTGTATATGAATTGCTATAGTACTATCATGGTGACTTTTGGACAGTTTTTCAGTTTGCCAGTTTATATACAATGCTAATAAGAAAATATAGTAGCAGCCAATAAAGTAAGTATGTGTAGGTGTATTTATGAATAATCCAATAATTTGGTATAGGAAAAGCACTTGTAAAATTTGTGTTTTGTGAGTTTTGGCGGTTGTTTGGAAATTATTTTTAAAAATCAATTTTTCATTAAATTTGAATATATAAATACCTAAATTGGGTTGTGTTGTGGCAAAAGGAAGCCATAAAAGTTTATTGAAAGTTTATTGGTAGTATTTGTTTGTAAAAAAAAACATTAAATTGTATTTTTAACTTAGTGTGTTTGTGTTGTGTTAAGTGTAAGGTAAGATTGTTATTTATTTATTTTGTTTAGAAAAATATTTATTATTCATTTTTATTATTATTTTTATATTTATTTTTATATTTATATTAATTATATATAAGTAAGTGCTATTTATAAAAATTAAATTTAAATTAAGTATTAAAAAATGGCTACGTCTATGGGGGCTGCGACGAGCGCAAAAGGTCACTTTTTTTTTTTTTTTTGTCTTTCTTCAATGTGCCAACAGACCACAGGCGACCAATTTGGCTAAAACACGGCAATGTCCCACACTTAAGAAGTTTCCCTAGGGACTTCAAAATGTGTGAACAGCATTTTTTTGCTAAGGACATCATGTTAAGGGCAACATTGAACCCATTCCACCCAGTCCAAGCTTGTCGTTGGTATATTTGGCTGCAAGTTCTGCCAAAACATATGTTAGAGATTATTCTCTAACAAATGTGCCAAATAAGACTCCCATATCGCCTTCCCAATTTCCTTCGCCGTGGTTACACACCTATAAATCAACTCCCCGTAGAACAAAACGGCAGCGTTCAATACCGGCGCTTATGTTTTGTTATATGTTATTTATTATTTAGTAGTAAGTAAATATGTACCTGATTATTTATTTTACTTTTTGTAATGAGGAATAGGTCTGCTAGGGATACCGCAAAAAAAACGCATCTTGTATTTTACCTCTTGGGTGATGCGGAAAAAAATACATTTTTTTTAAATAAAAAATGTTGGAAAAGTTCAAATTTTTTTTTTAAGTATGTCATTATAAGGAAATCTGCAGTTTTCATCTGGGAAACTTATTTGAAAAAATTTAAATCAACCCGTTTTCAAAATATTTCGAAAACCAATTTTTTTTAGAAAATTGAAAAAAGTTTTCGAAAATTTTGAAATGCAATGTTAATTGAATTATAAATGACTTCCTGTGTGCAAAATTTTATTGAAATCAGGATATTGGTTAACGATAAAACGGCATTTGAAAAAAACGGTTCTATGAGAGGTACCGTTATAGAACAAATTTCGAAAAATTCATTCAAAATGAAAGATGTATTGTTGTAAAAAAATAGCATCCTGAAAGTTTGATCAAAATCGTTGGAACCATTTTCGATAAAATCAAACTTTTTGTTAAACGCCAAATAAAGTTCATTTTTGATCTAGAGCAAAAATGAGAAATACCCCCCGAGATACTACCTAATAAATACTAAATACCAAGTTTGAACCAAATCGGCCCATCCGTTTAGGCTGTAGAGCACCGAACAGCCAGACATTTTTCGACCCAACTTTTTTCGACTTCTCTAACATCGTAATATCATGTTTGATTATTATCTCAATTTTTTTTATAGTAGGTACCTATAATCGTAAGTAAAAAACCATCTGAAATCTGTCATAATTGAAATCCGACATTTTTTAAAACAATTTTTTGTTTAAACATTTTTTTAACGAGAACCCGCCGCAGACGAACATTTTAAAAAAAGAATCACGAAAATCGGCCCACTTTTTAATTTTCTACAGCCAAAAAAACCCACCGCGATATAAAAATAAGATTTGCATTAACTATGAATTTCCTACCCGCGAGCAAATGGTAGGTCAGTTATTTCATACAAAGCCTCAAAAAAACAAAAATTATTACTACCTACAGTCTATATCAATTTCCAAACAAAAAAATATGAATGTATCTCCATGCATAGTTTTCACTAAATTTGTGTACCTATCTGCATTGAAAGCAAAATTCATACCAAAATCCATTCAATAAATCCAGCAAGAATTAAGTTTGTGTTAAATTTCTAAGAATGTATGAGTACATTTTTTGAAAACGACATAACGCTTATAAAAATGCTCTTATTTCTCTCTTTTCTCAAATAAAATATGCCTACACTAGCACTCCAAGCGGTTCTAGGGAAAAAGATTTTTTCTCGTCTCATAATAGTACTATAGGCAGTTTATATACAATGAACAGCATAACAGCATACAGAATAAATAATAAGGATGCCTATGCTAAACACATAAACACGCAAAAACAACTAACAAATAAAAAATTCCAAATTTATATACGATTTTCCAGACGGACAGAATTTTGCTAGTGACTCAAATATGTTTCTCTATCATCGTAATGTTATATTTGATTGTTATCTCATTTTTTTCTGCACGAATACATAACTTGTACATAGTACGTACCAACGTATAATCGCAAGTAGAAATTAAACATTTAAGTATTACAAATGTAAAAAAACCCGGGGTATTTTTATCAATTCTATAGAAGATAAGTTGAAAGATATATTTTGGTTTAACTATAAAATTCTTTCCCGCGAGCTAAGCTGGGTAGGACAACAAGTACCTATTATATAAACCTCAAACAACCACAATATCTTTGTTATACATATGTATGTATGTAGGTATATGATAAGTAGGTACCTATCTGAAACGTTAGATTGGTCCATGACATTTACTTTTTTTTCATTTCATTTAAATGTTGACCGCGGCTGCGTCTTAGGTGGTCCATTCGGAAAGTCCAATTTTGGGCAACTTTTTCGAGCATTTCGGCCGGAATAGCCCGAATTTCTTCGGAAATGTTGTCTTCCAAAGCTGGAATAGTTGCTGGCTTATTTCTGTAGACTTTAGACTTGACGTAGCCCCACAAAAAATAATCTAAAGGCGTCAAATCGCATGATCTTGGTGGCCAACTTACCGGTCCATTTCTTGAGATGAATTGTTCTCCGAAGTTTTCCCTCAAAATGGCCATAGAATCGCGAGCTGTGTGGCATGTAGCGCCATCTTGTTGAAACCACATGTCAACCAAGTTCAGTTCTTCCATTTTTGGCAACAAAAAGTTTGTTAGCATCGAACGATAGCGATCGCCATTCACCGTAACGTTGCGTCCAACAGCATCTTTGAAAAAATACGGTCCAATGATTCCATCAGCGTACAAACCACACCAAACAGTGCATTTTTCGGGATGCATGGGCAGTTCTTGAACGGCTTCTGGTTGCTCTTCACTCCAAATGCGGCAATTTTGCTTATTTACGTAGCCATTCAACCAGAAATGAGCCTCATCGCTGAACAAAATTTGTCGATAAAAAAGCGGATTTTCTGCCAACTTTTCTAGGGCCCATTCACTGTTCACCGTTCCAAGCGGCTCTAGGGAAAAAGATTACTCGGTAAATTGAAGAGGCGAACTAAGAGTTCATATACAATGGCGGTTCTTTTACAAAGAGAATTCTCAGAGAAACTCGCTGAATTGTACTTTATTCATAAGTAATTTATGAGGGGTAGGTTAAGAAAAAATTTGTTGATATGTAGTTCATATACAATGTTGACATGAATACATATATCTGATGTTGGAGTTGTTTTCGTACATTACTATATACAATGTTCTGCCCTATATTCTTTGGGCAGATAAACGATGTTTGTTTTTGTTTTTTTTTTTTTTGCGAAGGTTGCGGTTGCTTTGCTGTGCATTGTATACATTGCATATACATTACTACACGGAAGTAGGTTTGGTTAGTTCTATGTATGCATGTCAAACGATATTTTCCAGATGATCATCATTGTATCGATTGTATGCATTGTATATAAACTGCCTTGCTTATAAGAAATATACTGCTAATAAGCATTGTATATGAATTGCTATAGTACTATCATGGTGACTTTTGGACAGTTTTTCAGTTTGCCAGTTTATATACAATGCTAATAAGAAAATATAGTAGCAGCCAATAAAGTAAGTATGTGTAGGTGTATTTATGAATAATCCAATAATTTGGTATAGGAAAAGCACTTGTAAAATTTGTGTTTTGTGAGTTTTGGCGGTTGTTTGGAAATTATTTTTAAAAATCAATTTTTCATTAAATTTGAATATATAAATAACTAAATTGGGTTGTGTTGTGGCAAAAGGAAGCCATAAAAGTTTATTGAAAGTTTATTGGTAGTATTTGTTTGTAAAAAAAAACATTAAATTGTATTTTTAACTTAGTGTGTTTGTGTTGTGTTAAGTGTAAGGTAAGATTGTTATTTATTTATTTTGTTTAGAAAAATATTTATTATTTATTTTTATTATTATTTTTATATTTATTTTTATATTTATATTAATTATATATAAGTAAGTGCTATTTATAAAAATTAAATTTATATTAAGTATTAAAAAATGGCTACGTCTATGGGGGCTGCGACGAGCGCAAAAGGTCACTTTTTTTTTTTTTTTTGTCTTTCTTCAATGTGCCAACAGACCACAGGCGACCAATTTGGCTAAAACACGGCAATGTCCCACACTTAAGAAGTTTCCCTAGGGACTTCAAAATGTGTGAACAGCATTTTTTTGCTAAGGACATCATGTTAAGGGCAACATTGAACCCATTCCACCCAGTCCAAGCTTGTCGTTGGTATATTTGGCTGCAAGTTCTGCCAAAACATATGTTAGAGATTATTCTCTAACAAATGTGCCAAATAAGACTCCCATATCGCCTTCCCAATTTCCTTCGCCGTGGTTACACACCTATAAATCAACTCCCCGTAGAACAAAACGGCAGCGTTCAATACCGGCGCTTATGTTTTGTTATATGTTATTTATTATTTAGTAGTAAGTAAATATGTACCTGATTATTTATTTTACTTTTTGTAATGAGGAATAGGTCTGCTAGGGATACCGCAAAAAAAACGCATCTTGTATTTTACCTCTTGGGTGATGCGGAAAAAAATACATTTTTTTTTAAATAAAAAATGTTGGAAAAGTTCAAATTTTTTTTTAAAGTATGGCATTATAAGGAAATCTGCAGTTTTCATCTGGGAAACTTATTTGAAAAAATTTAAATCAACCCGTTTTCAAAATATTTCGAAAACCAATTTTTTTTTAGAAAATTGAAAAAAGTTTTCGAAAATTTTGAAATGCAATGTTAATTGAATTATAAATGACTTCCTGTGTGCAAAATTTTATTGAAATCTAAGGGAAAATGGATGAGGCACATTAGTTTTGAAGTTCTGTAAATCAAAATGGGAGGGAAAAACAGAGCCTGGGGGGTCTTGCCCCCACAGATGGACCTCACCTATTTAAAAAAAAACATATCCTGCCAATCTTAAATGTTCCGTAGTAGGACCACACTCTAGAAGACCTGCTGTTGATGCTGCAGGGGGCACCTGCTCCCAACCATCCTGGAATTCGTTCGGTCCGAAGGTCGAATTCCCCAAATCTGGCTGCTCACTCAGCCGTCAAGTCACAACCGTTTACCTGTAGTTCATGCCCACCTTAGCACGTTCCTCTTAATGTAAGCAATCTTATTCCATTGTAAGTGAATCCTCAAATAAAAACAAATGTAAACCAGGGTGCGTTCTTGGAACATACATGTAGTTTGTAAACAACATAAGTGTAGTCTTTCCCGCATCACCAACAATGATACAACCTTTTGATATTGATGACTCTGAGTTCTGTGACGATTCTCATTGGCCAGAACATTGCGTCAACAAAACATACTGTTCCTGCATCCACCGCATAAAAATTGATGAAAGACAAAATTGTTGAAATAGAGATAGCGGATGAAGCATCTAGTAAGTCGTAACGTGAAATATGATAAGGAAACCTTTAACTTGGCGCTTTGTATGTCCGATAGATACTGGTAATTAACATCATCCATTCCATTTGCATGGTTATCGCTTTATGGTCACTGGACTTGGCCAGCATCCATCAGGTTTGCCTATGACAGTAAGGGAAGAAAAGAGCATCGAGAAGTCAGAGGGTCTTGTGAGAAATTATCAGAGGGAAAGGCCACCATTTAAGGGCACCGTTTCGATACCAAATCGTGGTTTTGCTATTATACGCTTCCGTACATATAATCCAGGTATATTTGCTGTTTACTTTTAACATAAAAGAAATTCTCCAAATATATGCATTTTTCTTGGAAGGATTTTTGCAAAAACGACGTTTCTTAATTTTGGAATTAAGATCCTAAAGGTGTCGTCACAGTATCAATGGAAAGTACTTTCAGAAAGCAAAAAGTTTTCTAAAAGCAACATTTTCATAGAGTGACATACATAGAAACAACATAGTTCTAGGTATGACAAAGGCTACACGTTCCAATCCTCCGGTATCCTTGAAAAAGAAAACTATTTTAATATATATTAATTTATATATAGGTAAACATTAATTATTAATTATGTTTAAACAATAAAGGGTACAAATGAACTGACTAAAAACGGATAACCAAGAATGAAATATCTCTTTATTTAAATGATTAGTCGTCCTGAAAAGGACGTTTTTTTTCTTGCAACAATGAAGTCCAAACAAAGCAAACTTAAGCTTTGTCATTCTGCTAGCTGACAGCCCAACAAAGTACTTTGTAAAATCATTTCGCAAACACTTGGCAGCGTTGGATGAAATACCAGTACACGGGCGGAGTGGTAGCATATTATTTTCAAGCGATCTCCAGCTTCTGGAAGCTTCTGTCTGGTTCGGGCACAATCTAAGCTTTCGGTACTAATTCGAGTCTCAAATTAATACTTCAAGTTCGATTTAGTTCTCAGTTGAAACATATTGCAAATATGTAGCATACTTTTAGGCGCATGGTCGTTGTACACAATGAATGTTGGTTGTTGTACACAATGAATCCAACAGATGTCGGTAATTTACAAAATGTATCCTCCGAATATCTATACTTCTTTCCACCTCACATTGTCCCCTTCTTAGTTTTGTTCGTCCCGAACAAGCACATCATCATTGTTTCCGTGGTAACGATGCAGTCGATCCACATGGACAATTTTCATTTTTGCTCTTGGTCCTCGTTGGATTCGGAAAACGACGTCATTAATGCGCGTAACGACTTGGTAGGGACCTTTCCAGTCCTGCTGAAGCTTGGGCGATTTTCCCTTTCTGCGATGTGGGTTATAAAGCCATACCAGATCTCCCTCATTGAAATCAGGTGCTGTTGCTCTCGCATCGTATCTGGTCTTCATGCGGTCACTCGCAATTTTTATGTTGTTTCTTATTCTCTGGTGAATGTCGTTGATCCTTTCTCTTAGATCTAACACATAGTCCTCTTCGCATTGTGGGTCTTCAATAGGAAATCCGAATTTTAGCTCACTTGGAAGCCGGGCAGTTCGTCCAAATAGAATTTCGGATGGAGTGTATCCAGTTGTACTATGAACCGCATTCCGGTAGGCCATAAGAAATAAAGGAATTCGCCGATCCCAATCCCGTTGGTTCTCGTTCACGACTTTGGACAGATGTTCCTTCAAGGTCTTGTTAAATCGTTCTACCATTCCATCAGACTGTGGATGAAGGGGTGTTGTCCTTGTTTTCTTTAACCCGAGTGATGCGCATACTTCCTGGAATACCTTCGACTCGAAGTTTCGTCCTTGGTCAGAATGCAATTCCATAGGCACCCCGAACCTGCAGACCCAGTGGTCCACTATCTGCTCGACAACGGTCTTAGCTTCTTGATTCTTAAATACAGCAAGAAGTAAGTTTGTGTCTCAACTTTAAGAATGTACATAACTATGTGTACCTACCTTTTTGCAGACCTTAATAGTGAACAAAAATTGAAAATCCTAAAGAATTCGAATCAAAAGTCAATGATGTATGTACGTATGTATGTATATGTACAAATATGACAAATATGTATATACATAGGTAAGTAGTACCAGTGCTTGTACCAAACTAAAAAAATCCTAAAGAATTCGAATCAAATCAATCAAATGACGTACGTATGTAAGAACCAGTTCTCGTCCATATAAAAAAAAATTCAACAATGAAAATGTTGGATCGTGCATAAATCCGAACAAAAAATTATTCGAATCAGCTAAGCGAAACAAGATACTCAATTATTTCATGTTCGCCTTCTTTTTTGTTCCTGCACATGCGCAAGAAACAAAGCACAAAGCGTATCACTAAAAACCATGCTCTTTATTCATCTTTCACAACCTACCGGTACCCAGCATAGAGTAAATATATTATTATTATTATTATTATTGTAGTATAGTTACTCTATGCTACCCAGTTAGTAAACACACATGCCGCTTGGAACGCCACGGTCCACAGGTCATCATGATAGTACTATAGCAGTCTATATACAATGCTTCATGATGTAAAAAGGGAGCAATCATAGCGTCGCGTTTTGTCAATAAAAACAACAAACTTGTTAACTAGAATAATGGTGGATTTTCACTATTCTGCAACTTGACTTCTGCAAAAAAGTAGGATATAAAATATAAAAATCATACTCGTTCGATAGAGAGGGAAGATAAAAATCAAGAACATCTTGATAAATCAAGATTATGGGAAATAGGAGGGACTATTCACCACACCTAAGGCGCACCTCTGATAATGTCACTTCATTAAAATCCATATTAGCTTCCTAAGCTGGAAATGGCACGATACAGTTCATCTTAGATCCACGTTTATACTGGTTTAGCTGTTAGGCATTTCCTTTTTTTATAATTTGCAGATGGGAAATAAGGGAGAATGGATTAGGCACATTAGTTTTGAAGTTCTATAAATCAAAATGGGAGGGAAAAACAGAGCCTGGGGGGTCTTGCCCCCACAGATGGACCTCACCTATTTAAAAAAAAAACATATCCTGCCAATCTTAAATGTTCCGTAGTAGGACCACACTCTAGAAGACCTGCTGTTGATGCTGCAGGGGGCACCTGTTCCCAACCACCCTGGAATTCGTTCGGTCCGAAGGTCGAATTCCCCAAATCTGGCTGCTCACTCAGCCGTCAAGTCACAACCGTTTACCTGTAGTTCATGCCCACCTTAGCACGTTCCTCTTAATGTAAGCAATCTTATTCCATTGTAGGATTCACTTCATCTCAAATAAAAACAAATGTAAACCAGGGTGCGTTCTTGGAACATACATGTAGTTTGTAAACAACATAAGTGTAGTCTTTCCCGCATCACCAACAATGATACAACCTTTTGATATTGATGACTCTGAGTTCTGTGACGATTCTCATTGGCCAGAACATTGCGTCAACAAAACATACTGTTCCTGCATCCACCGCATAAAAATTGATGAAAGACAAAATTGTTGAAATAGAGATAGCGGATGAAGCATCTAGTAAGTCGTAACGTGAAATATGATAAGGAAACCTTTAACTTGGCGCTTTGTATGTCCGATAGATACTGGTAATTTACATCATCCATTCCATTTGCATGGTTATCGCCTTATGGTCACTGGACTTGGCCAGCATCCATCAGATTTGCCTATGATAGTAAGGGAAGCAAAGAGCATCGAGAAGTCAGAGGGTCTTGTGAGAAATTATCAGAGGGAAAGGCCACCATTTAAGGGCACCGTTTCGATACCAAATCGTGGTTTTGCTATTATACGCTTCCGTACATATAATCCAGGTATATTTGCTGTTTACTTTTAACATAAAAGAAATTCTCCAAATATATGCATTTTTCTTGGAAGGATTTTTGCAAAAACGACGTTTCTTAATTTTGGAATTAAGATCCTAAAGGTGTCGTCACAGTATCAACGGAAAGTACTTTCATAAAGCAAAAAGTTTTCTAAAAGCAACATTTTCATAGAGTGATATACATAGAAACAACATAGTTCTAGGTATGACAAAGGCTACACGTTCCAATCCTCCGGTATCCTTGAAAAAGAAAACTATTTTAATATATATTAATTTATATATAGGTAAACATTAATTATTAATTATGTTTAAACAATAAAGGGTACAAATGAACTGACTAAAAACGGATAACCAAGAATGAAATATCTCTTTATTTAAATGATTAGTAGTCCTGAAAAGGACGTTTTTTTCTTGCAACAATGAAGTCCAAACAAAGCAAACTTAAGCTTTGTCATTCTGCTAGCTGACAGCTCCAGATCCAACAAAGTACTTTGTAAAATCATTTCGCAAACACTTGGCAGCGTTGATTGAAATACCAGTACACGGGCGGAGTGGTAGCATATTATTTTCAAGCGATCTCCAGCTTCTGGAAGCTTCTGTCTGGTTCTGGCGCAATCTAAGCTTTCGGTACTAATTCGAGTCTCAAATTAGTACTTCAAGTTCGATTTAGTACTCAGTTGAAACATATTGCAAATATGTAGCATACTTTAAGGCGCATGGTCGTTGTACACAATGAATGTTGGTTGTTGTACACAATGAATCCAACAGATGTCGGTAATTTACAAAATGTATCCTCCGAATATCTAAACTTCTTTCCACCTCACATTGTCCCCTTCTTAGTTTTGTTCGTCCCGAACAAGCAAATCATCATTGTTTCCGTGGTAACGATGCAGTCGATCCACATGGACAATTTTCATTTTTGCTCTTGGTCCTCGTTGGATTCGGAAAACGACGTCATTAATGCGCGTAACGACTTGGTAGGGACCTTTCCAGTCCTGCTGAAGCTTGGGCGATTTTCCCTTTCTGCGATGTGCGTTATAAAGCCATACCAGATCTCCCTCATTGAAATCAGGTGCTGTTGCTCTCGCATCGTATCTGGTCTTCATGCGGTCACTCGCAATTTTTATGTTGTTTCTTATTCTCTGGTGAATGTCGTTGATCCTTTCTCTTAGATCTAACACATAGTCCTCTTCGCATCGTGGGTCTTCAATAGGAAATCCGAATTTTAGCTCACTTGGAAGCCGGGCAGTTCGTCCAAATAGAATTTCGGATGGAGTGTATCCAGTTGTACTATGAACCGCATTCCGGTAGGCCATAAGAAATAAAGGAATTCGCCGATCCCAATCCCGTTGGTTCTCGTTCACGACTTTGGACAGATGTTCCTTCAAGGTCTTGTTAAATCGTTCTACCATTCCATCAGACTGTGGATGAAGGGGTGTTGTCCTTGTTTTCTTTAACCCGAGTGATGCGCATACTTCCTGGAATACCTTCGACTCGAAGTTTCGTCCTTGGTCAGAATGCAATTCCATACGCACCCCGAACCTGCAGACCCAGTGGTCCACTATCTGCTCGACAACGGTCTTAGCTTCTTGATTCTTAAATACAGCAAGAAGTAAGTTTGTGTCTCAACTTTAAGAATGTACATAACTATGTGTACCTACCTTTTTGCAGACCTTAATAGTGAACAAAAATTGAAAATCCTAAAGAATTCGAATCAAAAGTCAATGATGTATGTACGTATGTATGTATATGTACAAATATGACAAATATGTATATACATAGGTAAGTAGTACCAGTGCTTGTACAAAACTAAAAAAATCCTAAAGAATTCGAATCAAATCAATCAAATGACTTACGTATGTAAGAACCAGTTCTCGTCAATATAAAAAAAAATTCAACAATGAAAATGTTGGATCGTGCATAAATCCCAACAAAAAATTATTCGCCTCAGCTAAGCGAAACAAGATACTCAATTATTTCATGTTCGCCTTCTTTTTTGTTCCTGCACATGCACATGAAACAAAGCACAAAGCGTAACACTAAAAACCATGCTCTTTATTCATCTTTCACAACCCACCCGTACCCAGCATAGAGTAAATATATTATTATTATTATTATTATTGTAGTATAGTTACTCTATGCTACCCAGTTAGTAAACACACATGCCGCTTGGAACGCCACGGTCCACAGGTCATCATGATAGTACTATAGCAGTCTATATACAATGCTTCATGATGTAAAAAGGGAGCAATCATAGCGTCGCGTTTTGTCAATAAAAACAACAAACTTGTTAACTAGAATAATGGTGGATTTTCACTATTCTGCAACTTGACTTCTGCAAAAAAGTAGGATATAACATATAAAAATCATACTCGTTCGATAGAGAGGGAAGATAAAAATCAAGCACATCTTGATAAATCAAGATTATGGGAAATAGGAGGGACTATTCACCACACCTAAGGCGCACCTCTGATAATGTCACTTCATTAAAATCCATATTAGCTTCCTAAGCTGGAAATGGCACGATACAGTTCATCTTAGATCCACGTTTATACTGGTTTAGCTGTTAGGCATTTCCTTTTTTTATAATTTGCAGATGGGAAATAAGGGAGAATGGATGAGGCACATTAGTTTTGAAGTTCTATAAATCAAAATGGGAGGGAAAAACAGAGCCTGGGGGGTCTTGCCCCCACAGATGGACCTCACCTATTTAAAAAAAAACATATCCTGCCAATCTTAAATGTTCCGTAGTAGGACCACACTCTAGAAGACCTGCTGTTGATGCTGCAGGGGGCACCTGTTCCCAACCATCCTGGAATTCGTTCGGTCCGAAGGTCGAATTCCCCAAATCTGGCTGCTCACTCAGCCGTCAAGTCACAACCGTTTACCTGTAGTTCATGCCCATCTTAGCACGTTCCTCTTAATGTAAGCAATCTTATTCCATTGTAGGATTCACTTCATCTCAAATAAAAACAAATGTAAACCAGGGTGCGTTCTTGGAACATACATGTAGTTTGTAAACAACATAAGTGTAGTCTTTCCCGCATCACCAACAATGATACAACCTTTTGATATTGATGACTCTGAGTTCTGTGACGATTCTCATTGGCCAGAACATTGCGTCAACAAACCATACTGTTCCTGCATCCACCGCATAAAAATTGATGAAAGACAAAATTGTTGAAATAGAGATAGCGGATGAAGCATCTAGTAAGTCGTAACGTGAAATATGATAAGGAAACCTTTAACTTGGCGCTTTGTATGTCCGATAGATACTGGTAATTTACATCATCCATTCCATTTGCATGGTTATCGCTTTATGGTCACTGGACTTGGCCAGCATCCATCAGGTTTGCCTATGACAGTAAGGGAAGCAAAGAGCATCGAGAAGTCAGAGGGTATTGTGAGAAATTATCAGAGGGAAAGGCCACCATTTAAGGGCACCGTTTCGATACCAAATCGTGGTTTTGCTATTATACGCCTCCGTACATATAATCCAGGTATATTTGCTGTTTAATTTTAACATAAAAGAAATTCTCCAAATATATGCATTTTTCTTGGAAGGATTTTTGCAAAAACGACGTTTCTTAATTTTGGAATTAAGATCCTAAAGGTGTCGTCACAGTATCAATGGTAAGTATTTTCAGAAAGCAAAAAGTTTTCTAAAAGCAACATTTTCATAGAGTGACATATATAGAAACAACATAGTTTTAGGTATGACAAAGGCTACACGTTCCAATCCTCCGGTATCCTTGAAAAAGAAAACTATTTTAATATATATTAATTTATATATAGGTAAACATTAATTATTAATTATGTTTAAACAATAAAGGGTACAAATGAACTGACTAAAAACGGATAACCAAGAATGAAATATCTCTTTATTTAAATGATTAGTCGTCCTGAAAAGGACGTTTTTTTTCTTGCAACAATGAAGTCCAAACAAAGCAAACTTAAGCTTTGTCATTCTGCTAACTGACAGCTACAGATCCAACAAAGTACTTTGTAAAATCATTTCGCAAACACTTGGCAGCGTTGGATGAAATACCAGTACACGGGCGGAGTGGTAGCATATTATTTTCAAGCGATCTCCAGCTTCTGGAAGCTTCTGTCTGGTTCTGGTGCAATCTAAGCTTTCGGTACTAATTCGAGTCTCAAATTAGTACTTCAAGTTCGATTTAGTACTCAGTTGAAACATATTGCAAATATGTAGCATACTTTTAGGCGCATAGTCGTTGTACACAATGAATGTTGGTTGTTGTACACAATGAATCCAACAGATGTCAGATGTTTGTAAAATCATTTCGCAAACACTTGGCAGCGTTGGATGAAATACCAGTACACGGGCGGAGTGGTAGCATATTATTTTCAAGCGATCTCCAGCTTCTGGAAGCTTCTGTCTGGTTCTGGCGCAATCTAAGCTTTCGGTATTCGAGTCTCAAATTAGTACTTCAAGTTCGATTTAGTACTCAGTTGAAACATATTGCAAATATGTAGCATACTTTTAGGCGCATGGTCGTTGTACACAATGAATGTTGGTTGTTGTACACAATGAATCCAACAGATGTCGGTAATTTACAAAATGTATCCTCCGAATATCTAAACTTCTTTCCACCTCACATTGTCCCCTTCTTAGTTTTGTTCGTCCCGAACAAGCACATCATCATTGTTTCCGTGGTAACGATGCAGTCGATTCACATGGACAATTTTCATTTTTGCTCTTGGTCCTCGTTGGATTCGGAAAACGACGTCATTAATGTGCGTAACGACTTGGTAGGGATCTTTCCAGTCCTGCTGAAGCTTGGGCGATTTTCCCTTTCTGCGATGTGGGTTATAAAGCCATACCAGATCTCCCTCATTGAAATCAGGTGCTGTTGCTCTCGCATCGTATCTAGTCTTCATGCGGTCACTCGCAATTTTTATGTTGTTTCTTGTTCTCTGGTAAATGTCGTTGATCCTTTCTCTTAGATCTAACACATAGTCCTCTTCGCATTGTGGGTCTTCAATAGGAAATCCGAATTTTAGCTCACTTGGAAGCCGGGCAGTTCGTCCAAATAGAATTTCGGATGGAGTGTATACAGTTGTACTATGAACCGCATTCCGGTAGGCCATAAGAAATAAAGGAATTCGCCGATCCCAATCCCGTTCGTTCTCGTTCACGACTTTGGACAGATGTTCCTTCAAGGTCTTGTTAAATCGTTCTACCATTCCATCAGACTGTGGATGAAGGGGTGTTGTCCTTGTTTTCTTTAACCCGAGTGATGCGCATACTTCCTGGAATACCTTCGACTCGAAGCTTCGTCCTTGGTCAGAATGCAATTCCATAGGCACCCCGAACCTGCAGACCCAGTGGTCCACTATCTGCTCGACAACGGTCTTAGCTTCTTGAATCTTAAATACAGCAAGAAGTAAGTTTGTGTCTCAACTTTAAGAATGTACATAACTATGTGTACTTACCTTTTTGGCAGACCTTAATAGTGAACAAAAATTGAAAATCCTAAAGAATTCGAATCAAAAGTCAATGATGTATGTACGTATGTATGTATATGTACAAATATGACAAATATGTATTGTGATGTGGCAACAAGTTTAAATATTCGGAGGATACATTTTGTAAATTAACGACATCTGTTGGATTCATTGTGTACAACAACCAACATTCATTGTGAGCGCCTAAAAGTATGCTACATATTTGCAATATGTTTTAACTGAGTACTAAATCGAACTTGAAGTACTAATTCGAGTCTCGAATTAGTACCAAAAGCTTAGATTGTGCCAGAACCAGACAGAAGCTTCCAGAAGCTTGAAAACTTGTATAAATACAAGAGTAGATTGTATTGAGAGTGCAGTTTATTTTCGAAAGTGGAATTGTTAACAACTGGAAGCGTTAATATAAGTTATATTGGTGTTATTTAAACTGAAAGACGTTGTGTTTAATAAAATAAAGGGATTTGGTGCATTAATTTGTAATTTTGATTGAGTTTTATTTGTCGAAACCCAGGCCAAAATATCACATTGGTGTCAGAAATTGGGGATAAAACTCAGTAAAGTGCTAGAAAATTCCATAGTGACATTTTCTAAAACAATTTCGGTGACTCATTTAATTGTGAAAGTGGATTTTTTCAGAAACTATTAAACTGATTGTGCTATAAAACTGTGAATAGCGAGTATTTTTGTTAAAAGTAGTGTGTAAAAAGATCTTTCTAGAAAAGACATTAAAATAAAACTGACTGTGTTGCGAAAATAGTGTTTGAGTTACATAAAATGGGTCGCAAATTAGATCAATTGACAACAGCTGAGTTGAAAGAAGAATTAGGAAAAAGAAATCTTCAGACTTCGGGGCTGAAAAAGGAACTATTGCTCCGACTTCAGAATGCTATCACTCAGGATGGTGGAGACCCCGATACCATGGTGTTTGCCGTTGAAGAACAAAAGAGAGAGTGCACAGTAAGTATTTTCATGAAGTTGCTTCTGTCGAAATTCGAAGAACAAAAGAACGTTCTCGAAAAACAACAGAACGTTCTCGAAAAACAAAAGAATGAGCAGAAGAATTCGTTGGAAATTCTCCAGCAACAACTAAGCGAACAAAAGAACGTTCTCGAAAGTAAATTCGACGAACAACAGAATGAGCAGAAGAATTCTTTAGAAGTTCTTCAGAAGCAACTAAGCGAACAAAGGGATTCTCTCGAAAACAAGCTAGATGCACAGAATGCTCTCTTCGACAAAAGACTCCAAATAGTAGATCAGAAAATAGAAAACTTAGAAGAAAAGTTGGGAAAGCAAGTAGAAAGTGTGAAACAGTACGAACATCTGGCTAAGGAATTTGATTCTTTGAAAAAGCAGAAGGTTCGGGAATATTCGAGCGACGGTGCACGAAGAAAGGAAATGCAGCCCCCTGTCTTCGATGGTCAAACATCATGGCCAATTTAAAAGGGGCAGTTCGAAGCTGCCGCCTTGACAAACAACTGGGACAACGAAGACAAATCAATTGCTCTTACGCTTGCTCTCAGAGGAACAGCTGCCGAATTGCTGCAGACCATTCCTGAAGACAAACATCAGGATTATGATGCCATGGTCAAGGCAATCGAGATGAGGTTTGGCGACGACCACATGCAGCAAGTTTACCGAGTCCAGTTGCGTCGAAGGGTCCAGACAAGAGGTGAAACGCTACAACAATTGCAAGCTGACATCGAGCGCTTGGCCAATTTGTCTTATCCCAATACCAGCAGGGAAAAAACGAACTGGCAACCGATGCGTTCACTAATGCCATTGCAGATGGAAAACTACAAATGGCTGTGAGAATGGCAGGTAAGAAAACGCTCGCTGAGGCTTTAGCATTTGCCCTGACAATGGAAGCAGCAGACCAAGCTTCGCAAGGTAGCCATCGCGTCAGGGAAATGGCTACGCTAGAGTGCTCATGTCAACGTGTCGACATTGAAAGACAAAATTCGAACACTGCTCGAGGTCAAATGAGATGCTGGAATTGCAACAAGCTAGGACACCTACAGCGTCAATGCAGATCTCCACCTAGACAGGTAAGCTGCCCACATTGCGCAAGGAGGAGGCAGAATGACGAAGCATCTGGCAGGAATAACACTCACACTGCTGGACAAGCTTCTGATCAACAGCAGGCGGGAAACGCCTAAGAACCAACTTCGCGGGGCTGAAGTTGGTTGATGGAATCGACGCCCCCAGGACCATCATCCAAGTTTCGCAAACTACACGCTGCAGCAAAAGCTTGACAGTGGAGACAGTCATCAGAAACAGAAAATGTGTGGCCACAATCGACACGGGTGCCACAGCCTTCATAATCAGAAGAGACCTTGTTCAGACATCCTGGCTACATAACACCAGCTGCTATACTCTGAAGACAGCTACGGGAGAAGCAGCAAAAGTATACGGGGAGGTATTTCTAAAGATACAACTGGCAGGGTTGACCTTCTCACATGCATTCTTGGTAGCCGACATATGCGACGAATGCATCATTGGAGTGGATTTCATGAAGGCACATGAAGTAATCATAGACCTTCGAATGCAAGTGTTAAGGTATCGAACCGTTGAGATCCCTATGGTATACGGAAACGAGAACGCTGTGAATCTTCAGGCGGTTATAAGCAGAGATGAAATCCTACCACCTTCTTCAGAGACAGTTCTTTGGACGCGTTTGGAGGGTGATCCTGGGAACCACCGATTCTATTTCATTGAAGCAGATAATAAAGAGGACTTTCCAAGCTATATCGTTGGAAAAATGTTAGTAGAACCAAAGAAAAACATGGTTCCGGTAAGGCTGATGAATCCGAACAAACACTCCATCAAGCTCAGACAAGGAGAGGTGATTGGAAGATGCGTACCCATTGCAGCCATATCGACAACATCTGGGAGTGAATCTGCGAGTCCTGTTTTTGCAACAAAATTGGCTGAGGTATGTAATGCTATCCTCGGAAACTGTGAGCTAAATCAAGAGCAGAAAACCATGGCCAAAAACCTCATTGGCGAGTTTGCTGATATATTTGCATCGCAGGATGGAGACTATGGTCGAACACACCTAGTACAGCACCGAATAGAAACCGGCGATAGCAGACCGATCCGACAACCTGCTAGAAGACTTCCATTGGCAAAACAGTCGGAAGTCGATGAGATGATATCAACCATGGAAAAAGACGGTCTAATCGAAAACTCAAAAAGTCCGTGGGCGTCACCCGTTGTACTAGTGAAAAAGAAGGACGGCAGCACTCGATTCTGCGTGGATTACCGGAGGCTCAACGATGTCACCAAGAAGGACAGCTACCCATTGCCTCGAATAGATGACACCTTGGATACCCTTTCTGGAGCGAAATGGTTTTCCACCCTCGATCTGAAAAGTGGTTACTGGCAGGTACAGATCCATCCAGAAGACAAAGAAAAGACTGCTTTCACAACGGGAAATGGACTATGGCAGTTTACCATTATGCCATTTGGCTTGTGTAACGCTCCAGCCACCTTTGAGCGTTTAATGGAACGTGTGTTACAGGGTCTGACATGGAAAACCTGCCTGGTGTACTTGGATGACGTCATCGTTGTGGGAAAGACGTTCGCTGAACATCGCGACAACTTGAGGGAGGTGTTTACACGACTTCCAACTGCACATTTGAAACTAAATCCAAAGAAATGTGCTCTGTTCAAAGCTGAGGTGAAATATTTGGGACATGTGATATCATCAAATGGAGTAAACACTGACCCGGAGAAAATCGAAACCGTGAGAAATTGGCCAGTTCCCGAAGATAAACACCAGCTGTGTAGCTTTCTAGGTCTCGCCACTTATTACAGGAGGTTCGTCAAAATTTTTGCCGGAATCGCAAAGTGTCTGCACCAGCTAATTGAGAAGGGTAGACAATTTAAATGGTCAGGTGAGTGCAAAAGAAGCTTTCAACATCTAAAACAGCGACTTTGTGAGGCACCAATACTAGCTTACCCCACCCCTGGCAAGACATTTATTGTGGACGCGGATACTAGTAACGTGGGTGTTGGAGCAGTTCTGTCGCAGATACACGATGGGCAGGAGAAAGTGGTAGCCTATTTCAGCAAAGTTCTGTCGCGACCAGAGAGAAACTACTGTGTAACCAGACGGGAACTCCTTGCTCTGATACTGGCGACAAAACATTTCCATAAATATCTGCGTACCGATCACGCCGCTTTAAAATGGTTGCTACAGTTCAAAAATCCTGAGGGGCAAGTAGCAAGATGGATCGAACGATTGCAGACTTACGACTTCGAAGTACAGCATCGCAAAGGAAGACTGCACTGCAATGCGGACGCGCTTTCCCGCAGACCATGTGAGCCCAGTTGCAAACATTGTGCGCGAAAAGAGGAAAAGGATGAAGGTATATCTGTCCAGAGAATAAGAGCCGAACCTGTAGAGGGTTGGAGTGCCGAAGAAATTCGTAATGCACAAAAAGAAGACCCTGACATCGAGCCAATCCTTGCATGGAAGGAATCTATGGAGAAACCAAACGCAAGAGACATCTCCGACAGAAGTCCTACTTTAAAAGCATACTGGGCGCAGTGGGACTCTCTCCATGTGGAAGATGGTGTTTTGCGAAGAAAATGGGAAATGCCGGATGGAAGATCCTTTAAGATGCAGCTTGTGGTTCCACGATCGAAAGTAGAGGAGATCCTACGAGAAATGCATGCTGGAATATCCGGTGGGCACTTGGGAATCAACAAAACACTGGAAAAGGTACGGGAACGCTTTTATTGGCTAAGCGCGAGAAACGATGTAGAGAGCTGGTGTCGAAAGTGCACAACATGCGCAGCTAGCAAGGGACCCAAAGTCAAAACACGAGGTAAAATGCACCAGTACAACGTGAGCGCCCCGTTTGAAAGAATCGCCGTTGACATCACAGGCCCGTTCCCAGAAACTGAAAACGGTAGCCGTTACATCCTTGTTGTCATGGACTACTTCAGCAAGTGGCCGGAGGCTTTTGAGATACCCAATCAAGAAGCTAAGACCGTTGTCGAGCAGATAGTGGACCACTGGGTCTGCAGGTTCGGGGTGCCTATGGAATTGCATTCCGACCAAGGTCGAAACTTCGAGTCGAAGGTATTCCAGGAAGTATGCGCATCCCTCGGGTTAAAGAAAACAAGGACAACACCTCTTCATCCACAGTCTGATGGAATGGTAGAACGATTTAACAAGACCTTGAAGGAACATCTGTCCAAAGTCGTGAACGAGAACCAACGGGATTGGGATCGGCGAATTCCTTTATTTCTTATGGCCTACCGGAATGCGGTTCATAGTACAACTGGATACACTCCATCCGAAATTCTATTTGGACGAACTGCCCGCCTTCCAAGTGAGCTAAAATTCGGATTTCCTATTGAAGACCCAAAATGCGAAGAGGACTACGTGTAAGATCTTAGAGAAAGGATCAACGACATTCACCAGAGAACAAGAAACAACATAAAAATTGCGAGTGACCGCATGAAGACCAGATACGATGCGAAAGCAACAGCACCTGAATTCAATGAGGGAGATCTGGTATGGCTTTATAACCCACATCGCAGAAAGGAAAAATCGCCCAAGCTTCAGCAGGACTGGGATGGTCCCTACCAAATAGTTACGCGCATTAATGACGTCGTTTTCCGAATCCAACGAGGACCAAGAGCAAAAATGAAAATTGTCCATGTGGATCGACTGCATCGTTACCACGGAAACAATGATGATGTGCTTGTTCGGGACGAACAAAACTAAGAGGGGGACAATGTGATGTGGCAACAAGTTTAATAATTCGGAGGATACATTTTGTAAATTAACGACATCTGTTGGATTCATTGTGTACAACAACCAACATTCATTGTGAGCGCCTAAAAGTATGCTATATATTTGCAATATGTTTTAACTGAGTACTAAATAGAACTTGAAGTACTAATTCGAGTCTCGAATTAGTACCAAAAGCTTAGATTGTGCCAGAACCAGACAGAAGCTTCCAGAAGCTTGTAAACTTGTATAAATACAAGAGTAGATTGTATTGAGAGTGCAGTTAATTTTCGAAAGTGGAATTGTTAACAACTGGAAGCGTTAATAAAAAGTGATTGAATTGAGATTAAATAAAAAGTGTTGGATGATAAAAACGTATATCAATTGTGAATAAGTGGAATAAGTTAAATTGGTGTTATTTAAACTGAAAGACGTTGTGTTTAATAAAATAAAGGGATTTGTTGCATTAATTTGCAATTTTGATTGAGTTTTATTTGTCGAAACCCAGGCCAAAATATCACAGTATATACATAGGTAAGTAGTACCAGTGCTTGTACAAAACTAAAAAAATCCTAAAGAATTCGAATCAAATCAATCAAATGACGTACGTATGTAAGAACCAGTTCTCGTCCATATAAAAAAAAATTCAACAATGAAAATGTTGGATCGTGCATAAATCCCAACAAAAAATTATTCGCCTCAGCTAAGCGAAACAAGATACTCAATTATTTCATGTTCTCCTTCTTTTTTGTTCCTGCACATGCACATGAAACAAAGCACAAAGCGTAACACTAAAAACCATGCTCTTTATTCATCTTTCACAACCTACCCGTACCCAGCATAGAGTAAATATATTATTATTATTATTATTATTGTAGTATAGTTACTCTATGCTACCCAGTTAGTAAACACACATGCCACTTGGAACGCCACGGTCCACAGGTCATCATGATAGTACTATAGCAGTCTATATACAATGCTTCATGATGTAAAAAGGGAGCAATCATAGCGTCGCGTTTTGTCAATAAAAACAACAAACTTGTTAACTAGACTAATGGTGGATTTTCACTATTCTGCAACTTGACTTCTGCAAAAAAGTAGGATATAACATATAAAAATCATACTCGTTCGATAGAGAGGGAAGATAAAAATCAAGAACATCTTGATAAATCAAGATTATGGGAAATAGGAAGGACTATTCACCACACCTAAGGCGCACCTCTGATAATGTCACTTCATTAAAATCCATATTAGCTTCCTAAGCTGGAAATGGCACGATACAGTTCATCTTAGATCCACGTTTATACTGGTTTAGCTGTTAGGCATTTCCTTTTTTTATAATTTGCAGATGGGAAATAAGGGAGAATGGATGAGGCACATTAGTTTTGAAGTTCTGTAAATCAAAATGGGAGGGAAAAACAGAGCCTGGCAAAGCGATCCACATTCGTGTTGTACGACTAAAGAAAGAATCTCTGTAGTTAACAATACTCCGAAGTTGAACACAAGCGTAAACTGATGGGCATTCTTAGCAATGGGTATTACGGTGCAATTTTTTCAGGGGAGGAATGTAATGCTATTTCACTAGAGCACTGCTTGTAAAAATAGCGTTAAAACAAATGAAAAAAAACGTTGCCAAGCACAGGGGCGGCAGTGGTGCAGTAGGTGAAATGATTGCTTGTGAACCCAGAGATCGATTATTGGCGAGGTATTGGCTAACCCACAAGTTACTGAAATAAGCAAATAGGATAGGATTAGGAGGGAAAGTATCGGTTGGGATAAGGTATAGGATAGGAGTTAAATGAGAAGGTAAGAGAAGGATGGGATATGAAAAGGGTATCAGGAAGGAAAGGGAATTTGAACAGAAGAGGAATCGGTGATGAGGTAATAGGACGAAAAGGGGAGGGTAGGAGAGGAGGGAATGAAGAGGAGGAATAAAATGAGGGAAGGTAAGAGGAGAGTTGTCAGAGCAGGGAGGTAGGTAGGTAGGTAGGAGATGGGACTGGCCAAAAGAAAATAGGAAAAGGAAAGGTAGGTATTGGAAAGATATGTGGAGAAGGAGTACAAGGTAGGGCTGGAGGAAGGGATTCGAATGTCCATTGTGGAGGCGATGGCACGCTAAGCCTCCACGGCTAAGCTCGCCATATAAGGGGATAAGGGGGGTCTTGCCCCCACAGATGGACCTCACCTATTTAAAAAAAACATATCCTGCCAATCTTAAATGTTCCGTAGTAGGACCACACTCTAGAAGACCTGCTGTTTTTGCTGCAGGGGGCACCTGTTCCCAACCATCCTGGAATTCGTTCGGTCCGAAGGTCGAATTCCCCAAATCTGGCTGCTCACTCAGCCGTCAATTCACAACCGTATACCTGTAGTCCATGCCCACCTTAGCACGTTCCTCTTAATGTAAGCAATCTTATTCCATTGTAGGATTCACTTCATCTCAAATAAAAACAAATGTAAACCAGGTTGGGTTCTTGGAACATTCATGTAGTTTGTAAACAACATAAGTGTAGTCTTTCCCGCATCACCAACAATGGTACAACCTTTTGATATTGATGACTCTGAGTTCTGTGACCAGAACATTGCGTCAACAAAACGTACTGTTCCTGCATCCACCGCATAAAAATTGATGAAAGACAAAATTGTTGAAATAGAGATAGCGGATGCAGCATCTAGTAAGTCGTAACGTGAAATATGATAAGGAAACCTTTAACTTGGCGCTTTGTATGTCCGATAGATACTGGTAATTTACATCATCCATTCCATTTGCATGGTCATCGCTTTATGGTCACTGGACTTGGCCAGCATCCATCAGGTTTGCCTATGACAGTAAGGGAAGCAAAGAGCATCGAGAAGTCAGAGGGTCTTGTGAGAAATTATCGGAGGGAAAGGCCACCATTTAAGGGCACCGTGGTTTTGCTATTATACGCTTCCGTACATATAATCCAGGTATATTTGCTGTTTAATTTTAACATAAAAGAAATTCTCCAAATATATGCATTTTTCTTTGAAGGATTTTTGCAAAAACGACGTTTCTTAATTTTGGAATTAAGATCCTAAAGGTGTCGTCACAGTATCAATGGAAAGTACTTTCAGAAAGCAAAAAGTTTTCTAAAAGCAACATTTTAATAGAGTGACATACATAGAAACAACATAGTTCTAGGTATGACAAAGGCTACACGTTCCAATCCTCCGGTATCCTTGAAAAAGAAAACTATTTTAATATATATTAATTTATATATAGGTAAACATTAATTATTAATTATGTTTAAACAATAAAGGGTACAAATGGACTGACTAAAAACGGATAACCAAGAATGAAATATCTCTTTATTTAAATGATTAGTCGTCCTGAAAAGGACGTTTTTTTTTTGCAACAATGAAGTCCAAACAAAGCAAACTTAAGCTTTGTCATTCTGCTAGCTGACAGCTCCAGATCCAACAAAGTACTTTGTAAAATCATTTCGCAAACACTTGGCAGCGTTGGATGAAATACCAGTACACGGGCGGAGTGGTAGCATATTATTTTCAAGCGATCTCTAGCTTCTGGAAGCTTCTGTCTGGTTCTGGCACAATCTAAGCTTTCGGTACTAATTCGAGTCTCGAATTAGTACTTCAAGTTCGATTTAGTACTCAGTTGAAACATATTGCAAATATGTAGCATACTTTTAGGCGCATGGTCGTTGTACACAATGAATCCAACAGATGTCGGTAATTTACAAAATGTATCCTCCGAATATCTAAACTTCTTTCCACCTCACATTGTCCCCCTCTTAGTTTTGTTCGTCCCGAACAAGCACATAATCATGGTTTCCGTGGTAACGATGCAGTCGATCCACATGGACAATTTTCATTTTTGCTCTTGGTCCTCGTTGGATTCGGAAAACGACGTCATTAATGCGCGTAACTATTTGGTAGGGACCATCCCAGTCCTGCTGAAGCTTGGGCGATTTTTCCTTTCTGCGATGTGGGTTATAAAGCCATACCAGATCTCCCTCATTGAATTCAGGTGCTGTTGCTCTCGCATCGTATCTGGTCTTCATGCGGTCACTCGCAATTTTTATGTTGTTTCTTGTTCTCTGGTGAATGTCGTTGATCCTTTCTCTAAGATCTTACACGTAGTCCTCTTCGCATTTTGGGTCTTCAATAGGAAATCCGAATTTTAGCTCACTTGGAAGGCGGGCAGTTCGTCCAAATAGAATTTCGGATGGAGTGTATCCAGTTGTACTATGAACCGCATTCCGGTAGGCCATAAGAAATAAAGAATTCGCCGATCCCAATCCCGTTGGTTCTCGTTCACGACTTTGGACAGATGTTCCTTCAAGGTCTTGTTAAATCTTTCTACCATTCCATCAGACTGTGGATGAAGAGGTGTTGTCCTTTTTTTCTTTAACCCGAGTGATGCGCATACTTCCTGGAATACCTTCGACTCGAAGTTTCGCCCTTGGTCGGAATGCAATTCCACAGGCACCCCAAACCTGCAGACCCAGTGGTCCACTATCTGCTCGACAACGGTCTTAGCTTCTTGATTGGGTATAGCAAAAGCCTCCGGCCACTTGCTGAAGTAGTCCATGACAACAAGGATGTAACGGCTACCGTTTTCAGTTTCCGGGAACGGGCCTGTGATGTCAACGGCGATTCTTTCAAACGTGGCGCTCACGTTGTACTGGTGCATTTTACCTCGTGTTTTGACTTTGGGTCCCTTGCTAGCTGCGCATGTTGTGCACTTTCGACACCAGCTCTCTACATCGTTTCTCGCGCTTAGCCAATAAAAGCGTTCCCGTACCTTTTTCAGTGTTTTGTTGATTTTCAAGTGCCCACCGGATATTCCAGCATGCATTTCTCGTAGGATCTCCTCTACTTTCGATCGTGGAACCACAAGCTGCATCTTAAAGGATCTTCCATCCGGCATTTCCCATTTTCTTCGCAAAACACCATCTTCCACATGGAGAGAGTCCCACTGCGCCCAGTATGCTTTTAAAGTAGGACTTCTGTCGGAGATGTCTCTTGCGTTTGGATTCCTTCCATGCAAGGATTGGCTCGATGTCAGGGTCTTCTTTTTGTGCATTACGAATTTCTTCGGCACTCCAACCCTCTACAGGTTCGGCTCTTATTCTCTGGACAGATAAACCTTCATCCTTTTCCTCTTTTCGCGCACAATGTTTGCAACTGGGCTCACATGGTCTGCGGGAAAGCGCGTCCGCATTGCAGTGCAGTCTTCCTTTGCGATGCTGTACTTCGAAGTCGTAAGTCTGCAATCGTTCGATCCATCTTGCTACTTGCCCCTCAGGATTTTTGAACTGTAGCAACCATTTTAAAGCGGCGTGATCGGTACGCAGATATTTATGGAAATGTTTTGTCGCCAGTATCAGAGCAAGGAGTTCCCGTCTGGTTACACAGTAGTTTCTCTCTGGTCGCGACAGAACTTTGCTGAAATAGGCTACCACTTTCTCCTGCCCATCGTGTATCTGCGACAGAACTGCTCCAACACCCACGTTACTAGCATCCGCGTCCACAATAAATGTTTTGCCAGGGGTGGGGTAAGCTAGTATTGGTGCCTCACAAAGCCGCTGTTTTAGATGTTAAAAGCTTCTTTCGCACTCACCTGACCATTTAAATTGTCTACCCTTCTCAGTTAGCTGGTGCAGACACTTTGCGATTCCGGCAAAATCTTTGACGAACCTCCTGTAATAAGTGGCGAGACCTAGAAAGCTCCTCAGCTGGTGTTTATCTTCGGGAACTGGCCAATTTCTCACGGTTTCGATTTTCTCCGGGTCAGTGTTTACTCCATTTGATGATATCACATGTCCCAAGTATTTCACCTCAGCTTTGAACAGAGCACATTTCTTTGGATTTAGTTTCAAATGTGCAGTTCGAAGTCGTGCAAACACCTCCCTCAAGTTGTCGCGATGTTCAGCGAACGTCTTTCCCACAACGATGACGTCATCCAAGTACACCAGGCAGGTTTTCCATGTCAGACCCTGTAACACACGTTCCATTAAACGCTCAAAGGTGGCTGGAGCGTTACACAAGCCAAATGGCATAATGGTAAACTGCCATAGTCCATTTCCCGTTGTGAAAGCGGTCTTTTCTTTGTCTTCTGGATGGATCTGTACCTGCCAGTAACCACTTTTCAGATCGAGGGTGGAAAACCATTTCGCTCCAGAAAGGGTATCCAAGGTGTCATCTATTCGAGGCAAGGGGTAGCTGTCCTTCTTGGTGACATCGTTGAGCCTCCGGTAATCCACGCAGAATCGAGTGCTGCCGTCCTTCTTTTTCACTAGTACAACGGGTGACGCCCACGGACTTTTTGAGTTTTCGATTAAACCGTCTTTTTCCATGGTCGATATCATCTCATCGACTTCCTCCTGTTTTACCAATGGAAGTCTTCTAGCAGGTTGACGGATTGGTCTGCTATCGCCGGTGTCTATTCGGTGCTGTACTAGGTGTGTTCGACCATAGTCTCCATTGTGCGATGCAAATATATCCGCAAACTCACCAATAAGATTTTCGGCTATGGTTTTCTGCTCCTGATTTAGCTCACAGTTTCCGAGGATAGCATTACATACCTCGGCCAATTTCGTTGGAGAAACAGGACTCGCATATTCACTACCAGATGTAGTTGATATGGCTGCAATGGGTACGCATCTTCCAATCACCTCTCCTTGTCTGAGCTTGACGGAGTGTTTGTTCGGATTCATCAGCCTTACTGGAACCATGTTTTTCTTTGGTTCTACTAAATTTTTTCCAACGATATAGCTTGGAAAGTCTTCTTTATTATCTGCTTCAACGAAATAGAATCGGTGGTTCCCAGGATCACCCTCCAAACGCGTCCAAAGAACTGTCTCTGAAGAAGGTGGTAGGACTTCATTTCTGCTTATAACCGCCCGAACATTCACAGCGTTCTCGTTTCCGTATACCATAGGGATCTCAACGGTTCGATACCTTAACACTTGCATTTGAAGGTCTATGATTACCTCATGTGCCTTCATGAAATCCACTCCAATGATGCATTCGTCGCATATGTCGGCTACCAAGAATGCATGTGAAAAGGTCAACCCTGCCAGTTGTATCTTTAGAAATACCTCCCCGTATACTTTTACTGCTTCTCCCGTAGCTGTCTTTAGAGTGTAGCAGCTGGTGTTATGTAGCCAGGATGTCTGAAAAAGGTCTCTTCTGATTAAGGAGGCTGTGGCACCCGTGTCGATTGTGGCCACACATTTTCTGTTTCTGATGACTGTCTCCACTGTCAAGCTCTTGCTGCAGCGTGTAGTTTGCGAAACTTGGATGATGGTGGTCCTGGGGGCGTCGATTCCATCAACCAACTTCAGCCCCGCGAAGTTGGTTCTTAGGCGTTTCCCGCCTGCTGTTGATCAGAAGCTTGTCCAGCAGTGTGAGTGTTATTCCTGCCAGATGCTTCGTCATTCTGCCTCCTCCTTGCGCAATGTGGGTAGCTTACCTGTCTAGGTGGAGATCTGCATTGTCGCTGTAGGTGTCCTAGCTTGTTGCAATTCGAGCATCTCATTTGACCTCGAGCAATGTTCGGGTTTTGTCTTTCAATGTCGACACGTTGACATGAGCACTCTAATGTATCCATTTCCCTGACGCGATGGCTACCTTGCGAAGCTTGATCTGCTGCTTCCATTGTCAGGGCAAATGCTAAAGCCTCAGTGAGCGTTTTCTTACCTGCCATTCTCACAGCCATTTGTAGTTTTCCATCTGCAAAGGCATAAGTGAACGCATCGGTTGCCAGTTCGTTTATGATTTCCCTGCTGGTATTGGGATAAGACAAATTCGCCAAGCGCTCAATGTCAGCTTGCAACTGTTGTAGCGTTTCACCTCTTGTCTGGAACCTTCGACGCAACTGGACTCGGTACACTTGCTGCATGTGGTCGTCGCCAAACCTCATCTCGATTGCCTTGACCATGGCATCATAATCCTGATGTTTGTCTTCAGGAATGGTCTGCAGCAATTCGGCAGCTGTTCCTCTGAGAGCAAGCGTAAGAGCAATTGATTTGTCTTCGTTGTCCCAGTTGTTTGTCAAGGCGGCAGCTTCGAACTGCCTCTTATAAATTGGCCATGATGTTTGACCATCGAAGACAGGGGGCTGCATTTCCTTTCTTCGTGCACCGTCGCTCGAATATTCCCGAACCTTCTGCTTTTTCAAAGAATCAAATTCCTTAGCCAGATGTTCGTACTGTTGCTCTACACTTTCTACTTGCTTTCCCAACTTTTCTTATAAGTTTTCTATTTTCTGATCTACTATTTGGAGTCTTTTGTCGAAGAGAGCATTCTGTGCATCTAGCTTGTTTTCGAGAGAATCCCTTTGTTCGCTTAGTTGCTTCTGAAGAACTTCTAAAGAATTCTTCTGCTCATTCTTTTGTTCGTCGAATTTACTTTCGAGAACGTTCTTTTGTTCGCTTAGTTGTTGCTGGAGAATTTCCAACGAATTCTTTTGCTCATTCGTTTGTTCTTCGAGACTGTTCTTTTGTTCTTCGAATTTCGACAGAAGCAACTTCATGAAAGCAGGCATTTCATCGTCTGTACTTACTGTGCTTTCTTTCCCTTGTTCTTCAACATCGAACAACATGGTATCGGGGTCTCCACCATCCTGAGTGATAGCATTCTGAAGTCGGAACAGTAGTTCCTTTTTCAGTCCCGAAGTCTGAAGATTTCGTTTTCCTAATTCTTCTTTCAACTCAGCTGTTGTCAATTGTTCTAATTTGCGACCCATTTTATATAACCGAAACACAATTTTCGTATCACAGTCAATTGTATTTGGATGTCTCTTCTAGAAAATCTTTTTTTTTACACACTACTTTTAACAAAAATATTCGCTATTCACAGTTTTAAAGCACAATCAGTTTAATAGTTTCTGGAAAATTACACTTTCGCAATTATATGAGTCACCGAAACTGTTTTAGAAAATGTCACTATGGAAAAAAAATCTCTTTATTTAATGAAACACAACGTCTTTCAGTTTAAATAACACCAAGTTAAACTTATTCCACTTAATCCAACACTTTTTATTTAATCTCAATTCAATCACTTTTTACTAACGCTTCCAGTTGTTAACAATTTCACTTTCGAAAATAAACTGTCCTTTCAACGCAATTTACTCTTGTATTTATACAAGTTTACAAGCTTCTGGAAGCTCCTGTCTGGTTCTGGCACAATCTAAGCTTTCGGTACTAATTCGAGTCTCGAATTAGCACTTCAAGTTCGATTTAGTACTCAGTTGAAACATATCGCAAATATGTAGCATACTTTTAGGCGCATGGTGTACATAATGAATGTTGGTTGTTGTACACAATGAATCCAACAGATGTCGGTAATTTACAAAATGTATCCTCCGAATATCTAAACTTCTTTCCACCTCACAGGTATTTCCAATTACCCGCCTAGCTCTGCTAAGCCTGTAGTTGAAAATTCTTTTTTCGAAAGATAAATTCCTTCTGCAGTACGGCTTAAGCATATTGGGAGCTAGGGGGAAAGCGTCATCAGCCACAATTACAAAAGGAGCCCTTTTTAAGTCGGACGCCACATCACGAGGTGGTGGTAGTCTAAAATAAAAATATATGTATGTAAAATATAAAAAAGAACCTTGAATATTTTTATAGTTTCTACTTACGGAAGAGTGTTGGAATGGAACGTTTCCCGAATTCAGAGTTCTGAAAGACACCTCCATCGCTCTGTCATGTCCTGCAGCTCCAACATCGCACATGGTAAACGAATAATTCGAATCGCACAATGCCATTAAAACAATGGAGTAGTGTTTTTTATAATTGAAAAATTCCGAACCTGAATGTGCTGGTGCTCCCTAATATAGTGGTCCTTTTCAATGGACGTACCGACTAATGTTAGCAGCTCCTCCAGTTGAGATGACGTGACCCTCAAATATTTTTTGAATAGCAGAGGATCATTAACATCACATATCGCTCCATAAACGGTTACAAACGCCCCATCCATGTTCCGTTGTTGCATATATGGATGAACCCAGAATTGCTTTTTTGTTTTTTTTTTCTTTTTCCTCTAGAGGCTCCTTGCTTTACTTTTTCAATCGTCGGAATTATCTTCTTCCATTATTATAATTTTTAATTACACAAATTTAAACTTTTTTTCAGCAACAAAATTAAAGTAAGTTTTTAGACAGCAAACCAAATGATTTTGACTTCTGTCAACGAGCTATACAAAATTATAGCAAGGAAATACGAATAAGTATAATGTGTATTCCTTCACTCTTTTGTAAAATGACGTATATCTCCCCCGTTCCAATTTTCTTGATTTTGCAGATCGAGACGTTGCAGAACAATGAAAATCCACCATAATATGCATGAAAATAAAGAAAGATTTCCGTTCGGAAGAGGAAACAGAGAGACATTTCAGAAATGTTTCGCGAGGCGTGCAGACCTAAATAATCATTTCAGAAACATTAAAAAAATATTTCTGAAATGTTTTGTAAATGTTTAAAAAAAAATTCTTTGGTGTGAACGCACGTTAAGGCTTTTTGTTCAATTCACAGTATAACAGTCCAACATCGCAACAAAGTTTAGTTTTAAATATTTTTACGAACTTGTAACTTACCAAGCTATAAAAAAAAAATAATTTCAATAAATCCATGAGTACTTTTTTGTATTTATTTTTTGGTGGTTTAATTGTGGAATATTCTAAATAACACGGGGAGAAAAAAGGAATTTTCAACATGCCAAACGGAGAAAACCTGATGCCAAATTCTGAATGAAATTTCAGAATTGAGGTTTAATTATTTCCGCTAGTGTACTCAGGAGGGCTAGTGTCGCCCAAAATAACTGAGACTAAAATCGAACCAACTTGAGGTAGGCAACTAGCAGTCCATATATAATACGTCCATAGCTGTATTAATGCTAAAATGCAGCGTTACCACTGGACATTATTAAAAAGTTACACAAAATTGTTATACTGAAGAAAAAACATCACTTAAAAATAATGTAAATAAAATCAAAGTTGTGTGAATATTGAATCTGTTTTATGTGCGGTTCTGCACGCAGTTATGCGTGAGAACAACTGCACATCTGTTTTCGGCTTTACGCTACTCTACTCTAGGCAAGACTTCAATAAACAAACTGTATATCACTTTTAGCTGTCACAAAAGACAAAGGCAACAAAAAGAAGATCTCAGTATTTCGAGGTTAATTTTTTTCACTTTACGCGGCAAAATCATGAGATAAACTTATAAGGTTCCCATAAATAACTTCCCATAACAGTTCATTTACGAGAATATAAATTCACGACGTTTTTTATGTTTTATGAGGGTTTTACGCGATTGCATGAATACCCCTAATGGTTGTGCAAAATGCTGACTTCCCAAAAAAGAACCTACATAAATATCTAAGTTTCCTTATTGTCTGATCTATTCTATGTCCAAACCTTACTGGCTGAACACAATGGTGAAGCTGAAGTATGAAGCGCTGCCAAGGTTAAATATACGCGAACCCTATAAGGCGAGCACAATGAGAAGCTGTAGCTGAAGCGCAAGTTCACTCAACTAAACTTCAACTTACGCTTCAGCTTCATCTTGACATTTCACAGGAACAAAATAGGCTAGTTCAATGTTTCTGAACTATCCGAGATCTGTTTTTTCTCATATACATTGAGAATAAGTCAGAAAATTCCTTGATCACTCCGAAATCTCAAGAAACTTGAACTAGCTTAATCAAACGTAAACAAAATGTGTGAGGGAAACGCGGAATTATTTATAGAGCAAGTTAAAAGAGAAAATTTTATGGTATTCAACCCACCCCAACTACAAAAATATTTAAAAAAACGCGAAAGCATATATATATATATATATATATATATATATATATATATATATATATATGTATATATAATATATTTTTGGCGGCAAAATTGACATTCCGTACTTCACCATTGTGTTCGAGTCAGCTTCATCACTTAGCTTCAATTTTGACGTGCTTCATTTTTGCGCTTCATACTTCGCAAAAATGAACAGCAACAAGTCTTGTAAAATTGCAAAATTTTATTTTTGTTTTGCAGATCGTGAACCAGAAAAAAAAAGAAAAAAAGCACTGCGACTCGTACCGACCATGCCTTGCAGACCTTGAAATTTTATTTTGTGTATGTGAATACGGGTGAGATTCGTGTGAGAAGCAACCAATCAGACATATGTTTTTTGCCCGCATAAATTCAAACGGATTAGTAGTCCCGTTCGCTTTTGTATGTCGTGAACTCACTTTCTTCAATATGTTGGAAGTTGCAACACCACTATTGGGTGCGTTTACATTGAGATTCTTTTTAACTAACTAGTTTTTTTTATTTAAATACCTATTTAAAATGTATCCATCATGAGGGATTTAGAAATAAATCGCTTGTAAATGTCTATGAAATGCGCTACAAAATCTTCCAAATGGAGTATGTGTTTGGTCATTTCTGTATGTAATTTTTGTAGAGCATTGCTAATTCCAGGGTATTTGCATTAAACGACATTTCGCAGTTATTGACCAGTTTCTCTATTTAATCCCTTACAAATCATACCAGGGGGGAAATATCCTCGTGGCGACAGCTCATACAAGTGATCACAAATCTTATCTTACCTCTTATCTTACAACTTAGCTACATAGAGAAAATCCCTAGGTATCCTAAAATTTGTTGAATAATTTTCAGTCCTGAGGAAAATGTGATATGCGCGAAACAGATTGAACCAGCAACAACAACAGCACAAGCAACAGCGGCCGCTATTATTTTAGAACCTATGTGTTTCAACTGCCCAAGCTAGAATAGCAACTGTCGATGAAGATGCCTGGAAAGCCTATAAAAAGCATCAAGCCTACAGAAAAGTCCTGGTTTAACTCTGAGTGTAAAGAAGCTATCTGGCTCAAAAAAGTAATTTTCCGATCTTACAGAGGAAAATCGGAAAAAGTACAAACAAGCAAACAACTCATGCAACTCTGTTATTGAAGGAACCAAAAGTTTGCTTGGCCAAAAATTACGGCGAACAATTCTCCCAAAAGCAGTAAAAATGTTTAGTAATTTGTAAAAAAATATTCCAACGCTAATCCACAATAACAAACCAAATGTTTACGCTGCAGAGAAGAGTAGTGCCACCCATTTTGCTGCCGGCTCCACGCTTCTTCACAGCAACGTTGCCCCTCCTGTATTTGAGAATGTAATTTTTTTCCATGGGACTGATTTTTCCGCACTCGTACAGTAGCAGGAGTTCTCAAAGATCTCGAATACACAAATCCGCTGGCCTGGATGATATACCCCCGATTCTTCTGAAGTGGTGTTCTTCCACACTGGCAATGCCACTGCGTAAGCTTTTTCACAATACACGAGCTCTTATGGTAATTGTTGTGACTCGATAACATTTATCGGATTCTCTGACAATCCTCATCATACCATGGTGAATTTTTATTGTGACTATTGTTAACCGCAAATGAAAAAAAAATGGCAGCCACAAAATACAAAGAGCTCTTATGGTAATTGTTGTGACTCGATAACATTTATCGGATTCTCTGACAATCCTCATCATACCATGGTGAATTTTTATTGTGACTATTGTTAACCGCAAATGAAAAAAAAATTGCAGCCACAAAATACAAAGAAAAAAATTACAATTTGGAGAAAGAGAAAAAATGTAAACAATATATTTTTGTAAATAGTTCCATGCTAATGTTATAATTTAACTCTCCCAATTTATTGCACCAATATCGAATTCATTTGCATTTTTTATAAAATCGTTCCATTTTTTGTCGTTGAACCCTCCGGTACGTGAAGATATATGTGACTCAATAAAAAACGACTTTTTTAAATTAAAGTTCATATAAAAAAGTACTTCTTTCTTAAAAAAATATTTTCAGGGTTCAATTTTCGAAAATAGTTTCTTGCAACTTTAAACACGATCTAAGCCGATTCTTTCATGACATCCCCAAGGATGAACCGTACGATAAAGTAACCCAGAGGTGGAGCTTCCTTTTTTAAAACGTCCATTTTTAATTTTGTAAACAACTTTACGCACAACCTGACGAGAAAAATATTAAATTATAAATATTCCCAGTCTTAAATTTTTTATATTTTCAATGTTTTTTTTTTGTAAATTTTTCAGGTCCGATTCCTGAAAGTAGCTCCTGATTAAGGGCTTCATCAGTAATTTAAATTTTTTTTTCATCCAAGCCACATGTTTTTATTGCTGATGGAATTCTCATTGCTCTCGCTATCGAGATGTTTTCTTCCGAAACCTCCTCCGTTTCATGTTATCGGGGAAAATTATTGGCATTGGACTCTGGAAATGACTTCAATGAATTTTTTCTGGGTTAAATAAAATCTACTTAGATGTTTTAATTTTAACTTTTCTTATAACGTAGTATATAGAGTTTGTATTGAAACCTTCAATTCATCAAACAAAAAATAGCTTTTATTTCTCTCGGTTCTCACTGACGGCTTGACAGTGTTTTGTTTTTCGATACTTGAAAATTATCGAATTTGCCCACAGTTGCCTTATCTCACAACATACATGAGTTTAATGGAATGTCGCTCTTATTTAAAAAATAAGAGAAAAATATTTAAAAAATATAATATATTTATTTTATCATTCCTACATGTTTCTAATTAATAATTGATATAAAAAGAAGTGACAAAAATGAGTTTAATAAAAAACGTAATTTTTTGTTTTAAATATTATTTTAATTTTAGTTACCACGTCTATTTTAAAGAAATTTTTAAAACAGCCATACGTTTCCTTCACCCTAAAATTGCAGACAATTAGTAATCCCATAAGAAATATACAGAGACCGGTTATGTGACTGACAGGATACATCAGCTGATTTTCAGTTTGTAGGCGAAAGGTGAATAAAGGGCCGACCCATAGAATCCGTTGCGTCCGTTGCGGCAACGAATCCGGTGACATTGCCGCATGCGATGAAAAGAGGTGACCAAATGAATCCGTTCTGTTTTTTTGACACAAAATGTAAAACTAACTAGCGATGGGTCGATGGCTGAGTTAAGAGTGATAGTGTGTTTGGTAACTTGGAAAGAGGATACAAAATATTAAAATCGTACTTGTTTGATAGCGATATTAATGCATGAAGATTATAGGAAATACATGAATGTGGATTTACTTATTCGTTTTGTAACAAATTGCAGAGAACATTTTTTTTTGGTAATTTTGAATTTGGATAGTAATTTTAATCGATGAATAGTTAAAAATGTTGAACGAGTTCTCAGAATTCACATTAGATACAACGGCGCAATACGTTTCAATATGAAACTAAAGCAAATAAAGTGTGAAACTAGATTTTAAATAAATAGAAATCATTTTACTATTTTTCTAGTATAAAACGAAGAACTCTGAGAGAATGACAACTTTCACAAAACGCCATTTTGTAAATATAACTTAACACAAAACACTGCCTAAATTCAATAAGAACACATTTCTTTAAAGTTCTCTCCGGCAAATTCGATGACATTGAATTTGAAGTTTCCATTATTTTGTAGTCATAGGTTGTCATGACTAGGAAACAATTCAAACTTCAAATTCAATGTCATCGGATTTGCCGGAGAGAATAGTTAAAAGTTGGTCTGCGTGCGTCCGGCACATGCGATTCCTATGGGTCACCTCCCATAAGAACGCGTGTATTTAATCGAGCTGTCAGTTGCATGCGGCACCGCAACAGATGAATGGATTCTATGGGTCGGCCTCTTAATCCTCTAGATAAGCATTCTTGTTTTCATTTTTCTATGTTTGCAATCATAGAAATAAGAAAAAAGGCCATGCCCTGCAAACGCTGAAATTTTAATTTGTTAATATGAATACGTGAGAGGCGGTAAATAAGCCAAACGTTTCCTACTACCCAATAGTGCAGAAGTATTAGTAGTCTGATAAAAAATATACAGAGACTGGTACACTACGTCGCTAACGGAATTTTTTTTTAGTTTGTCGGCGAAGAGAGTTATGGTGGATTTTCATTGATCTGCAACGTTTTGATCTGCAGCAAAATCAAGATAATTGGAACGGGGGAGATATACGTCATTTTACAAAAGAGTGAAGGAATATACATTATACGTATTCGTATTTCCTTGCTATAATTTTTTATAGCTCGTTGACAGAAGTCAAAATCAAACCATCATCTTCGTCCACTAGGGATTCTTCCACCTCGTAGGGACGTTTGTCTTATGAATTAAAAAAAATATGAATAATAGTTAATAAAAATAATTTATTTTTACTTACTTTTAAATCTTTTCTTGTAATTTGGCAATTATTGAACAAAAATTTTTTTACAGTTGTTGGCTTTGTTGCGTTCAGGTTAATATCATTCAGAGGCAAAATTTTCAATTTTGTACATGAAAATTTGAAAATTGTTGTAAAAACGAGAAAAACTGCTCACCTAAAGTATGGAAATTATAGGGACCTCCAAATGCAAAAGAACTTGGTGTGATTAAGATGAACATGTTCGTCTTCACCTTAATCTTGATCTTGATTTCTCCTATTTCCTATAATCTTGATTTATCAAGATGTTCTTTATTTTTATCTTCCCTCTCTATCGAACTCATTTCCTCGAAATTAGGTAGAAATGAGATGATTTTGAAATGTGATTTTGTATGGGAAATGAGATGATTTGGAATCAAATTTGGAAATTTGATACGAAATTAGCTCATTTGGCCTAATGAAAACGTAGTATAAGTTTGATAATTTCGTTTGACACTTTCTTACTTGGTACCTTAAGGAAAGTTTAGGATTCTTGAAAATAAAAAATTGAGATAAAATCCAAAAAGGAATTAACGATCATAGAGAAGCCCAAGAAAATTTGCTGACAAGAAATGTCTTTCTGCCAGTCTATTATTTCTACGTAAATGTTAATTATTTTCTTTCAAATAACTAGTCTTCCACTGTGATTAACCACATAAATCAAATACGTGAGCCCCAGTCGTGTCCTGTTACCTTTTTATTTTCCTCTTTGACATTTTTTAATGTAAACTTTGACGTTTGTTATAGAATCTTTTTCAATTGTGATTCAATTGTTTTCAAATAAGCTGTATTCGACTTCACATTTCATAAATTGCATCATAACTTCGTCGAAATTAGGTGGAAATGAGATGATTTTGTATGGGATATGAGATGATTTGGAATCAAATTTGGAAATTTGATACGAAATTAGCTCATTTGGCCTAACGAAAACGTAGTATTACAAATTCTTTATAAATAAGGATTTACTCAACGTTGAGCAAAGGTTGAGTTAATGATTTGACGTTGCGTAACTAATACACCGCTCAATGGCATTTTAGCGAAATCTAATAAATAAGACAGTTAGGCTTTATTTTTTTAGAGCTATTAAGTAGGCAGAGACTTTGAGAAGTAAACAAATATTACGTATTGGCAGTAGAAATTAATTTTTCTGTGTTATTTATTTGTGTTTATCTATGAATAATGTAGAAAAATAAGTAAATAAAAGAAAATATGGCATAAATTCAGTTTACTTTGATTTTTTTTATTAAAGCACTTTCTTTGTTCACTGAGTTTAAATTTCATTTTCAATGAACTTATTGGTGAATATATTTAAAAAAGACCTCCGAAAGATAAATTCAAACGGATTAGTAGTCCCGTTCGTTTTTGTATGTCGTGAACTCACTTTCTTCAATATGTTGGAAGTTGCAACACCACTATTGGGTGCGTTTACATTGAGATTCTTTTTAACTAACTAGTTTTTTTTATTTAAATACCTATTTAAAATGTATCCATCATGAGGGATTTAGAAATAAATCGCTTGTAAATGTTTATGAAATGCGCTACAAAATCTTCCAAATGAAGTATGTGTTTGGTCATTTCTGTATGTAATTTTTGTAGAGCATTGCTAATTCCAGGGTATTTGCATTAAACGACATTTCGCAGTTATTGACCAGTTTCTCTATTTAATCCCTTACAAATCATACCAGGGGGGAAATATCCTCGTGGCGACAGCTCATACAAGTGATCACAAATCTTATCTTACCTCTTATCTTACAACTTAGCTACATAGAGAAAATCCCTAGGTATCCTAAAATTTGTTGAATAATTTTCAGTCCTGAGGAAAATGTGATATGCGCGAAACAGATTGAACCAGCAACAACAACAGCACAAGCAACAGCGGCCGCTATTATTTTAGAACCTATGTGTTTCAACTGCCCAAGCTAGAATAGCAACTGTCGATGAAGATGCCTGGAAAGCCTATAAAAAGCATCAAGCCTACAGAAAAGTCCTGGTTTAACTCTGAGTGTAAAGAAGCTATCTGGCTCAAAAAAGTAATTTTCCGATCTTACAGAGGAAAATCGGAAAAAGTACAAACAAGCAAACAACTCATGCAACTCTGTTATTGAAGGAACCAAAAGTTTGCTTGGCCAAAAATTACGGCGAACAATTCTCCCAAAAGCAGTAAAAATGTTTAGTAATTTGTAAAAAAATATTCCAACGCTAATCCACAATAACAAACCAAATGTTTACGCTGCAGAGAAGAGTAGTGCCACCCATTTTGCTGCCGGCTCCACGCTTCTTCACAGCAACGTTGCCCCTCCTGTATTTGAGAATGTAATTTTTTTCCATGGGACTGATTTTTCCGCACTCGTACAGTAGCAGGAGTTCTCAAAGATCTCGAATACACAAATACGCTGGCCTGGATGATATACCCCCGATTCTTCTGAAGTGGTGTTCTTCCACACTGGCAATGCCACTGCGTAAGCTTTTTCACAATACACGAGCTCTTATGGTAATTGTTGTGACTCGATAACATTTATCGGATTCTCTGACAATCCTCATCATACCATGGTGAATTTTTATTGTGACTATTGTTAACCGCAAATGAAAAAAAAATGGCAGCCACAAAATACAAAGAGCTCTTATGGTAATTGTTGTGACTCGATAACATTTATCGGATTCTCTGACAATCCTCATCATACCATGGTGAATTTTTATTGTGACTATTGTTAACCGCAAATGAAAAAAAAATTGCAGCCACAAAATACAAAGAAAAAAATTACAATTTGGAGAAAGAGAAAAAATGTAAACAATATATTTTTGTAAATAGTTCCATGCTAATGTTATAATTTAACTCTCCCAATTGATTGCACCAATATCGAATTCATTTGCATTTTTTATAAAATCGTTCCATTTTTTGTCGTTGAACCCTCCGGTACGTGAAGATATATGCGACTTTTTTAAATTAAAGTTCATATAAAAAAGTACTTCTTTCTTAAAAAAATATTTTCAGGGTTCAATTTTCGAAAATAGTTTCTTGCAACTTTAAACACGATCTAAGCCGATTCTTTCATGACATCCCCAAGGATGAACCGTACGATAAAGTAACCCAGAGGTGGAGCTTCCTTTTTTAAAACGTCCATTTTTAATTTTGTAAACAACTTTACGCACAACCTGACGAGAAAAATATTAAATTATAAATATTCCCAGTCTTAAATTTTTTATATTTTCAATGTTTTTTTTTTGTAAATTTTTCAGGTCCGATTCCTGAAAGTAGCTCCTGATTAAAGGCTTCATCAGTAATTTAAATTTTTTTTTCATCCAAGCCACATGTTTTTATTGCTGATGGAATTCTCATTGCTCTCGCTATCGAGATGTTTTCTTCCGAAACCTCCTCCGTTTCATGTTATCGGGGAAAATTATTGGCATTGGACTCTGGAAATGACTTCAATGAATTTTTTCTGGGTTAAATAAAATCTACTTAGATGTTTTAATTTTAACTTTTCTTATAACGTAGTATATAGAGTTTGTATTGAAACCTTCAATTCATCAAACAAAAAATAGCTTTTATTTCTCTCGGTTCTCACTGACGGCTTGACAGTGTTTTGTTTTTCGATACTTGAAAATTATCGAATTTGCCCACAGTTGCCTTATCTCACAACATACATGAGTTTAATGGAATGTCGCTCTTATTTAAAAAATAAGAGAAAAATATTTAAAAAATATAATATATTTATTTTATCATTCCTACATGTTTCTAATTAATAATTGATATAAAAAGAAGTGACAAAAATGAGTTTAATAAAAAACGTAATTTTTTGTTTTAAATATTATTTTAATTTTAGTTACCACGTCTATTTTAAAGAAATTTTTAAAACAGCCATACGTTTCCTTCACCCTAAAATTGCAGACAATTAGTAATCCCATAAGAAATATACAGAGACCGGTTATGTGGCTGACAGGATACATCAGCTGATTTTCAGTTTATAGGCGAAAGGTGAATAAAGGGCCGACCCATAGAATCCGTTGCGTCCGTTGCGGCAACGAATCCGGTGACATTGCCGCATGCGATGAAAAGAGGTGACCAAATGAATCCGTTCTGTTTTTTTGACACAAAATGTAAAACTAACTAGCGATGGGTCGATGGGTGAGTTAAGAGTGATAGTGTGTTTGGTAACTGGGAAAGAGGATACAAAATATTAAAATCGTACTTGTTTGATAGCGATATTAATGCATGAAGATTATAGGAAATACATGAATGTGGATTTACTTATTCGTTTTGTAACAAATTGCAGAGAATATTTTTTTTTGGTAATTTTGAATTTGGATAGTAATTTTAATCGATGAATAGTTAAAAATGTTGAACGAGTTCTCAGAATTCACATTAGATACAACGGCGCAATACGTTTCAATATGAAACTAAAGCAAATAAAGTGTGAAACTAGATTTTAAATAACAGGAAATCATTTTATTATTTTTCTAGTATAAAACGAAGAACTCTGAGAGAATGACAACTTTCACAAAACGCCATTTTGTAAATATAACTTAACACAAAACACTGCCTAAATTCAATAAGAACACAATTCTTTAAAGTTCTCTCCGGCAAATTCGATGACATTGAATTTGAAGTTTCCATTGTTTTGTAGTCATAGGTTGTCATGACTAGGAAACAATTGAAACTTCAAATTCAATGTCATCGGATTTGCCGGAGAGAATAGTTAAAAGTTGGTCTGCGTGCGTCCGGCACATGCGATTCCTATGGGTCACCTCCCATAAGAACGCGTGTATTTAATCGAGCTGTCAGTTGCATGCGGCACCGCAACAGATGAATGGATTCTATGAATCGGCCTCTTAATCCTCTAGATAAGCATTCTTGTTTTCATTTTTCTATGTTTGCAATCATAGAAATAAGAAAAAAGGCCATGCCCTGCAAACGCTGAAATTTTAATTTGTTAATATGAATACGTGAGAGGCGGTAAATAAGCCAAACGTTTCCTACTACCCAATAGTGCAGAAGTATTAGTAGTCTGATAAAAAATATACAGAGACTGGTACACTACGTCGCTAACGGAATTTTTTTTTAGTTTGTCGGCGAAGAGAGTTATGGTGGATTTTCATTGATCTGCAACGTCTTGATCTGCAGTAAAATCAAGAAAATTGGAACGGGGGAGATATACGTCATTTTACAAAAGAGTGAAGGAATATACATTATACGTATTCGTATTTCCTTGCTATAATTTTTTATAGCTCGTTGACAGAAGTCAAAATCAAACCATCATCTTCGTCCACTAGGGATTCTTCCACCTCGTAGGGACGTTTGTCTTATGAATTAAAAAAAATATGAATAATAGTTAATAAAAATAATTTATTTTTACTTACTTTTAAATCTTTTCTTGTAATTTGGCAATTATTGAACAAAAATTTTTTTACAGTTGTTGGCTTTGTTGCGTTCAGGTTAATATCATTCAGAGGCAAAATTTTCAATTTTGAACATGAAAATTTGAAAATTGTTGTAAAAACGAGAAAAACTGCTCACCTGAAGTATGGAAATTATAGGGACCTCCAAATGCAAAAGAACTTGGTGTGATTAAGATGAACATGTTCGTCTTCACCTTAATCTTGATCTTGATTTCTCCTATTTCCTATAATCTTGATTTATCAAGATGTTCTTTATTTTTATCTTCCCTCTCTATCGAACTCATTTCCTCGAAATTAGGTAGAAATGAGATGATTTTGAAATGTGATTTTGTATGGGAAATGAGATGATTTGGAATCAAATTTGGAAATTTGATACGAAATTAGCTCATTTGGCCTAATGAAAACGTAGTATAAGTTTGATAATTTCGTTTGACACTTTCTTACTTGGTACCTTAAGGAATGTTTAGGATTCTTGAAAATAAAAAATTGAGATAAAATCCAAAAAGGAATTAACGATCATAGAGAAGCCCAAGAAAATTTGCTGACAAGAAATGTCTTTCTGCCAGTCTATTATTTCTACGTAAATGTTAATTATTTTCTTTCAAATAACTAGTCTTCCACTGTGATTAACCACATAAATCAAATACGTGAGCCCCAGTCGTGTCCTGTTACCTTTTTATTTTCCTCTTTGACATTTTTTAATGTAAACTTTGACGTTTGTTATAGAATCTTTTTCAATTGTGATTCAATTGTTTTCAAATAAGCTGTATTCGACTTCACATTTCATAAATTGCATCATAATTTCGTCGAAATTAGGTGGAAATGAGATGATTTTGTATGGGATATGAGATGATTTGGAATCAAATTTGGAAATTTGATACGAAATTAGCTCATTTGGCCTAACGAAAACGTAGTATTACAAATTCTTTATAAATAAGGATTTACTCAACGTTGAGCAAAGGTTGAGTTAATGATTTGACGTTGCGTAACTAATACACCGCTCAATGGCATTTTAGCGAAATCTAATAAATAAGACAGTTAGGCTTTATTTTTTTAGAGCTATTAAGTAGGCAGAGACTTTGAGAAGTAAACAAATATTTCGTATTGGCAGTAGAAATTAATTTTTCTGTGTTATTTATTTGTGTTTATCTATGAATAATGTAGAAAAATAAGTAAATAAAAGAAAATATGGCATAAATTCAGTTTACTTTGATTTTTTTTATTAAAGCACTTTCTTTGTTCACTGAGTTTAAATTTCATTTTCAATGAACTTATTGGTGAATATATTTAAAAAAGACCTCCGAAAGATAAATTCAAACGGATTAGTAGTCCCGTTCGTTTTTGTATGTCGTGAACTCACTTTCTTCAATATGTTGGAAGTTGCAACACCACTATTGGGTGCGTTTACATTGAGATTCTTTTTAACTAACTAGTTTTTTTTTATTTAAATACCTATTTAAAATGTATCCATCATGAGGGATTTAGAAATAAATCGCTTGTAAATGTTTATGAAATGCGCTACAAAATCTTCCAAATGAAGTATGTGTTTGGTCATTTCTGTATGTAATTTTTGTAGAGCATTGCTAATTCCAGGGTATTTGCATTAAACGACATTTCGCAGTTATTGACCAGTTTCTCTATTTAATCCCTTACAAATCATACCAGGGGGGAAATATCCTCGTGGCGACAGCTCATACAAGTGATCACAAATCTTATCTTACCTCTTATCTTACAACTTAGCTACATAGAGAAAATCCCTAGGTATCCTAAAATTTGTTGAATAATTTTCTGTCCTGAGGAAAATGTGATATGCGCGAAACAGATTGAACCAGCAACAACAACAGCACAAGCAACAGCGGCCGCCATTATTTTAGAACCTATGTGTTTCAACTGCCCAAGCTAGAATAGCAACTGTCGATGAAGATGCCTGGAAAGCCTATAAAAAGCATCAAGCCTACAGAAAAGTCCTGGTTTAACTCTGAGTGTAAAGAAGCTATCTGGCTCAAAAAAGTAATTTTCCGATCTTACAGAGGAAAATCGGAAAAAGTACAAACAAGCAAACAACTCATGCAACTCTGTTATTGAAGGAACCAAAAGTTTGCTTGGCCAAAAATTACGGCGAACAATTCTCCCAAAAGCAGTAAAAATGTTTAGTAATTTGTAAAAAAATATTCCAACGCTAATCCACAATAACAAACCAAATGTTTACGCTGCAGAGAAGAGTAGTGCCACCCATTTTGCTGCCGGCTCCACGCTTCTTCACAGCAACGTTGCCCCTCCTGTATTTGAGAATGTAATTTTTTTCCATGGGACTGATTTTTCCGCACTCGTACAGTAGCAGGAGTTCTCAAAGATCTCGAATACACAAATCCGCTGGCCTGGATGATATACCCCCGATTCTTCTGAAGTGGTGTTCTTCCACACTGGCAATGCCACTGCGTAAGCTTTTTCACAATACACGAGCTCTTATGGTAATTGTTGTGACTCGATAACATTTATCGGATTCTCTGACAATCCTCATCATACCATGGTGAATTTTTATTGTGACTATTGTTAACCGCAAATGAAAAAAAAATGGCAGCCACAAAATACAAAGAGCTCTTATGGTAATTGTTGTGACTCGATAACATTTATCGGATTCTCTGACAATCCTCATCATACCATGGTGAATTTTTATTGTGACTATTGTTAACCGCAAATGAAAAAAAAATTGCAGCCACAAAATACAAAGAAAAAAATTACAATTTGGAGAAAGAGAAAAAATGTAAACAATATATTTTTGTAAATAGTTCCATGCTAATGTTATAATTTAACTCTCCCAATTGATTGCACCAATATCGAATTCATTTGCATTTTTTATAAAATCGTTCCATTTTTTGTCGTTGAACCCTCCGGTACGTGAAGATATATGCGACTTTTTTAAATTAAAGTTCATATAAAAAAGTACTTCTTTCTTAAAAAAATATTTTCAGGGTTCAATTTTCGAAAATAGTTTCTTGCAACTTTAAACACGATCTAAGCCGATTCTTTCATGACATCCCCAAGGATGAACCGTACGATAAAGTAACCCAGAGGTGGAGCTTCCTTTTTTAAAACGTCCATTTTTAATTTTGTAAACAACTTTACGCACAACCTGACGAGAAAAATATTAAATTATAAATATTCCCAGTCTTAAATTTTTTATATTTTCAATGTTTTTTTTTTGTAAATTTTTCAGGTCCGATTCCTGAAAGTAGCTCCTGATTAAGGGCTTCATCAGTAATTTAAATTTTTTTTTCATCCAAGCCACATGTTTTTATTGCTGATGGAATTCTCATTGCTCTCGCTATCGAGATGTTTTCTTCCGAAACCTCCTCCGTTTCATGTTATCGGGGAAAATTATTGGCATTGGACTCTGGAAATGACTTCAATGAATTTTTTCTGGGTTAAATAAAATCTACTTAGATGTTTTAATTTTAACTTTTCTTATAACGTAGTATATAGAGTTTGTATTGAAACCTTCAATTCATCAAACAAAAAATAGCTTTTATTTCTCTCGGTTCTCACTGACGGCTTGACAGTGTTTTGTTTTTCGATACTTGAAAATTATCGAATTTGCCCACAGTTGCCTTATCTCACAACATACATGAGTTTAATGGAATGTCGCTCTTATTTAAAAAATAAGAGAAAAATATTTAAAAAATATAATATATTTATTTTATCATTCCTACATGTTTCTAATTAATAATTGATATAAAAAGAAGTGACAAAAATGAGTTTAATAAAAAACGTAATTTTTTGTTTTAAATATTATTTTAATTTTAGTTACCACGTCTATTTTAAAGAAATTTTTAAAACAGCCATACGTTTCCTTCACCCTAAAATTGCAGACAATTAGTAATCCCATAAGAAATATACAGAGACCGGTTATGTGGCTGACAGGATACATCAGCTGATTTTCAGTTTATAGGCGAAAGGTGAATAAAGGGCCGACCCATAGAATCCGTTGCGTCCGTTGCGGCAACGAATCCGGTGACATTGCCGCATGCGATGAAAAGAGGTGACCAAATGAATCCGTTCTGTTTTTTTGACACAAAATGTAAAACTAACTAGCGATGGGTCGATGGGTGAGTTAAGAGTGATAGTGTGTTTGGTAACTGGGAAAGAGGATACAAAATATTAAAATCGTACTTGTTTGATAGCGATATTAATGCATGAAGATTATAGGAAATACATGAATGTGGATTTACTTATTCGTTTTGTAACAAATTGCAGAGAATATTTTTTTTGGTAATTTTGAATTTGGATAGTAATTTTAATCGATGAATAGTTAAAAATGTTGAACGAGTTCTCAGAATTCACATTAGATACAACGGCGCAATACGTTTCAATATGAAACTAAAGCAAATAAAGTGTGAAACTAGATTTTAAATAACAGGAAATCATTTTATTATTTTTCTAGTATAAAACGAAGAACTCTGAGAGAATGACAACTTTCACAAAACGCCATTTTGTAAATATAACTTAACACAAAACACTGCCTAAATTCAATAAGAACACAATTCTTTAAAGTTCTCTCCGGCAAATTCGATGACATTGAATTTGAAGTTTCCATTGTTTTGTAGTCATAGGTTGTCATGACTAGGAAACAATTGAAACTTCAAATTCAATGTCATCGGATTTGCCGGAGAGAATAGTTAAAAGTTGGTCTGCGTGCGTCCGGCACATGCGATTCCTATGGGTCACCTCCCATAAGAACGCGTGTATTTAATCGAGCTGTCAGTTGCATGCGGCACCGCAACAGATGAATGGATTCTATGAATCGGCCTCTTAATCCTCTAGATAAGCATTCTTGTTTTCATTTTTCAATGTTTGCAATCATAGAAATAAGAAAAAAGGCCATGCCCTGCAAACGCTGAAATTTTAATTTGTTAATATGAATACGTGAGAGGCGGTAAATAAGCCAAACGTTTCCTACTACCCAATAGTGCAGAAGTATTAGTAGTCTGATAAAAAATATACAGAGACTGGTACACTACGTCGCTAACGGAATTTTTTTTTAGTTTGTCGGCGAAGAGAGTTATGGTGGATTTTCATTGATCTGCAACGTCTTGATCTGCAGTAAAATCAAGAAAATTGGAACGGGGGAGATATACGTCATTTTACAAAAGAGTGAAGGAATATACATTATACGTATTCGTATTTCCTTGCTATAATTTTTTATAGCTCGTTGACAGAAGTCAAAATCAAACCATCATCTTCGTCCACTAGGGATTCTTCCACCTCGTAGGGACGTTTGTCTTATGAATTAAAAAAAATATGAATAATAGTTAATAAAAATAATTTATTTTTACTTACTTTTAAATCTTTTCTTGTAATTTGGCAATTATTGAACAAAAATTTTTTTACAGTTGTTGGCTTTGTTGCGTTCAGGTTAATATCATTCAGAGGCAAAATTTTCAATTTTGAACATGAAAATTTGAAAATTGTTGTAAAAACGAGAAAAACTGCTCACCTGAAGTATGGAAATTATAGGGACCTCCAAATGCAAAAGAACTTGGTGTGATTAAGATGAACATGTTCGTCTTCACCTTAATCTTGATCTTGATTTCTTCTATTTCCTATAATCTTGATTTATCAAGATGTTCTTTATTTTTATCTTCCCTCTCTATCGAACTCATTTCCTCGAAATTAGGTAGAAATGAGATGATTTTGAAATGTGATTTTGTATGGGAAATGAGATGATTTGGAATCAAATTTGGAAATTTGATACGAAATTAGCTCATTTGGCCTAATGAAAACGTAGTATAAGTTTGATAATTTCGTTTGACACTTTCTTACTTGGTACCTTAAGGAATGTTTAGGATTCTTGAAAATAAAAAATTGAGATAAAATCCAAAAAGGAATTAACGATCATAGAGAAGCCCAAGAAAATTTGCTGACAAGAAATGTCTTTCTGCCAGTCTATTATTTCTACGTAAATGTTAATTATTTTCTTTCAAATAACTAGTCTTCCACTGTGATTAACCACATAAATCAAATACGTGAGCCCCAGTCGTGTCCTGTTACCTTTTTATTTTTCTCTTTGACATTTTTTAATGTAAACTTTGACGTTTGTTATAGAATCTTTTTCAATTGTGATTCAATTGTTTTCAAATAAGCTGTATTCGACTTCACATTTCATAAATTGCATCATAATTTCGTCGAAATTAGGTGGAAATGAGATGATTTTGTATGGGATATGAGATGATTTGGAATCAAATTTGGAAATTTGATACGAAATTAGCTCATTTGGCCTAACGAAAACGTAGTATTACAAATTCTTTATAAATAAGGATTTACTCAACGTTGAGCAAAGGTTGAGTTAATGATTTGACGTTGCGTAACTAATACACCGCTCAATGGCATTTTAGCGAAATCTAATAAATAAGACAGTTAGGCTTTATTTTTTTAGAGCTATTAAGTAGGCAGAGACTTTGAGAAGTAAACAAATATTTCGTATTGGCAGTAGAAATTAATTTTTCTGTGTTATTTATTTGTGTTTATCTATGAATAATGTAGAAAAATAAGTAAATAAAAGAAAATATGGCATAAATTCAGTTTACTTTGATTTTTTTTATTAAAGCACTTTCTTTGTTCACTGAGTTTAAATTTCATTTTCAATGAACTTATTGGTGAATATATTTAAAAAAGACCTCCGAAAGATGGTTACTCCACCTATTGCCTCATTTCAAATGCCAAAACTAAGTAAAAAAAATTGTTATTTGATGATTAATACTAGAGCACATACCTCGTTTAACAAAACAATTACTTTCCGTTAAATACTGGGACAAAAACTAAATTAAAGCATTTTGAAGCGCAACCTACACTAAAATCGAAACACAAAACGTGTCATAAGTGACTGCCTATGTCACAGAAAAAAGTCCATTCTTTCATTTGACAGCACGGTGATCATGTTACACAGAAAAGACATGGTATGTTTACTTTGGTTGATTAAGCGTGTGACGTCACATTGACATGCTTTTCGTTCTTGGAGAGTGTATATAAACGTATTAATTTGCCGATTTTGTGATTGTTTTTTTTTCATTTTGTTTATCGTTTAAGCCTTCAATTTTAAAATATTATCTTCACTTAATAAATAAAAAAGGCGCAAAATTTTAGTCAGCTCTGGATTAAGCAATAATACCGACTCTAGATAATGTAGACTTTTAATTAAGAACCCTCAACTAATTTTTTTACTCAATTTTAAACACTTTAAACATACCTGCTTTCAAACAATGACATGTAACGTAACGTACGAAATTTTGGCATAGAGATGTATTGCTGTATTAATGAAAAATAAAATCCGACAAAAATTCGATTTTTTAAGTATTGCATTAATGTAAGTGAACGAAATACATAATTACAATAAAAAGAAGTGATAAAGAATTAAAGAAAGCGAACAAGAGAAAAGAAAAACGTCAAACAGATTCTTCGAACATGCTACCCGTGCGACACACGACAGCTTTTTTCCTGTCTCATCTTTTCGATTTTTTTCTCCCTTTTGCAATTACTATGTTCGAAGAATTCAAACAAGGTGCATGTATCTAGTTTCATCGTCTAATAGCAGACTAAAGGATTCGTATTTGAAGAATTTTAAATTTAAAAAATTGTAAAGTTAAATCAAGTAAATAATAAAATGACCTTACAATGGCCTAATAAAATGGTTTCCATCACAACTTTTATTTCATCTGCAATTATTTGATCCATTTCGTTTAGTTAAATTTAAATTTTTTTGACGTTTAAAAAGTTTCCCTATTTTCCTCCACAAAACGTTCTTTTACTTTTGAGCAAATTTATTATTTTCTGAGATTTCATCCCCACTCTTCAAAGTTTGCCAATTTTCCTAAAACAACCGAAAAAGTAGACGAACACAACTAATGTGTCTATGGAATATTGTCCTTTTTGCTTTATTTCTTTGTGGTAAAAAATTACAAATCAAAGTTTGACAATTTTCCTAAAACAACCGAAAATGTAGACGAACACAACTAATGTGTCTATGGAATATTGTCCTTTTTGCTTTATTTCTTTGTGATAAAAAATTACAAATCTTTGCCTTAAAAAATTTGAAAAAACAGGCAGGCATCAACGAAAACGAATGGAAATTTAATAAAATGGCACAAACAATCCTGTGTTTTTGATATCTTGCTGCTATTCTCCATTGCGCTATTGCTAAATTTTAAGCTAGTAAAATGTATGCCCGTTTTCGAATTGTGCGGTGCGATTTGGTGTTACTATTTGTTCAGATTATATCAATGCAGTTTTGTACGTATTTTATTCTTGGAACTATATTAATTTTTGTAAATAATGTCTTCGGTGAAAACCTAAGGGTAACCTCGCTTTTTAGGTTTGACGTAAGTCATTAGTTTGTCATTTCAGGTTTCTCGAATCTCGAGTTCTCAAGAATTTTCCTGACGTTTTAATTGAGCTAAAATATCTGACTACGATTTTCTAGCAAACCCACACAAAATTTGTATCTTTCCTTTTAACAAACTTTCATAAGGGTGACAACCCTAAAATTGAGTAATGTTGATAGAAAGAGATCTCGGAAACTTGAACTGGCTTAATCATTACATTCAATGTTTACATATTAATCAAAATTTGTTTTATAGATATTTTCCGTTTCAAAGTTTGATGGCGGAGTAATCTTTTCTGTTTTTATCACAAGCTCTATCGTATCGGCACTATTGTTGTGGTTTATTGTGAAAAGAGCAAATCTCTGTTTAGATTTCAGGTAAAAATGCTAATCTTTCAATAACTAGTCAAAATATGTGTACTTTCAATAACTAAAGCAAACGTATAATATATTTTGTACGGCTAGATAATGGTCTGAATAGAATAGATTTTAATATTATATTGAAAAAACACCTCATAAATCAATTAAAAATATTTGTCTTTTTTGATTTTAACTTCAATATTTGTATACCTACATAATTATGTTACTTAATAGCCTAAAATTCCACTGCTCAATTCTACAGATATTAACCTGAATGCAAGGCTTTCCTATGTGAACAGCAACTGGGATTGTTAATCACTCCATATAATATCGTGATTTTAAAAATATTAACGTACGCATACAAATGTACAAAATGTACATGGCTGAAATTTTGCGTGACTTATAACATAGACTGGAATTCAATTTACCTTATGTGAACATATATATTATATTTATGTCCCAAATACGGTGAAAATTTCTGGTCATTTGTAAAAAAATGGTAAAAACTCTTCAACATCTTCTGTTCTAACGCTCATCGATAACGAAAAACCTATTCTCTACTGTTCAGAGAAGGCAAATTGCTCGCGGCCCATTTCGCTGACGCTCTCATCGAAAATTCGTGCTTTTGGGATCGACGATACTCTTGTTCGTTGGATTAGAAGTATTATAAATAAATAAAATAAATTTATTGGCGCGACAGCTCCTTGAGGAGCCAAGGCCTAGTCACTTATACTCTCAACCATTCCTGTGTGTGTGTTGTTACTCTGCAAGAATGGAAGGGACCTACAGTTTACCGCCGAGTCCGAACGGCTACATGAGATGCACTTTTTCAAGACAAATTTTACTCTTGGAGGTTTTGTCAGTTCCTCGCAAGAGGATTAGAAGTATTAAGCTTACAAATTTTCATAATCAATTTTGTTGGAAGTTTTATTACCTACATATTTCAAACTCCACTTTTTATTTTGTGGCCGTTACAAAAGAATAAGGGTTTATTAAAAAAAAATTATAACAAAATTTAAATTTAATGACGTCAATAGGTAGTTTAAGATGGAAAACAATCGGAACTTAATAAAGCTTTTAGATGTTATTCAGGGATGGTTAATTAACACTCCAATTTTGGACCTAAAGGACCTTGCTCAAAAAGAGGAAGGTCACGCAAAATTTTAGACTTATCTAAGGTTTTTATCAATAACTATGGCAAAAGTATCCATTTATTTGTTTATGTATGTAGGACGTTAAATTTCCTATATTTTGACTATTCTATGTTTGTATGTTAATTCGTTATTCCCGCGAAAAAAGGAATCTTTTTTTTCGAATTTCGCAAGAAATGCAGAATTTTACCTTATTCTTCTGTTATACCCAAAATGTGATGAAATGTTGTTGTAATTATGAATTCTGGTTAAAATCACCAACTTTTTATATCCTCAAAATCCACCCCACCCCCACCTTCCTAACCCAAAAATCGGGTGGATGTCATCCGGCGCAGCATTTGTTGTTGGATGTATTTGCCTCACAAATATTCTACCTGTAAGGTCATATTAAATTAAATTTAATATGCTTAGAAAAGAAAAAAACAAAATAAAGCATTGTCCCATGATCATGATTAAAATATCACCCAAAAAACTCGTAATTTTTGTTTTTGCTCTTAAATGCGATTATACAATTTTTTTAACTACGCATTATTTAAGGCTGAAGTAAACCTAATTTGGGATTTGGGCCTTTTAGAATACAACCGCATGTTGCACGACACTAGTTTAAAGAATAAGAAAGATAGGAAAGAAATTTTTTCGGCGCAGTAGAGAGAGAATTAGGTGACTAATTGCTAACTACTAGGAGTTAGAAAAATTACTTCCCAAACTGAGTCGAACTTAGGATCACTCGCTTGACAAGCAAACACCTTATCTACTGCATCACTGCCGCCCGCAGTCATCTAGTAAATATATGTAATATAGTATGATTTTTTTAGACTAATTTTTAGAATTAAACAAAAAAAAAAAAAAGATTGGAATGCATTTTTGATACGTGCTGTCTTATAAGAAAATATTAAAATAATAAAAACAACGTCCCAGTAAGTTTGCAAGTTTAAACATGTTTTAGTTAACTAATTATACAATTGAAAAATTATTATTACATAGCTCAACGTGAAGCTCTAAACTATTTTTGTATGGCAACCACCTCTCCTTAAGTACCTCAGTTTCATGTGATTTATTTCAAGCAATATATAAATTAATTATTTTTTTTTTCATTTGGTCAGGGAAAATTAAAAAAAATTGGTTAGCGAAAGTCAGGGAATTTTATTTTGAAAATAGTGGCAACTTTGAAATTGTAAATCCGTCTTACTTCTAGTTACCGATGAAATAATAACTAAAATGGATGGCGATCAAATGACAATTTTAACCCTCCTAGATTTTGCAAGGGCCTTTGACACTGTAAACCACTATTTTATGCAAAAAATAAAAAAAAATCTATGGGTTTCTAATCAAATCATGTCACTTATTCCTCTCATATCTTATAGTCCGGGAGCCCGCGACAGTTTTTAATGTCTGATTTGTTCGTCAATGAAAACACTGGGCTGCAATTTAGATATGAACATTACGAAAAGGTATCGCTAAATTAACATCAGATAATGTAAAAAAAACCGCTTGCAACCAGATAGCGGGACAAAATACCGCTTACAAGCGCTCAAAGGTGCATAAATTAGATCAATATTACCATCTATTCCAGTAAATGAAGGGGTTTCACCCTACAAAAGGTCGGGAGTTCTGAATTGTTAATATGACGTTTGGGATATCCAGAAGATACAAAAACTAAATGTTCACAACCACGCCCACTCCGCCCCTTCACAGTCAGGTGAAAATGACTGAATAACGGGACTTTTTTTTTACTCTGGCTTATAACTCTTTTCTGTTGCATTTTAATTTTTGCATTTTTTGCTTGTTTTGCATTTTTTCAGAAATTTAAAAAAATTACCTTTGTTCGAACTGTAATATTTCGGTAACTTCTCGACATTCAAACATTTTTAAATAATCTAAATTGTGGGACATGTAATGTTCTACAAAAAAAACCTGGATGGTTTTGCATTAAGACGTAGGAAAAAAAGTTTTTTTTTGAAAAACATAAAAAAGGTAAAAAAAAAATCAGTTTCGCCCACACCTCCTCATTTTGCACAGGGTCCTCGGGGTCAAAAACTTGATAAACTATTAATTGACCATACCCGAAGAGCATTCCAAAATTCTATTAAGTTCCATCCATCGACTTCCTGTCGACTCAAATGGCATGATTTTTTTAATTAACCCTAATTCAGTTTTCAGTTTGACGCTGCGTTTTCGTTGGGCAGTATCCTTTGCCTAAATAATTTTTTGAAATTTCTTTTTCTAAGTTACCTCCATCTTGTTATATAAACCAAGCAACCGGATTATTTACACCGTAGACTGAATTTCTACCATTCAACAAAGTCTTATCCAAGCTCGGTCTACATATCTTATTACGCAGCCTCAAATTTGTATTCATGTTATACACCTTTAGAACTCCCTGCCAATCGCAATGAAAGGAATAAGAAACACAAGATTTAAGGGTTTACTTTCACTTATTTGGCAAATCATCAATAAAAGTTAAGTTAGTAAGGAATAAATGTATACATTTATGAAGCATTAATTTTGAAATTTTGAAATTATAGAATTGTGAAATTAATATTAAGATTTACAATAGTTTATATGTATGTCCTACTTTGAAAGTGGTTTTAAAAATGTATACACATAATCTAATCTATACACATAAAATAACAGCTTTTTACAAGATGCATATGAAAGTATATGATAGTACTTATAACAAAAACAAATGTTTTTAAAATGTTCTGTTTGTTTATTCCGGCTAATCTCAGATGCACCGATTTTGGCGGGATTTTCACTGGCAGATTTTTGATTCTCTAGGAAGTAATTTAGGCTATTTATATTACCCACTTGAATGGCACTGGGGTGGTATTTTTCCAGAAAATTCTTATTTATGGACCGATTTTAACGGGGTTTTCACAGGCAGAAAGCTGATATTGTAAAGATTAGGTAAGGCTATTTTAATCACCCGTTGTGCCACTGGGGTCGTTTCACAGCAGACAGCTTATTTATAAGAAATAACTAAGGCTGTTTTGATTACTAAGTGGCGCCACGCCGCGACGGGTTAATTTTTTCGAAACTGTATAGTATACCCAAGCAACGCCGGGTATACTTCGATTCGATTTGTAGATGTGAAAACTTCAACTGGTACTTTCAAGAGACCGTTGGTAAAGATATGTCTTAAATTATCTTCTTGATGGTAATGAAGACAGTGCTGCCTCCAATCTACTTTGTTGTTTTGAAATGCTTTCTTTGCACTTTTTCACTTGCGTATAATTTTTTGTTAAGAATTGAGTTACCTGTTTTGTTTCAATTTAATTTTTTGTAGAATCCTTGAAAATTTAATTTTGTTTAGATTATTCTGGATTAAGGCTTCGTTTTGAATAATTGTTTATAATAAACAAACGGCAGAATCTGTTTAGAGACGTCTGTAAAAAACATTTTCGCACTCAGGGGTTTGAGGGCGTTGGGGTGCGAATCATTTGAAATGGGTTCCTTCACTAGGTCTATTTTCAGAAAAAAATGGTACTTTTAACCTGCCATTACTGGGTAATGCTGCCCCTATGAGCTGCCAGACGATTGATAGCGTTATCACCCTGAGGACTGTTTGTAACATCAATATGTATGCATGTATATATTTATATTATATATGTATATATTATATATATATTATATATATGTATGTATATTAGATTCCTGTCACTCGAAAAATCTGCTGCGGGCTCTGTCTATTAAATTCGGTTTGTGTTTTTCAGTTTGAATAATTTCCAAAAAAAAATTGGATTCACTTTTTGAAAGCAAAGTTAAGATTTTGTTCTGAGAAATTGTGTTCACGTGTCTGGGAAAACGGAGATCTCTGAGGGCTTAGAAACGTGAACTGGCTAATAACAGTTGCTGGTCGAAAAGAAAATCAAAATTAAAAGTGGATTTAAAGAAATTTTTAATTAGAATAAAGTAGTTTTTAAGTACAAAAAAAAATCTACTTCAGCTTTTTTTATTGATAATAATGTGTAAATATTAATTTTTTTTTTCAGTTTAACATTTCATGGGTTGCATCTACTAATCTGCTGGTGGTTCAATGCCTCATTTCCGAAACAATTATCATGGTGGCTCTTAAATTTAACAACATCCGCGTTAATGTGCGTTGGAGGAGAATTTCTTTGCCTAAAGTCAGATCTAAAAAAGATTCCTGTCGGATATTATATAAATAACTTGAAAAGTAATATTTGAATCTGTAATAATTTATAATAGATGTACTTTTTGTTCGTCCATGCAGTGTATGCTAGTTATTACAAAAGATATTTGCTTTAACGAAAAATTAATGTATGGACAATAAACATAAACGGAATAACATATCGCTTGAAATAAGCAACATTGGAGATATAGGAATAGGTGGTAAGAGGATGTAGTAGAAGGAGGTAATAGTAGGATAGGATAGGATAGGCTTGGGCTAGGTATGAGGGAAGGATGCGGTCGGTACTGGATGTAGGAAGTGGGATAGGACCAAGGAAGAGGGGTCCGGGATGGGAAGTGTAGGATAAGACAAGGGAGGATAGGAATCGAGAAGGATACTGGGATAGGGAAGAGGAGAGAAAAGAAGGAGCTCTAGTGTTGGTAAGGAGGAAGGACATGGATCTGGCAAAGGGGATAATAACAAGTTAGGCTAAATGTAAGTAGGGTTAGTAGAAAGGGGTAGGGATGGAAAGAATGTCCACCGTGGAGGCGTAGGCACGCTGGCGTTCGCGGCTAAGCTCGCCGGTTGTGGGGGGGATCTTGCCCCCACGGATAGACCTCGCCTATTTCAAAAAAAACATATATCGTGCCATACTTTACCACACACATATATAGCAGTACCACACTCAGGATGCCCTGCTGGTGTTATCGCAGGGGGACCTTTTTCCCTCCCAACCTGGAATCCGTCGGTCCAAAACGTTTGTGGATTCCCCAAACTCTTTCATTCTTAATGCTGTCAAACCATTCCTTACCTTACTGTCAGCTCACCTTACTATCCCCCTTGATAGCCCTTTAGACTGCCATGAGGTATCTTCCACCCGCTCAAAAATAACAAGACCGACAAATTCCGAAACTTGGCCTGGCGAGAACTTCTCACATGCTTTTTATTAAAATTAAAGTTTTTGGTATGAATATGATTATACAAAAAAAATGGTATGGATAGATTATACAAAAAAAAACGTAACTATTATTAAAATATTATTAACAACAAAAAATTATAGATAAAGCACATATGTACATAGAACAAGGCGCAATCAGGGACAAAGATTTCATAAACCAATAAAAAAAAACATCTATACAAAGCAAGGAAGTAGAGAATTACCGGGACGGGAGTATCTCGACCGCCCTTCTTATTTTCCACCCCGGGACCTACCGTCAGAGAGCTCTTTGAGGGTACCTAAAGGGGAGGGGGCAAAATGTCGCCTAATGAAGGAGGTGATTTACCGGAGATCCCTTATTAACTTATATCTCCGTCCAAATTCCCTTGTTCTTGGTCCAAAGAAAGTAATATGGCTAATCTCAACTTAATTGACATCAAAAAAAATCTCGCCACAAAAAAAATAATAATAATATGACAATATATGTACTAAATAGGTAAAACAATGAAATGAAAATAAATGAAACGAAATAAAACAAAACAAAAAAAATAAATAATCGATGATCCCGGCAAGCCTCCTCGTTCCAACACGAAGCTTGAGGTAATTTTCTTCGCCCAACAAGGGAGGCTCCACAGGCTTGCCACCCGCTCTTAATCCAAAGTCGCTGTGACGCCCGAATTGGATATTATAATTTTGGTGTATTTGTGCAATTGTGATATTTGCACGTATAAAAATAATTATATACTTATATAGGGGGATGGTTTTGCATTAAGACGTAGGAAAAAAAGTTTTTTTTGAAAAACATAAAAAAGGTAAAAAAAAAATTCAGTTTCGCCCACACCTCCTCATTTTGCACAGGGTCCTCGGGGTCAAAAACTTGATAAACTATTAATTGACCATACCCGAAGAGCATTCCAAAATTCTATTAAGTTCCATCCATCGACTTCCTGTCGACTCAAATGGCATGATTTTTTTAATTAACCCTAATTCAGTTTTCAGTTTGACGCTGCGTTTTCGTTGGGCAGTATCCTTTGCCTAAATAATTTTTTGAAATTTCTTTTTCTAAGTTACCTCCATCTTGTAATATAAACCAAGCAACCGGATTATTTACACCGTAGACTGAATTTCTACCATTCAACAAAGTCTTATCCAAGCTCGGTCTACATATCTTATTACGCAGCCTCAAATTTGTATTCATGTTATACACCTTTAGAACTCCCTGCCAATCGCAATGAAAGGAATAAGAAACACAAGATTTAAGGGTTTACTTTCACTTATTTGGCAAATCATCAATAAAAGTTAAGTTAGTAAGGAATAAATGTATACATTTATGAAGCATTAATTTTGAAATTTTGAAATTATAGAATTGTGAAATTAATATTAAGATTTACAATAGTTTATATGTATGTCCTACTTTGAAAGTGGTTTTAAAAATGTATACACATAATCTAATCTATACACATAAAATAACAGCTTTTTACAAGATGCATATGAAAGTATATGATAGTACTTATAACAAAAACAAATGTTTTTAAAATGTTCTGTTTGTTTATTCCGGCTAATCTCAGATGCACCGATTTTGGCGGGATTTTCACTGGCAGATTTTTGATTCTCTAGGAAGTAATTTAGGCTATTTATATTACCCACTTGAATGGCACTGGGGTGGTATTTTTCCAGAAAATTCTTATTTATGGACCGATTTTGACGGGGTTTTCACAGGCAGAAATCTGATATTGTAAAGATTAGGTAAGGCTATTTTAATCACCCGTTGTGCCACTGGGGTCGTTTCACAGCAGACAGCTTATTTATAAGAAATAACTAAGGCTGTTTTGATTACTAAGTGGCGCCACGCCGCGACGGGTTAATTTTTTCGAAACTGTATAGTATACCCAAGCAACGCCGGGTATACTTCGATTCGATTTGTAGATGTGAAAACTTCAACTGGTACTTTCAAGAGACCGTTGGTAAAGATATGTCTTAAATTATCTTCTTGATGGTAATGAAGACAGTGCTGCCTCCAATCTACTTTGTTGTTTTGAAATGCTTTCTTTGCACTTTTTCACTTGCGTATAATTTTTTGTTAAGAATTGAGTTACCTGTTTTGTTTCAATTTAATTTTTTGTAGAATCCTCGAAAATTTAATTTTGTTTAGATTATTCTGGATTAAGGCTTCGTTTTGAATAATTGTTTATAATAAACAAACGGCAGAATCTGTTTAGAGACGTCTGTAAAAAACATTTTCGCACTCAGGGGTTTGAGGGCGTTGGGGTGCGAATCATTTGAAATGGGTTCCTTCACTAGGTCTATTTTCAGAAAAATGGTACTTTTAACCTGCCATTACTGGGTAATGCTGCCCCTATGAGCTGCCAGACGATTGATAGCGTTATCACCCTGAGGACTGTTTGTAACATCAATATGTATGCATGTATATATTTATATTATATATGTATATATTATAGTGCCCCGTGGCTTAGTGGTTAGTGTGTCGGACTGCTAAGCGAAAGAACCTGGGTTCAAATCCAGCTCATAGCCACCTTTTTTTCTGGGGTACTGCCTCTTGCGAGGAACTGACAAAACCTCCAAGAGTAAAATTTGTCTCGAAAACGTGCATCTCATGTAGCCGTTCGGACTCGGGGGTAAACTGTAGGTCCCTTCCATTCTTGCAGAGTAACAACACACACACAGGAATGGTTGAGAGTATAAGTCACTAGGCCTTGGCTCCTTAAGGAGCTGTCGCGCCAATAAATTTATTTATTTTTTATGTATATATTATATATATGTATGTATATTAGATTCCTGTCACTCGAAAAATCTGCTGCGGGCTCTGTCTATTAAATTCGGTTTGTGTTTTTCAGTTTGAATAATTTCCAAAAAAAAATTGGATTCACTTTTTGAAAGCAAAGTTAAGATTTTGTTCTGAGAAATTGTGTTCACGTGTCTGGGAAAACGGAGATCTCTGAGGGCTTAGAAACGTGAACTGGCTAATAACAGTTGCTGGTCGAAAAGAAAATCAAAATTAAAAGTGGATTTAAAGAAATTTTTAATTAGAATAAAGTAGTTTTTAAGTACAAAAAAAAATCTACTTCAGCTTTTTTTATTGATAATAATGTGTAAATATTAATTTTTTTTTTCAGTTTAACATTTCATGGGTTGCATCTACTAATCTGCTGGTGGTTCAATGCCTCATTTCCGAAACAATTATCATGGTGGCTCTTAAATTTAACAACATCCGCGTTAATGTGCGTTGGAGGAGAATTTCTTTGCCTAAAGTCAGATCTAAAAAAGATTCCTGTCGGATATTATATAAATAACTTGAAAAGTAATATTTGAATCTGTAATAATTTATAATAGATGTACTTTTTGTTCGTCCATGCAGTGTATGCTAGTTATTACAAAAGATATTTGCTTTAACGAAAAATTAATGTATGGACAATAAACATAAACGGAATAACATATCGCTTGAAATAAGCAACATTGGAGATATAGGAATAGGAGGTAAGAGGATGTAGTAGAAGGAGGTAATAGTAGGATAGGATAAGATAGGCTTGGGCTAGGTATGAATGAAGGATGCGGTCGGTACTGGATGTAGGAAGTGGGATAGGACCAAGGAAGAGGGGTCCGGGATGGGAAGTGTAGGATAAGACAAGGGAGGATAGGAATCGAGAAGGATACTGGGATAGGGAAGAGGAGAGAAAAGAAGGAGCTCTAGTGTTGGTAAGGAGGAAGGACATGGATCTGGCAAAGGGGATAATAACAAGTTAGGCTAAATGTAAGTAGGGTTAGTAGAAAGGGGTAGGGATGGAAAGAATGTCCACCGTGGAGGCGTAGGCACGCTGGCGTTCGCGGCTAAGCTCGCCGGTTGTGGGGGGGATCTTGCCCCCACGGATAGACCTCGCCTATTTCAAAAAAAACATATATCGTGCCATACTTTACCACACACATATATAGCAGTACCACACTCAGGATGCCCTGCTGGTGTTATCGCAGGGGGACCTTTTTCCCTCCCAACCTGGAATCCGTCGGTCCAAAACGTTTGTGGATTCCCCAAACTCTTTCATTCTTAATGCTGTCAAACCATTCCTTACCTTACTGTCAGCTCACCTTACTATCCCCCTTGATAGCCCTTTAGACTGCCATGAGGTATCTTCCACCCGCTCAAAAATAACAAGACCGACAAATTCCGAAACTTGGCCTGGCGAGAACTTCTCACATGCTTTTTATTAAAATTAAAGTTTTTGGTATGAATATGATTATACAAAAAAAATGGTATGGATAGATTATACAAAAAAAAACGTAACTATTATTAAAATATTATTAACAACAAAAAATTATAGATAAAGCACATATGTACATAGAACAAGGCGCAATCAGGGACAAAGATTTCATAAACCAATAAAAAAAAACATCTATACAAAGCAAGGAAGTAGAGAATTACCGGGACGGGAGTATCTCGACCGCCCTTCTTATTTTCCACCCCGGGACCTACCGTCAGAGAGCTCTTTGAGGGTACCTAAAGGGGAGGGGGCAAAATGTCGCCTAATGAAGGAGGTGATTTACCGGAGATCCCTTATTAACTTATATCTCCGTCCAAATTCCCTTGTTCTTGGTCCAAAGAAAGTAATATGGCTAATCTCAACTTAATTGACATCAAAAAAAATCTCGCCACAAAAAAAATAATAATAATATGACAATATATGTACTAAATAGGTAAAACAATGAAATGAAAATAAATGAAACGAAATAAAACAAAACAAAAAAAATAAATAATCGATGATCCCGGCAAGCCTCCTCGTTCCAACACGAAGCTTGAGGTAATTTTCTTCGCCCAACAAGGGAGGCTCCACAGGCTTGCCACCCGCTCTTAATCCAAAGTCGCTGTGACGCCCGAATTGGATATTATAATTTTGGTGTATTTGTGCAATTGTGATATTTGCACGTATAAAAATAATTATATACTTATATAGGGGGATGGTTTTGCATTAAGACGTAGGAAAAAAAGTTTTTTTTGAAAAACATAAAAAAGGTAAAAAAAAAATTCAGTTTCGCCCACACCTCCTCATTTTGCACAGGGTCCTCGGGGTCAAAAACTTGATAAACTATTAATTGACCATACCCGAAGAGCATTCCAAAATTCTATTAAGTTCCATCCATCGACTTCCTGTCGACTCAAATGGCATGATTTTTTTAATTAACCCTAATTCAGTTTTCAGTTTGACGCTGCGTTTTCGTTGGGCAGTATCCTTTGCCTAAATAATTTTTTGAAATTTCTTTTTCTAAGTTACCTCCATCTTGTAATATAAACCAAGCAACCGGATTATTTACACCGTAGACTGAATTTCTACCATTCAACAAAGTCTTATCCAAGCTCGGTCTACATATCTTATTACGCAGCCTCAAATTTGTATTCATGTTATACACCTTTAGAACTCCCTGCCAATCGCAATGAAAGGAATAAGAAACACAAGATTTAAGGGTTTACTTTCACTTATTTGGCAAATCATCAATAAAAGTTAAGTTAGTAAGGAATAAATGTATACATTTATGAAGCATTAATTTTGAAATTTTGAAATTATAGAATTGTGAAATTAATATTAAGATTTACAATAGTTTATATGTATGTCCTACTTTGAAAGTGGTTTTAAAAATGTATACACATAATCTAATCTATACACATAAAATAACAGCTTTTTACAAGATGCATATGAAAGTATATGATAGTACTTATAACAAAAACAAATGTTTTTAAAATGTTCTGTTTGTTTATTCCGGCTAATCTCAGATGCACCGATTTTGGCGGGATTTTCACTGGCAGATTTTTGATTCTCTAGGAAGTAATTTAGGCTATTTATATTACCCACTTGAATGGCACTGGGGTGGTATTTTTCCAGAAAATTCTTATTTATGGACCGATTTTGACGGGGTTTTCACAGGCAGAAATCTGATATTGTAAAGATTAGGTAAGGCTATTTTAATCACCCGTTGTGCCACTGGGGTCGTTTCACAGCAGACAGCTTATTTATAAGAAATAACTAAGGCTGTTTTGATTACTAAGTGGCGCCACGCCGCGACGGGTTAATTTTTTCGAAACTGTATAGTATACCCAAGCAACGCCGGGTATACTTCGATTCGATTTGTAGATGTGAAAACTTCAACTGGTACTTTCAAGAGACCGTTGGTAAAGATATGTCTTAAATTATCTTCTTGATGGTAATGAAGACAGTGCTGCCTCCAATCTACTTTGTTGTTTTGAAATGCTTTCTTTGCACTTTTTCACTTGCGTATAATTTTTTGTTAAGAATTGAGTTACCTGTTTTGTTTCAATTTAATTTTTTGTAGAATCCTCGAAAATTTAATTTTGTTTAGATTATTCTGGATTAAGGCTTCGTTTTGAATAATTGTTTATAATAAACAAACGGCAGAATCTGTTTAGAGACGTCTGTAAAAAACATTTTCGCACTCAGGGGTTTGAGGGCGTTGGGGTGCGAATCATTTGAAATGGGTTCCTTCACTAGGTCTATTTTCAGAAAAATGGTACTTTTAACCTGCCATTACTGGGTAATGCTGCCCCTATGAGCTGCCAGACGATTGATAGCGTTATCACCCTGAGGACTGTTTGTAACATCAATATGTATGCATGTATATATTTATATTATATATGTATATATTATAGTGCCCCGTGGCTTAGTGGTTAGTGTGTCGGACTGCTAAGCGAAAGAACCTGGGTTCAAATCCAGCTCATAGCCACCTTTTTTTCTGGGGTACTGCCTCTTGCGAGGAACTGACAAAACCTCCAAGAGTAAAATTTGTCTCGAAAACGTGCATCTCATGTAGCCGTTCGGACTCGGGGGTAAACTGTAGGTCCCTTCCATTCTTGCAGAGTAACAACACACACACAGGAATGGTTGAGAGTATAAGTCACTAGGCCTTGGCTCCTTAAGGAGCTGTCGCGCCAATAAATTTATTTATTTTTTATGTATATATTATATATATGTATGTATATTAGATTCCTGTCACTCGAAAAATCTGCTGCGGGCTCTGTCTATTAAATTCGGTTTGTGTTTTTCAGTTTGAATAATTTCCAAAAAAAAATTGGATTCACTTTTTGAAAGCAAAGTTAAGATTTTGTTCTGAGAAATTGTGTTCACGTGTCTGGGAAAACGGAGATCTCTGAGGGCTTAGAAACGTGAACTGGCTAATAACAGTTGCTGGTCGAAAAGAAAATCAAAATTAAAAGTGGATTTAAAGAAATTTTTAATTAGAATAAAGTAGTTTTTAAGTACAAAAAAAAATCTACTTCAGCTTTTTTTATTGATAATAATGTGTAAATATTAATTTTTTTTTTCAGTTTAACATTTCATGGGTTGCATCTACTAATCTGCTGGTGGTTCAATGCCTCATTTCCGAAACAATTATCATGGTGGCTCTTAAATTTAACAACATCCGCGTTAATGTGCGTTGGAGGAGAATTTCTTTGCCTAAAGTCAGATCTAAAAAAGATTCCTGTCGGATATTATATAAATAACTTGAAAAGTAATATTTGAATCTGTAATAATTTATAATAGATGTACTTTTTGTTCGTCCATGCAGTGTATGCTAGTTATTACAAAAGATATTTGCTTTAACGAAAAATTAATGTATGGACAATAAACATAAACGGAATAACATATCGCTTGAAATAAGCAACATTGGAGATATAGGAATAGGAGGTAAGAGGATGTAGTAGAAGGAGGTAATAGTAGGATAGGATAAGATAGGCTTGGGCTAGGTATGAATGAAGGATGCGGTCGGTACTGGATGTAGGAAGTGGGATAGGACCAAGGAAGAGGGGTCCGGGATGGGAAGTGTAGGATAAGACAAGGGAGGATAGGAATCGAGAAGGATACTGGGATAGGGAAGAGGAGAGAAAAGAAGGAGCTCTAGTGTTGGTAAGGAGGAAGGACATGGATCTGGCAAAGGGGATAATAACAAGTTAGGCTAAATGTAAGTAGGGTTAGTAGAAAGGGGTAGGGATGGAAAGAATGTCCACCGTGGAGGCGTAGGCACGCTGGCGTTCGCGGCTAAGCTCGCCGGTTGTGGGGGGGATCTTGCCCCCACGGATAGACCTCGCCTATTTCAAAAAAAACATATATCGTGCCATACTTTACCACACACATATATAGCAGTACCACACTCAGGATGCCCTGCTGGTGTTATCGCAGGGGGACCTTTTTCCCTCCCAACCTGGAATCCGTCGGTCCAAAACGTTTGTGGATTCCCCAAACTCTTTCATTCTTAATGCTGTCAAACCATTCCTTACCTTACTGTCAGCTCACCTTACTATCCCCCTTGATAGCCCTTTAGACTGCCATGAGGTATCTTCCACCCGCTCAAAAATAACAAGACCGACAAATTCCGAAACTTGGCCTGGCGAGAACTTCTCACATGCTTTTTATTAAAATTAAAGTTTTTGGTATGAATATGATTATACAAAAAAAATGGTATGGATAGATTATACAAAAAAAAACGTAACTATTATTAAAATATTATTAACAACAAAAAATTATAGATAAAGCACATATGTACATAGAACAAGGCGCAATCAGGGACAAAGATTTCATAAACCAATAAAAAAAAACATCTATACAAAGCAAGGAAGTAGAGAATTACCGGGACGGGAGTATCTCGACCGCCCTTCTTATTTTCCACCCCGGGACCTACCGTCAGAGAGCTCTTTGAGGGTACCTAAAGGGGAGGGGGCAAAATGTCGCCTAATGAAGGAGGTGATTTACCGGAGATCCCTTATTAACTTATATCTCCGTCCAAATTCCCTTGTTCTTGGTCCAAAGAAAGTAATATGGCTAATCTCAACTTAATTGACATCAAAAAAAATCTCGCCACAAAAAAAATAATAATAATATGACAATATATGTACTAAATAGGTAAAACAATGAAATGAAAATAAATGAAACGAAATAAAACAAAACAAAAAAAATAAATAATCGATGATCCCGGCAAGCCTCCTCGTTCCAACACGAAGCTTGAGGTAATTTTCTTCGCCCAACAAGGGAGGCTCCACAGGCTTGCCACCCTCTCTTAATCCAAAGTCGCTGTGACGCCCGAATTGGATATTATAATTTTGGTGTATTTGTGCAATTGTGATATTTGCACGTATAAAAATAATTATATACTTATATAGGGGGTGAATTCCACCTAATAACTCCCCCGCTGTTTTAACTTCACTAATTTCTTTTTATTCTTTCAATAGAAGAAAACGATGAAGTATCCCTCCCCGTTACTTGAGAACCCGGGCTGGTCACGGGTTTCCACCTTCCCCCGGTGGGATTATTTTGTTTCGATCTGCGCCGCAAATAGTTCTTCTTGCTTTCAATGCACCACTTATATTTTCCTGAACAGGAATATGGCCTTGAATCGTATGGAATTGGTGGAATTCACCTACCAATAAAAGTGGTTCATACTTAATATGCAACTATTCTTTGCCTAATATTCTAACTTACCCCTTTATCTATTATGCCTGATGACGAGCTCAAAATATACACACAAAATCGCTACCAATAATTATGTCTTTGGTCGGACCAGCGTAAAACAAACCAAAACTAAGGAACAAAAAAAAACACCGAACTATGATTTTTATTATTTTTTTTTTTAATCACTTTTCATAATACCTGAATACGAACTTAATAGATTAACTTTTCTTGCTACTTAATTCCCGTCTGACAACTTAACTTTTAATTCGCACTCGGCGCAACTTTAACCGGCGGTGTCTTGATTTTAAATTCAACTCCGTTTTCAACGGATGAATCGTTCGACCCGCTAAAAGGCTAATTTTCCGTTTTTCCTAGACTATGTTATTATATACAACGTTCCTATTGTACAGCATTCGCCTTGGGTTCGTTGACTACCCACATATCAAACTCTGCAAACAGCTGTTCGGTATATAGGTCAATTCCCTTTCCAAAAATTGTGCCCTCCGGTCTGCAAACGTTATTCTTAACCTCAGACACGAAGCTGGTGGTTTCGAAAAGGGAATTTCCCTATATGCAAATTTGTAGTGCAGTGTTCATTCAATTTACATGTCAAAAATGTCAAGATGTCTGTCTAATTATTTACATTTACAAACATATTTGTTTCTACCAAGTGCGCGTTTTCGTGTTTTTATCTATTATGTATAACTCTTGAACAATAAAACGTTCAAGAATTATACATTAAATAAATTAAATAAAGAAAAATTCGCGCGCGCTTAAGTAGTACCCGCTCTTGCCCAGCTTCGTGTTCGTGCCTCCAGAACTCCGAGGCGACGGTTTTGTTTGTTTTGTGTGAATGTGAATAATTTCGTGGAAAACAAAGAAAATAAATAAAAATAAAGGTGATTCCACCATATCAGTTTAACCTTTGTAGTTTTTTTTTTATTTTTGCTAAGTGTTCCTTAATTTATGTATATACCCGGTACGTCTTGGTTAACCTTATGCCCTAAGACGTTAGTCGGCGCCGCATGCGTGTCGTCGCCGACAAGAGGTATTTGGAAGAAGTTAATTCTTGCGATTGTTACGTCTGCCAGTGGGCCGCAACACGCTATTAATGTTTGAATTTAAAATCCGATTTTTTCTGTTTAGCATTTACTTAGTGTTGTAGTGCCCCGTGGCTTAGTGGTTAGTGTGTTGGACTGCTAGGCAAAGAGTCGGAGCGCGATTCCCGTCTGTGCCATCTTTTTTCCATGGTTTATCGGTATGCATTGGGAGCTCTTGAATGCCATGTTGATTGTATCGTCCCAAATTCGACAGTTTTGTTTGTTAACGTACCCATTCATCCAGAAATGAACCTCACCACTGAAGATAATTTTTCGATGAAAATTAGGGTCATTTGCCAACAGCTCAGAGCCCATTCAATGAAGACACGTTGTATAAGGTCGTTTACCTTCAGCTCCTGGGTCAGTTGTATTTTGTACGGCTGCAGGCCCAAGTCAAGTTTATTCGCCAAGTTGTTGTCTGCTAAAGGCGGGCGGCGATGTTTTTGGCAGAACTTGCGTTTCGTGGACGAACAAGTGTTGTATGGATGTCTACTAAACCAGTGGACTCACTGCGAATAGTCCTCTCGGTAGGCCGATTATGGCGACCTTACAATGAGCGAAACGCGCGGAGCGTTGCCCGAACAGAACACCTGTTTTGATAAATCAATGTTTTCATTTGCATGTGTTGTTGAACGATACATATATCCTTCCATGGTTATTTGGCAAAACAGACTGAATAAATAACAGCCAATTTGACTACCTCTTGCGAGGAACTGACAAAAACTGCAAGTGTAAAAATTACTCGGCGGTAAATTGTAGGTCCCTTCATGTCAACCTAGGTGCAAGACAGAGAAAACAGATCTCATAAATATCTTGTAAGCTTTCGATTGTAATTTTATTATATGCCATGACTTTAATTCAAAACAAACGTTTTGGAATTAAAATGTATATCAATCAGAGGCAGACATGAAATCCAGTGTTGACTTTTTATCGACCGGAAAATTAAAGTACTGGCCTACCGATGTAGCCAAAACGCCAGATCGACTTAACTTTTTTATTGCAATGGGTTCAGTGTCGATCTAAAGCCCATCAAGGTCGGTCGTGTGACGAAAAAAAAAATTGCGCGTTTGTTAGAAAAAAGGGGAAACAAATACCGACTCCTGTAGGCGTTTGTATGACCATCATAAAATGTTTGCGGTAAATATATAAGGGCATCTGAATTGCCTTATTGTGATGAATGTTTGAATTGATTTTTGTTGTGCAAACTTTCTTATTGTCATAATACCTAGGAAAGTTTGTTTATTACAGAAATTAATTTGCCCCTTCACTGCAGTTTGACTTGAGTTGTGTTTCTAAATGATAAGTGATTTTCTTGTCGTCTATTTTAATGTTTGTGGTTCAAGAAAGATTTTCTTTCACGTGTATGTCTACACTAAAAAGTCTGGCACTAAGTAAAACTCAGGTTGTAGCAAATACTGATTTATCAGCTTGCTCCGCTATTCTGGTCAGACAACACCCGAAGGAAGTTATGTCGAGATCTTTGCCGGGTTACATCACCTTTCCCAACTAATCGATGTGCCAACGCGAATACCGGATGTTGCTGGGCAAGCCGCCATACTCTTGACTTGTTTCTTACTTCTTACCCCGATAAATATACAATAAGTGTAACTTATCCATCTCGAAGACCGAAAGTTTCTCCATGAACTTCAGTATGGCTTTCGCAGTAATTGTTCCACTGGTGATCCGATGGCATATCTCACAATACAATACAAGTTGTATTAGACGAATTCAAGTCTGATTCCCACGAAATAAATGCTGGTATGCCCCAGGGCTCCGTTCTGTCTCCGACTCTTTTCCTCATTTTTGTAAATGATCTTCTATCTGTTACTTCTAATCCACTTAATTGTTTTGCTGATGACTCTACCCTCAGCTTTTCATAATCGTTCGACGATTCATGTCCTTCGCCTTCGGACGTGCAATCGCAACAGTACCATATGATTAATTCATTTAACTCCGATTTTCGCAGCAGTGTCAAATGGGGTAATAGAAATCTTGTTTCGTTTAATGCTTTGAAGACTCAATGCTGTCTCCTATCGTTAAAGCTAAAATTACCCCCAATGCCATTGTCCATGAATGTCACTTGTATCGAAGAAACCGGTAAGTTTCTCGGTATTTGTGTCAACCTCCATTGGAACGACCATATATTTGAGACCGCTAAAAATGCAGCTAATTGCTTAGGTTTTCTGTATCGATGCAAAAAGTTTGTTTCCCTTTCTGATCTGGCTACAATTTATAAAGCATTTATATGCCCAAAACTCCAGTATAATATCCACCTCTGGGCAGGTGCTTCGCAAACATCGCTACGCTAAGATTTATATGAAATGTCTCTGTAACAATTGTCTCTCTCGATCACCGACGCAATGTTTCATGTCTTTATATTATGGTTTTTTTTTATAAAAGAAAATTGTCACTAAATCGACAGCGAACAGTCAGTTAATTCACAATCCACAAAATCAGAACGACACCCACAAACTTGTGAATAAAAGATCTTAAATATAATTTATCCACGTCACTCTGCTTCTTCTCTTTTGGAAATATCAAATCTTTCCTAAATTCTAATGGTTTTGGTTTTAGGTCAAATTCAAGCAGCTCAAAAATTAAGTCCAGATTATTTTTCTAGTTGATCTTCCAATGTGAAAAATCTCTTTTCTTGTTACGATCCATATTAAGTGGGTGCACATGCAAACATTCTCTTTTTAAAACAATTATAGAGCACATAAAAGTGCAGAAAAGCCACTTTTTCCGAAAGTAAAATTGTTTTGCTCTCAATGCTTTCATTGGTTTTGAGTACTGCTAACAAATAAAAATGCAGGTCGCATCTAACTGCAATAAAAAAAAAGCTCTTGTGAAAGAAATGTCTACATTTTTCGAGCATTCGCAATTCGCAGTTCACTGCTCATGTGAGAGGCACTTAACTTGATAAATGCATGTATTCTTAAAGAGTTACCGAGAAAAGCAATTGTTAAAATCCAACATCTGATTGATGCTACGTTCAGGTATGCATACGTTCCACGTCAAATGAAAGTGGACGAAGTTATTATTGCCCCAAAACCAGGGAAAACTTGATGAAATAGCTATAACTCCAGCCTATGAACTTGATGGTAGTACACTCAAGTTGTTCTTCATTTAAAAACCTTCTATTGTAAATCGGTACAGACAGCAACCTAGTTGCTATTACACCAACCGAAAAAGCACAAGCTCTCGCTAAACATTTTGAAGAGACCTTCAAGGATCGCCCGCCCAATCACCTTCCTGAATTCATCGAAGAAGTTGAAAACAAGTTTGAAGAAGTTGCAGCCTCTAATGCTTCAGTCACCAACTTCAATGAGGAAAATCCTGCACTCGTACCAACGGGAAATGCTTTTACTTCCCTCGAAGTAACTGACATAATCCACGGAGGACATTCTAAGAAGTCAGCAGGAAATGATGGGATTTCTAACTTTCTGCTTAAAAAGCTACCAAATCTCGCCATCCTACTGCTGATCATCTTCAATAACTGCCTTAATAACAGCTACTTCCCCGAAACATGGAAAACAGCAAAAATGGTGCCCGTTCCGAAGAAATCCAACATAACTAGCGTCGAGGGATATCGGCCGATTTCTCTTCTATGCTGTGTCAGCAAAATCCTGGAATGACTTATTCTGAGAAAGCTTCATCATTTCTTTAGGGAAAGGGAATTCATACCTGAATGTCAGTATGGTTTCCGAGCACGGCACTCCACCATTCATTTGCTTCTTGGACTGCACTCCGATGTGACACAAGGACTGAATAAGAAAGAGACGACAGTCGCCTGTTTACTGGACATCGAAAAAGCCTTCGACACAGTTTGGATAAAAGGACTAATATTCAAGTCTAGGACTACCTACTACCAACACTTGGTAAGATTAATCAAAAATTTTCTAACACATAGATCCTTTTATGTACAGGTAAACAAAGAATATTCACAAAGAAAGACGATCAGCGCTGGAGTTCCATAAGGTTCCAAGTTGGGCCCCGTACTTTTCAACCTTTATACAGCTGACCAGCCTACCAACATCCCAAGGACAAAAACGAAGCAAAATATGCAAAATCAATTTCACCAGAAATCGCAGCCAGGAGAGTTGTACACGTCTACACCGAAACCCCATTACAAGGAAATATGTCCCAAACAAGAAGCTATATGAAGGCACCAAACTGATCTCATTAATAATTCAGTTCATGACACAACTCTCCAAAAATATTTTGAGGAACTTGGAGGACCACCCCAACTTGGAAATCCAGCAACTTCTCCAGCAACAACTTGCGCCCAGTCATCGCTACCTCAACATTCGAGCCATCACAGACGACCGATTCGAGGATATAATGAACAACGACGGAGCCGCGTTCTACGAGAGAACCAGCAACGGACACAACAGAGGATGGCTGGTGCGATGGTGCGATGTGTAGGACGGCTTTCGCAATCGCTTGTTCAAAAGCAGCTTGGGATCAGAAATTGTTTCGATAAAATTGATCATAAAGCGATAAAGCACCACTAAAGGAGTCTGATGATCGAGTTGGCCTTTGTGAAATAGCTATAACTCCAGCTAACACAAAAGTTGTTGTTCTTCATTCAGAAATCTTCTACTGTAAAACAGTATAGACAGCAAACTAGCTGCTAAACACATGTAAACAACATTAAGACCAATATCGTTAAAACCAATAAGCACTAAGATCTTTAAGAAATTTATTACTCAAGCGACTTCTGCCAATTGTAGAAGAGAAACGGCTTATTCCTTAGTGTACATACGTATACAGAATAACAAATAAAATTGAAAAATCCCAAGGGAAGAAAAAGATATGTTCAAGCGCGTTTCTTGGTATTTTCCAAGCTTTCAATAAGGTCAAGACAAGTTTTTTCCCGAAACAAATACATCATATTTTGGAATCCTACCTTGAAAATAGAATTTCGAGTAAAACAAGGTGCGGAATATTCATGATTTAAAGAAATAAACGCAGGTGTTCCACAAGGAAGCGTTTTTGGCCAAATGTTATTCGTTCTTTATACTCGAGATATATCTCAAGAAGAAGGCGTCATGAAAGCCACATTTGCTGATGAAACGGCCATAGTTGCATCATGCAGCTCAATCGAAGGAGCAACTCAAAAGCTACAGAAAAGTCTTGATAAAATAACAAAATTAATGAAGAAATGGCGCATTGTTCTAAACGAGTCCAAATCAACACATGTTAACTTTTCTTAAAAGAATGTTAACAATCTGCCCATCTTTATTAAATCGGTACAAATACCGTATGCTAACGAAGCAAAGTACCAAAGAACAAAGTTACCAAAGTTTAAATGAAAGGTACGTTAAAAAGAAACGGGAAGAACTCGATATTAAATACTCTAATCTAAGGGCCCTTTTACAACTCGCGAGTCAAACGATCGACTCATGTCGAACAATTTTGCGAATTACTCTTGTCGTGTTATTGCGAAAAACGAAATCAAACGTTCGCCTGTCATAACAATGCTACCAATATTAAAAAACTGAATGTGCAAACGTCAAAAACTTCAATTGTGTACGTTTTTGTTTAGTAGAAAATATTTGTCAAAAAAAATATAAAAAACAAAAACTCAAAAATCGATTTGTTTTTTGCCGATGAAGACCAACAGATAAGGGATGAAAAAATGTAGATTGAGGTTAATTTTGAGAGATAGTTCCAACCACCTTGAAAGAAACAAATTACTTATTTCCTTTTTTTTATTTAGAATTATTGCATATATTCGGCTTTACATAAACTTTAAAAATTTGTCCGGCTTGGATAAAGACAGATGTACATATATCCAATTCGGAGAAGCAACAAGCTAAAAATAATTTCTTTCAGAATTCTGGACTGTCTGGAATTGTTGGATGGGTGGTTGGAACTCACATTGGAATCATTGCCCGACTGAGTTTCAGCATCATTACTCAGGAAAAAAAAAAAGATTTTTTACGTAAAAAACAGGCTTTTCAAAATTAACTGCTTTATTATTTAAAGTCACCAGGATTTATAGTTCGACCGATTCTGACAGACAAAGACAAATGTTCGCTATTGATAATAGAAAGAATTTTTCAATTCGCCACATTTTTTGACATATGAGGCAAAATTAATTATTTTTAAAGTATTATTTTTAAGCAGACTTCGGAAAACGAGATCGTTCGACCTAGCGTAGCAAGACATATAACCGTCTGTTAATGCGTTATTCCAGGTCCCCTCGCGGAGGAGCTTCTTGCCGAACGTAATAAATATATAAAGATTAAACTAATTGATAAGGCAACTTATTTGTATTTGAAAGGACAGAGCTGCTATTAAGCCTTAATCTGGCAGTGAGCCTACTCACCTGGAGTCAAAATAAGCCTTGACTAGATCCCTAGATGGTTACCAGTCAATCTTTGTTAGAGTGGTGCACCAGTCTAACTTTAAACACCATATTAATATGGTGTTATATCACTAGAGTGGCTTCCCAAACCACTCTAGTAGCAATCCAATATCTATGTTGTGGCATAGATATTCCCCTTGCTTAAGAGTGAGGTCTATCTAGTATCCCGTGGTACCCGACATTTATTTCAGCCATCGGTATGGCCCAGCCCGCATCCGAAGAATTGCACTTCTAGTAAGACTTCCACAACAGTCTTTCGGGAACCATCATTCCGTTCAAAGATAATGGCTTGGATGCTAGAAACCTTACCATTGCCCGCCCAGCTCGTATATTCCTAAAGGAGATACAACGAAACTGCACTTGTTAATTTTAGTTCTGACTAAGGTTTAACCAAGCCTACTCTCACTCTTAGCCAAAGGTCTACTCAAACGAAAACTGGAGTATTTCTTCTCAGTTAACGAATTTTCGGACCTTTGTTTCCAAGGGCACCACGGGGAGGTGGAGAGAGTTTATTCGCCTTCAGTTGAAAGAACAAATGGAGGTATTTTCTAGTCAGTAAGAATCTCATACTACTATAGGTACGGGCCTATAGTGTCTATGAAGATTTTTTCAACTTTCGCGCAGAAAAAAAGAACTTTCTACTGCAAGTCGTTTTTGAATACTATTTGACAAGGCAATTTGTAAAAAATGGGGAGTGGCTGTGTCATGGACACGGCCGTGTGTTGTACGTGAATACGTCTCGTAATATTATCGTGATATTACCTACATAAAATATTATTATTTATGTATTCTACGTCAAAATCATGTTGAAACACTAAGAAGTCCTTCGGGTTCCGTGTTTTTTTAAGTTGCCGGCACTCCTTAACTCGGTCATATGGTGTTTAATTTGTACCATTCGATTGCTTTTGGTAAGCCCTTTTGAACCGTATACGATTTTGGTGTTTCAATCTGGCTTTTTTGACGTGTATAGGCTGACATTATTTATTTTGTTATAGTTTTTTTTATATTTTAACACCTTATTATGGTCACAGTTACGTAAATACACTAATGCTTTCTCTATAATCGATAGATTTCGTCAAGAGCTCACGATTGAAACTAACATGAACGTCGTGTACTTCTCTTAGTCAAAAGTTATACTAAATTGCAACCTTGATACGCAGCAAAATGGCGGCGCTTCCCATCTACCCCGCGCGATGTATTGCAGTCTTTACATAGCGTAATAAATTCTTTGATTCTTTAGCTATCCAGTGGTGTAATTGAATTTTGGATAGTAATGATATGTATATATGAAGCTGCAAAACCAAACAGTATCACCCGATTTTGTTATCATTCGTTTTTTTTAATTGCCTCCCTATGAAAACAATTTGAAAAACATATTCTCCAAACTTTACTCAGGTACTTGATGATGACTTCATAGTGCGAAGGCTTCGAACTTGTTATACCAAGTTCCATCTTAGAGCTCAATAAAGTCAATCAAAAATATAACTGTTTTCTGTCAAGCAGATAATTATTTTTTTTTAATTTTGTCAGTTGAACGAGCAAACATCATAGAAAAACAAAACAAATAAGTTGCAATCTGATAAAAAATGTTCCAAATATATGATATATATAAGCTTATGTACCTAGCTACAAATATGCGAAAAAATGTATTTATTTGTAATCGATTTTTAGGCCATGTAAAGAAATGTATTTATATCATCGTCATCCCGACGCATGTATTTGTGTTCTATTAACCATTCCAACTGTTCTTTGATCATCTTTTTGGAGGGTAAGAACATATTTTTTAGTATATCAATTAGTTCAGCCTGTGAAAAAAAATAATTAAAAAAAGAAAATTTTTCATGAATGTATTAGCAAAAACCTGCAATAAAGAATTTTTCGTTCGCTTGCGCATTTTCATTATTTTTATAATAGCTTCTTGTGTGCGCAAAATTCTGAGCTGCACGATTGATTGATTGTCCTCCTGTTGCGAGCGTTCAGTATTCAATTGAAGTCGTCCAATAAGGCTTACCTTAAATTTAGAAAAATAAAAACGTTTTAATGTATGACAAATAGGCTAATACCAAAGATAATATAACAAGTAATGATGTCACAGGTAGAACATTTGTGTGATCTTTTTTGGCTATTACAACTGGTCCACATCATGTTGCAAGGAAATAAATGTTGACATCGCCACAGGTACGCAACATGTTCTTTATTCGTTTTGGTTGGAAAAGTTGGGAGTGGGGAGATATTTTTGGTGCAGTGGTATTGGGGTTGTTTTTGGCTACAATCCACTTTACGGATTGTCGGTCGTCGTCTGCGACGCCGCGTCGTGTTTGTATCGTGTAGTTGCAGTACAAGGAAGAAATATATGAAAAAAAAAACTTCGTAGGCAGCAGGTGGAAAAGAAAAGCACACATCAGAAAGCACCACATCATGTGGGTTGTTTTTTTGAATACTTATTTGATTTGGTTTGGTTTCATTTTTCTGTTCTTAGCAAGGTCTAAGAAAAATATTTAGGTAGCCGACTTGATGTTTGAGTAAGAGTAAGGTGCATAATTTTGTTTGTTTTGTAATAAATGCAGATATATTTCAAATATATTTCAAATTTTATTCGACGATATTACCGCACATAAGAGCAAGCAATGATGTTCTTAAATTTTCAAGATTTTGATTTTTTCCTTGCACATTTTATAACCTTATCTTTTTTTCAAAAATGTTCTTCGCATTCTAAGCAATTTAATTTCGCTATCATTTTATCCAACAACATATTTCATTGCAGGTATTTCATTTGAAATATGGGCACCAAAGATTACCTCAACAACAAGGAAATTAAATTCATGTAAGGAAGGGTTTTTGGTGTTGCCACCTTTTGCCCTTATTAGGAAAAACTAATTTTAAATTATATCTTGATTTAATCGCTTTGTTAAGAAAAAATCCTTATATATACCTATAAATGGGATAATTCACTTTAAGAGCCGATTTAAAGAATTTTTTATGATAATAGTTTACCGCTATCCACACAATCGAAGATTTAATCTATTTTTCGGAAGCATTCTGGTGTGGACCTGACAATAGGTATATCTTCTTTTTTTTATTTCCAGTATTGATAGCATTCAATAATGCTGCAGACGAGTACCTACTTAAAATTCGCACAACGTAAATTACTCGCATCTTGTTAAATGACGAAGGATCCATATGTTTGTGTGTAATTTTTGGACACTTCTTGGTGGTATTATTTTTTTCCATTTCATATAATTTTCTCATAGGTACGAAACAAACGATTCCATCCAATGTTTACAAATCAGACTTAAACTATTTCGCAAACTATTAATGATATGTGGGATATCATAATATATAGATATTCATTCCACAAAAAGAATGGTTTTTTCGTAGTAAGTCCTTATTTACTCAAACAATTTCTATTATTTGGGCCTTGGTCGCAAATTACTGCCTTAACAACTAAGCCTAACTTCTCCGAAGTTTTTAGATTTTCTTGTAGTTTTTTTTTTCAAGTCGTGCTCTGTAATATTTGTCTAGAAAATAGTTAAAGACGCATTTCCAGTTCCAAGCACAAATTTTCTTACCAATATTATTGGAGCGAACGAAACCAGTACCTTCCAACCCATCTATTAAATCAACCGCAAAGTTTCGTCAAATCTTTTCTTATAGCAATTTCATCAAAAACTATTGCACAGCTCTTGCTTTCGAGATCCATTTCATTAAAAATAAACAATAGCTCCTTATAAGCCGTATTTATGAAACTGGGTTGCATATTTTTAACTGGAGCAAATCTATGTAAGCTCCACACATGTGGTAGATTTAATTTCAGACCATCACTCAAAAATACATAACGGATTGTGACCTATAAAAAATATTCTGCGCTAATAGATATTTTTTGTTCCAATTTCCAAATTGAGTTATCTTTTGATAACAACATGCTACGCAGAGTTTTTTGCTTTTGGAGGAATAGTAATTTTTTTGATTTCCTCGGAAATTGTTTGCATATTGTTTTTTCTACTATCGTGAGTTTTGGATCACGAAAAAAATCGTTTTTTGTATAATTTAAAAGCTTTCAATTCAGCTTTTACAGCATTTAGCTCTCTTTACAAAAAATATTTTTTTGGAACAGCTTATGCTCCTTTTCATTTATATTTGGCAGTTTTTAATATTTTTTAAACAAGAACTATACAAACCATTAATTTCCCCATAAGCTAAACTAAGGTTACTAAGCTGAGGTGGTGGAGTTCTTAAAAGAACTGAGTCATTCATATTGAAATCATCATCCACCTCTTTAAATTCTAGAAGCGAAGTTTTCAAAAGAAACTAGTCATTCATTAGCCTAATTAGACCTTTTCATAAAGGAGCTGGCGGCCAAAAGTGCTTAAGGTTAAGGTTAAGGCATTCAAACAACTGGAATAAGGGCCAATATGGTCATAAAAATATAGAAAACTATATAGACACTGATAGTCAAACCGACAAACCGTTGCAAAACTTCAGTAGAGTTTTTCAGGCAGAAGTGCTCGCCTGATATTTGATATTTTCATAAACAGCCAAGCGGTTAACAAGGCCATATCAACTGTCCCTTCTGGTTTGTGTCCTTACGGGTCACAACTCAATAGCCGAAATTGAGCAGAATGGGCTTTAGCACATCAGACTTATGCAGAGGGTGACGTTGATGCAGAAGAGGGCTCATATCACTTCCTCGTCTTCCTGGGGACCGCAATGGATCCTTGAGATCCGATTGAGATGATTTGACTATCGAATCATCACCCCGTTCAACCTAACATAACCTAGGTCATTCATATTCAAATCAAAATTCACTTCCTTCAATTCCAGAGGTGGAGTTCTCAAAAGAACAAAGTCATTCATATTGAAATCATCCTCCATCTCCTCAATCATCATTACATTTTTAACTTTTCAACTGGCAACAGCAAGTGAGTGCAGAGTTTTTCGTTAAAAACTGTTTACCAATGCAATCTGCAGTAAAATGCAAATAGCAACAGTAAAGGTTTTTAACAGAATCCTGTTGATAAATCCCACATTTCTCTCTCCAAATTTCAGCCTATCCGAGTTTAAAGGAAATTTGAAAAGTTAAAAAGAAAAAAGATTAGACCTGTATGACCTCCCACATTGCTTTGCACAGAACTTTTTCCCATTTAGTAAAAAAATTGTTTTATTTTTTTAGCACCTGAACCCAAAATGTCTTTCTGCAAGAAAAAATTCTTTTTTCATTTTCATTCTTCCTTTTTGTGAACTCAAGTTGGCTAATTTTTTTTCTTTGAAAAATAAAAAAAAAATTAATGAAACTAAATCTCAAAAATGAAAACAAAGCAAACCAAACATGTAGTCAAAAAAAACTTCATCATGTATTTATTTTTTCAACCTACTTCAAAAACAAAGTGTTTTTTTTAATTTTACTGCACGAGTCACGACGACGTCGACGACCGACGATCCATAAGGTTGATTGTAATCCAAAACAACCCCAGTTTCGCTCTGCAACAAAAATATCCCTAGGCACACCTTTTGGTTTGAATAAACACGAATCAAGAACTGGTTTCTTTTGTTTCCTGTCAACATTTCTTATGTAGCAACATGATGTGCACCTGTGGTCATAGCAACATCGGAACATGTTTAGGATCGCACAAATGTTCTACGTGCAACATCTTTACTTGTTATAATATCTTTGCTATTACGTTTTTGAGATTGCCACTTACTTTGCCTCTTCTTTGCAGTTTACCGTTTTTCACTACAGAGAATTCCTGGTTAATACAAAAACAAGTATTTTCTGTGAAATCTTTGGATGAAAACGCAATTGGATCCATAAGCAGAACTTGTTTTTTTATCTTTGGAAATGCAACCAAGGACCACAGCGTTCTTCTAAGTTCAGGATCTGTAAAAAAATGCATTCTTTTATTATTATTTACTTCGAATAAAACTTTGTAGTATTTATTTATAATCAAAGCGCGCTGAAGCGGTTTAGATACTTTATTCACATGGTAGCGACCAACAAACAACGAATAAATAAATAAATGTGATTTAAAGTAACTTATAGACCTGAATTCTTCACAAACTCAATGCCAAATGATGAAAAATAATTTATTTGACAATTATTGCGTCAAAGGTTTTTATTTGGGGACAAACAAATCGTAGTTATTCCCCAAAACGTATTTTAGATACTTGGGTCATTGTATGTTCCCCGTTAAGGTTCTTAACTTCCAATGGTTTATCATTAGAAAGATTTTGACTGTACCAGTGCATAGGTACTAAGATTTTTAATACAACTTTATTATTGAGGTCCTTTTCAACATATGGTAAAGCTGACTTTACTCATTTAATTTGATCTTCATATTCATCGATTAAAGTTAGGTATTGATGTTCATATACATGTTCAGTTTTTATTTTTAAATTTATTATTTTCTCGGCAGAAGTTTTTTTTTTGCAAAACTATCCGTTGATGTGTGAATTATAACAAGGGTCGGAACGAAGAAGTATTCCTCATATTTTTTTACAAAGCACACAAAATGTTTGCTACCTTTGGATCATTGTAGTATTTTTGCCTTAATTCTTGGTCATGTAAACATTTGGTCCATCGAATAAGGGCGTTACAGCGGTTCCTGGCTTGTTTGAACTTTTTCCGGTTTTCCACAATAGGGTTGTCTTTATAGCAATAAAAACATACCTCCTTGACCCTGATAGCATCTTTACAGCTTGTATTAAACCATAAGATGATTGTTTTCGGCAAAGATCTCAGCACACATATCTTCGGTGTTGTCCAGAATAGAAAAACCAGGAGGAATTTTCGACATTGAAATCGCCCGTAATAATGATTTCAGTGCGAGGATACAGGGAAACTATTTTTTTAATTGAGTTAGACAGAGAATCAAATTCGAGAGAGGTTGAAACCGTCTAGAGTTGGGTTTCGATAAAGGAAACCATTAGCATCCCATCGGCTCCGCACACGCACATCTGACCATTGTGTGATTTCTGCAAATTTTTCGTGGCAACCAAACCCAGTTAATGGAAAAACACCTTGAAGAACAGTTTGGCAGTAATAGAACGCCAACAAAGCAGTCTCAATAATTTTTTGAGAACATTTAATTTAAGAATGAAAAATTTTATTTCGAATAGGTCGAAGAGTATGAAACCTAAATATAACGCATGATTCGACTCAAGCTGTAAAGAGGTTATAAGGTAAAAACATCCGCTATTATAAAGCCAACCCCACCGAGGAAAACCGGAAAAAGTTTCAAAAAAATGTTCATATTCGCCAAACGAAATTTGTACATGAACGAAAAATTCGGAAAAAAATACTGTAATGTCCCAAAGGCAATAACATTTTTTTAGTCATTTGTAAAGAACATAAGGAATTCTTCGTCGTCATCTGTTCCAATGCTCATCTTCAACACTACTCCTGCTGTCAGTTCTCAAGAAAAAGCAGATCTGCTTTTTCAATTTGCGGCAAACTCAATTCTGCCGACAGGTGTTATCACTCCTCCTGTTTTTGATAGCGTAAATGACCGATCTTTGTTCGCAATAGTTCAGTCTCAAGAGTTTTAAAAATATTAACATACACAAATCCGCTGGCCCGGATAATATCCCCGATATTGTTCTGAAGGAGTGTTCTTAACGCTGGCAAACCATTGCGTAAGCTTTTCTATCTGCCCTATTCCTCTGGTTTCCTTCTGAGTGGATGGAAAACCTGTCCCTAAAAAATGGCGAATCTTCTTCTCCCTCAAACTATCGACCAATTGCACTTACGACCCTTCTTTCCAAGGTCATGGAAACGCTGATTAACTTTCAGCTTAAGAAAGGTCTGGAAAATCGAAAGCTTCTTAATGACCGTTAGTACGACTTTCGCAGCAATAGTTCCACTGGTTATTTGATGATATATCTCACCGACAAGTGAAATCAATTTCTCCATCGTTTCGGTGAAAGTAAGATTATTGCACTTGATATTTCTAAGGCATTTGATAGTTTGGCATCAAGCTCTTTTATCGAAATTGCGTGCATTTGGACTTGATAAATGTTTTCTTCGTTGGATTAGTAATTAACTTTCGAACCGCTAAATACAAGTTGTGTTGGACGGTTTCAAATCTGATATTCACAAAATAAATGCTGGTGTGCCCCAGGGCTCCGTTATGTTTCCGACTCTTTTCCTCATCTATCTATCTTATCAACAACTTATTATCTGAAACAACTAATCCAATAAAATGTTTTGCTGACGACAGTACTCTCAGCTCTTCTTATTCGTTTCCATATTGACAACCATGTTCTTCGGATGTGAAACTGCAACGGCAGCGTATGATTAGTTCAATAAATTCTGATCTTGACAGCATTGTACAATGGGAAAAAAGAAATCAAGTAGAATTAAATGCTTCAAAAGCTCAATGTTGTCTTTTGTCGTTAAAGCGAAATATTCCTCGAATGCCACTATCCATAATTGCCATATATGGGCAAGTGCTCCGATTACCCACTTAAGTTTCTTAGACAGAAATAAGAAAGGGGATTTACAATAATAGAAACATTCACTTCTCTTGAGCACCGTCGTAGTGTTTGATGCCTTTCCTTATTTTATCGCTTTTTCTATTAACAATGCTATAGCGATATAGCCAGCTGCATTTCTTCCCCAAAACGATTCAACAGCACTGCTAGGAATGCTCATAAATTTAGCCTTGAGCCGTACCACGCGAATGTGGAATGCTTTGCCAGACTCCGTTTTTCACTCCCTATGACTTGCAAAACTTTAAAACAAATGTTACAAGGGTAGCCAAAACTTCTTTTGCGCGAGAAAATTATAAAAAAAAAACAATTATGAATGATGTGCTTATTATAGTGAATTTAAACCACATGAAGCTAAAAAAGAGGTCAGTACAAGAACCATGAAACTCAACATCATTCCTAACATAGACAATAAGACCATGTTTGGAAAAGAATAATGATACAAAATAATGCCCCTTAAGGATGAACTCCGACGGATCGGAAGCCCCGGTGCAGTAGTTGATGCAGGTTTTGATTGTATTTTTTTTGTTTTTTGTTTTATGTTGAATTTTAGAGCGAAAAAACGGGTAGCGGTAAAAGGGTGAATAGATGAGCATTCCTTGCGACCGAAGCTCTGTTTTGTATTCTATCGAGCAGGTGTAGCGATGCTTGAGAATCCAATTCCCAGAGGTGTGAGTTATACTCAAGTTTTAGGCATATAAACGCTGCGGAAGCTATACTGGCAGTCATGTAGAAGTTTCGGTCTTCGATATACATCAGCTGGCGGTTAATCAGCGTTTCCATGACCTTAGAAAGAAGGGACGTCGAGGACGTGAGGGGTCACCTTTGTTAGGGACAGGCTGGACAAATGTTGTTTTCCATTTTTCAGGAAAGATTCCAGAAGAGTAGGAGCAATGGAAAAGCTTACGCAGTGGTTTTGCTAGTGTGGAAGAACACCTCGTACTCTTGCTACTGTACGAGTGTGGAAAAAAATCAGTTCCATGGAAAAATTTACATTCTCAAGTGCAGGAGGGGCAACGTTACGTTGCTCTGAGGCAATGTAGGCGAGCAGCGAAATGGGCTGCGAGCAAGTTCGCCTTCTCTGAAGTTGAGTTTTTAATATTTTTTACAAATTACCAACAATTTTACTGCCTTTGGGACATAGCAGATTTTTTACCGCAATTTTTGGTCATGCAAATATTTGGTTCGTTCAATAACAGTGTTGCATGAGTTCCTCAATTGTTTGTGCTTTTCCCGATTTTCCGCCGTAGGGTTGGTTTTGTAGGATCGGAAACTTACTTCTTTTAGCCTGATAGCTTCTTTACACTCAGAGTTAAACCAAGACTTTTATTTGGGTTTAATACTTTTTACTCTGTTAGAAATAAAAGCACACATACCAAGAAGAATCACATTTGTGATCATTTCAGTGCTGGCATCAATGTCACTATCGAGGAAGCGTAGTGACCAGTTAAAGTTACGGAAGAAATGATTCAGGCCATCCCAGGTGGCTTTCTCGTATTGCCAAACGGTCCTGGTGGGAAAGTTTTCTTTAACTGGATAAGTAGAGGACGAGAAATTTGCTGAACTGACACAATGATCTGAAGTTCCAAATGGAGAAGTTACACAAATGGTATACTTATTAGGGTGCGGAGTAAGAATCAAGTCAAGAGTATGGAAACATCCATAGGTGTTGTCTGGCCAGAATAGCGGAACCAACTAGAATTGTGTATATTGAAATCGCCCGCAATAATGATTTAATTGCGAGGACAACGGGAAACAATTTTCGAAATGGAATCGGACAGCGCATCAAAATCGTTAAAAGTCGATTTACTGTGTAATTGGGATCCTGTAGATACAAAATTAAAGAAAGATATGCTTGCGGACAGTGAATTTGAGCCACACGAAGTAAAGTCGGTGTTGGACCATTGACCGTTTTGGGGAAGCCTCTGCCTGAAAAGACGAGAAAGAAAATATAATAACACACAAAACACAACTCCTATTAAGTCGAATTTCGAGGTGTAGGCCTGAATTAATTTATGTAATAACAAACTGTCCTAGGTGTTATGCCCATAAAACAGTTTACATAAGAAAAATTAATTCAAAAATACATCACAATAAGACAAATCAGATGACATTCAGCTATGCACTGCAAATCATTATTCGATAACGTACGATGCGTGCAGTGTATAGTTAATGACAGTTATACACAAGGTAATAAGGTAATTTATTTAACACGAACGAGGGTGATAAAGCGCAGACACTTTTTTGTTTTGTTTTTTTTTTCGACTTACATTATTTATTGGTGCGCGCACCGCAGGCGGTAATTTTTGTCGACAAACGCGAGAGAATTTATGCAGCGACACTTGTTTTTTTTTAGTTTTTTTTGCGCGCACCACCGGCAAAGCGACCATCCCCGGTGAGCTTTATTGATGTAATTTTTTGTGAGTAATAATGATGATGTTATTTTTTATGATCAACTTTACAAGATGTAGTGAAAATATTGACTGCAATTCATTAAACGGAAAATGTATGTCTCTACCCACTCCATCGTCATTTGGATCCACTATACATACAGAATTCCATGAAGAAGATCTTTTGGCCGCCGAATATAAGTTCAAGTTTCGATGTGTAGAATCTACGGACGTTGTCGAAAGCATTATATTTTTGAAGTCAAATCCTATTGGAATTTATGCCATACATACTATTTTTATACGAGCTTTACTTCCGATCATGTTAACGTATATAATATATTTGTTTAATACAATTTTAACAATTGGCATATATCCTAAGGTTTGGAACTGGTTAAAGAATTTCATGTACCAACAACTACCTGTGGAAAGAAATTTAGATCAGTCTCGATACTGCCTTTTTTCTAAGAGTTTAGAAAGTATTATGCAAAAACAAATAAATATTAATGAGCCAGGCCATAGATTTTTTTTTTATAATTTACGCGCGCACAAGGGACTATTTGTTTCCTTTTTAATGTAGAACACACAGCGCGGGCATTAGGAAGATAGGGAGGGGAGAGATAGGAGGTTTCGATTAACATTGGTTTTGAATGTTTGGAGATCAAAATGGCGAGGGAAAATCTTGCCGGGTAAACCATTCCAAAAAAAGAATCCCTATTTCACGGTACGTCCGAAATTGGGCTCAAGGGTGAACAGATGAGTATTCCTTACGAGGCGAGTATTAAGGGAGAAACTTTTAAGGGGAGGAGGAATGCAGTTGGCTACATCGACTGAACATTTTTTATAAAAGAAACAATAAAATAAGGAAAGACATGAAACATTGCATCGGTGTTCGAGAGTGGCAATTGTTTCAGCGGCAGTTCTATTTCCTAGCAATCTTAACGCTCGATTTTGTATTCTATCAAGCAGGTGAAGGATGTTTGCGAAGCACCTGCCCAGAGGTGGGAGTTATACTCTAGTTTAGGGCGAGTTTAGAATTTATAACGCTTTATAAATTCTAGCCAGATCAGATGGGGAAAAATACTTCTAACACCGATACAGAAAACCTAAGCACTTAGCGATTTCAAATATATGGTCGTGCCAACGGAGGTCGTCGTTGACACAATACCGAGTACTGAGAGCTTTTCGGTTTCTTCGATGTAAGTGCCATTCATGGACAATGGCATTGGGGGTATGTTAAGCTTTAACGACAGAAGGAAGCATTGAGTTTTCGAAGCATTAAACTCCACACGATTCCTATTACCCCATTTGACAATGCTGTATAAATCGGAGTTTTATGAGCTTGACATACGGTACCATTGCAATTGTACGTCCGAAGTCGAAGGACGTGAAATATCGAACGAATATGAAAAGCTGAGTGTAGAGTCGTCAGCAAAACAGCTAAGTGAATTAGAAGTAACAGACAGAAGATCACTTATAAAAATGAGGGAAAGAGTCGAAGACAGCCTTTGAGACACTGCAGATTTTTTTCCGTAATTTTTAGTCATGCAAAAATTTGGTTATTTTAATAACGGAGTTGCATGAGTTTCTTGCTTGTTTGTGTTTTTTCCGATTTTCCTCTGTAGGCTTTGCTTTGTAAGATCGGAAACTTACTTCATTGAGCATGACAGTTTCTTTACACTCAGAATTAAACCGGGACTTTTCTTTAGGCTTGATGCTTTTTACTCTGTTAGAAATAAAAGCACGCATCCCTAGAAGAATCACATTTGTGATCATTTCAGCAGTGTCATCACTATCGAGGAAGCATAGTGACCAGTTAATATATACGCGTTGGCACATCGATCAGTTGGGTAAGGTGATGTAACCCTGCAAAGAGCTGAACATACCTTCCTTCGGGTGTTGTCTGACCAGAATAGCGGAGCCAATTGGAATTGTGTACATTGAAATAGCCGGCAATAACGATTTCAGTGCGAGGACAAGGGGATACAATTTTGGGGAAGGCTCTGGCAAGCAATATCATTCCCAACATAGACCACGAGACCATAATAGGAAAAGAGTAATGGCACCAAGCTATGCCCATGTAGAGCAAATTCTGATAAATCAGTATTTACTCCAACCTAAGTTTCACGCCCTAATGAGCTACTTCGACGTATTTGAAGATAAGGTCATTAGGACAATTCAATGCAAGTCAGGGCATTGAAATAGAGATGGTGGCGGATGAACCCTTAATGGGCCAACGGCAGCGCTCATATTCCCGAAATGGGTTACTGACTCCGGATTCTCCGGTTCCTTTTGTCCAAGAAATCCAACAAAGGACCTGGCCCTCCAGGTTGGGGGTTGTGCGTGGGGTTAACAACCCTGCCACGGAAAAAAGAAAAAAGTTGCGAAGCGACCAATAGCCTCGGAAAAGGACGGATTTACTGTTGACGACCCGGAAAAACGAATCAAGGACAACGACCTTCGGATCTGCTAGGCGATTTTAATGCCAAAATAGGTAAAGAGGAAATCTTTGGTAGGACTGTCGGAAAACATAGCCTACACGACACAACGTCTGAAAACGGACTTAGGCTAATTGACTTCGCAGCGGCACATAACGTCACCATTGCAAGCACACGGTTTCCTCATCTCGATATACACAAAGGGACTTGGCGACACACAGATCAAAGAACCGTCAATCAGATTGATCACGTTGCGATCGATGCAAGACACGCCTCCAGTATCTTGGATGTTCGCACCTTGCGAGCACCTAACATCGACTCGGATCACTACCTTGTTGCAGCAAAGGTAAGAATGCGAATAACCCGAACTCCACAACAACGGAGTAATACTGTGAGGAAGTATGACGTCGGAAAGCTGCAATCGCAAGAACCTATGCCGATCGAATATCCCGTAACCTCTCAAGAAATCCAGTAACGCCAGCATCAAGTGCCGAAGATCAGTGGCAACACTGCCAAAAAGCCATCAGAGATGCCGCAACTGATGTGCTAGGTTTCACCAGACCACCACCACGAAATCTCTGGTTTGATGACGAATGCAGGCAGGCCCATGCAGCCAAACAAGAGGCATATAAAGCGACGCTGCAAAGAAAGACGAGAGCTGCTCGCAGAAAAAACGGGAAGAACACCGGCTTCTCCAAAAGAAAAAGAGAGAGCATGAGAAGCGCGCGATCGAAGATATTGAGAGATGCTACTCCAGGAACAACGTGCGGAAGTTTTACCAACAGGTAAAAAGAACATGCCAAGGAAAAAAATCCCGCACAGAAGCCTGTAGAGATAGGAATGGCAACCTCGTAGTAGAGTCACAGTCGGTGCTGAGTACATGGAAGGACCATTTCTGCAGACTGTTAAACGGCGATGAAGGCCAAAATCCCGCTGTCAGGCAGAATGAACCATTCAACATGGATGATGACAGACAAAACTTCCGTCCACATGACCAAAATGAAGTAAGGATAGCAATATCTAAACTCAAAAACAACAAAGCTGCTGGACCCGACGGACTACCCGTCGAACTTTTTAAAGCGGCCGGAGATGACCTGGTGGAGTGCATACACCATACACATACTCATCTCTAAAGTTTAAAGTCAGAAGAAAGTATGCCTGATGAATGGAACCTCAGCATCGTTTGCCCGATCCACAAGAAAGGAGACCCTCTAAACTGCGCCAACTATAGAGGAATAAGTCTCCTGAATATCGCCTACAAGATCCTCTCTGCCGTACTATGTGAACGCCTGAAACCTTTCGTCAGCAACCTGATTGGCCCCTATCAGTGTGGTTTCAGACCAGGAAAGTCCACAATTATAGAGACGAGCTATACAGAACCATGTCAGGTTTTGGCATTCCCACAAAACTCGTCCGACTGTGTAGGATGACGATGGAGAACTCTCGCTGCTCCGTCAAGGTTGGTTCTGACCTCACAGAAGCTTTTGACGTCAAAAAAGGATTCCGACAAGGTGATGCGCTATCGTGCGATTTCTTCAACTTAATACTTGAAAAAATTATAAGAAACTCGCAAGTCAATTGTAGTGGGACAATTTTTTTCAAGTCTGTGCAATTGCTAGCATACGCTGACGACATAGACATCATTGGCAGAACTCGGCGAGCTGTCAGTGGAACGTTTGCTAGCATTGAAGCTGAAGCGGCTAAGATGGGACTAGCAGTCAAAGAGGCCAAAACGAAGTACCTGCTGTCCACAAAAAGGGACACACAACACCGGCGGATTGGACAAAACATCACAATAGACAGGTACAACTTTGAGGTAGTTAGGGACTTTGTGTACCTCGGATCCGCTATAACATCTGACAACAACATCTCGTCAGAAATAAAGCGAAGAATTACTCTTGCCAATCGCTGTTTCTATGGGCTAGGAAGGCAATTGAGTAGCAAAGCCCTCTCTCGAAAGACAAAGGAGACTCTGTATCAGACCCTAATCATCCCAGTCCTGCTCTATGGCGCCGAGGCATGGACTCTATCTAAAGCGGATGAAGATATCCTTAGTCGTTTCGAGCGTAAGATTCTTCGGAAGATTTTTGGCCCTATCTGCGTTAACGGGCTTTGGAGGAGAAGGTTCAACCAAGAACTATACGAGCTGTACAGCGACATTGACCTGGTCAAAAAAATACGCATATCACGTTTAAGATGGCTAGGTCATGTAGAGCGAATGGACAACAATGCTCCGGCTCGCAGGATCTTCGATTCCATCCCAGAGGGTAGACACAGTCAAGGAAGACCTCGCCTTAGGTGGCGCGCTCAAGTGGAGGACGACCTGAACCAACTTGGAGTGCAAAACTGGAGGCAGCTAGCCAAAGACCGAGTTGGCTGGAGAGGCATGTTGGTTGAGGCCCAGGTTCGTCCCGAACTGTAGCGCCACCTAAGTAAGTAAGTAGTAAGTTTCACCTAATGCCAAAACAGCTGGCCTGTATTGAACAGTGTAGACGTACACGTGAAAGAAATTCTTTCTTAAACCGCGAACATTAGAATACACGACACAAAAATCACACCATTTAAAAATTTTTAGATACAAAACACAACTCTGACTAAGTCGAACTGTGCAGTGAAGGTCCAAACTAATTTCCGTAATAAACAAGCTGTCTTAGGTGTTGTGCCCATAAGACAGCTTGCATACAAAAAATCAATTTAAATAATGATAAAATCAGTTTTCTGGTCCTCATAGATTTTTCATCATCAATTCGATTTTTCAATTTGACTTTTCATCTTCTGCGGCGAAGTTTTAAATATTATACTTGAGTGAAACAAGCTGTATCCTTTTCAAATGTGTTGTCTTCTTCTTGCCTGTTTTGAAAGGTGTCCCACAAGTATCGATCTTAGGCCCAATCCTTTTTTCACTTTACACAAATGAATTGCCATGGCAAATACATTTCTCACTCATAAACATCTACGTTGGTGACGTGCAGCTTTACTTGAGTAGCCCACTTGGTCTCATCGAAAACTGCGTTCACAATATTTATCATGATCTTAACAACATTCATGTGGTCACAGTAAAATAAACTGTTCTTAAACCCTTCTAAGACTAAATGCATAGTTATTTCCAAAAAAATATTGGATCTTTCCTACTTTCCACTGAATAATACTCCTATCTATCGAATTTGTAAGAGTCTAGGCATGATTTTTAACAGAACTTTAAGTTCTCAAATTCACATAAATTCTTCTGTAGACTTCTTCGAGAGTCCTAATATTTAACACCCGTTTAAATCGTATGATGTTAGCTTTGTTAGCGATTGTACATAAATTCTAACGAATGCAATAAACGTATGATGTTAGCTCAGATCTAGATAATTTCAGTTCTCACTTATGGCTGTAAATTGTATTGTAAATGCGATGCTGATAGCCTACGAAAACTGCAAGTGGCATGTAAAAGCACCGTACGCAATATTTATGGTCTAAAAAGGTACGACCACATATTGAGCTATACAAATCTTATGTTGAACATGAATTTCAAACACTTTTTTCAATACCCTTGGGGTATTCGAGAAAAATACGCGCGATTTATGATCCTGTTTACGATCAAGTTAAGAACGAGTGGCGAAGAAGGTAAAATAACGAGTTGTACGTGCAGTACAGCGAATTGAGGCTGATCAAAAGATCCGTATCCAGCGGCTTGGATGGCTCAGGAGTCAGAAGCAAGGCGAGACCTCATCTGGATGAAGCGATCAGGTAGAAGGAGACCTCCGACAGCTTGGTGCGTAGAACTGCACACGGCAGGCTAGAGTCGAGCCAGCTGGAGGGGCATAACCAAGCAGGCCCAGGAGCACCACGCTATGTAGCCGCAGGAAAGGTACAAGCGATTAAAATGTAACTAACCATTAAGCAGATAAAGGCTGGAATAACAAGTAGCGTGTTCACAATTAACCCTGTTCACAACTACCCCCCCCCCCCCCCCATCATGCCCTAATTTGTTCAGTTTTGGTAAATTTTATTGATATTTAAAAAAATAAAAATGAAAACTAATGTATGTTTGTTTTAATTTATTTTTGTGATATAATGGCCTGGTAACGAGAAATGTTGCAACAAGAGACTAAATATCATCTTTTAATTGATCCTAAGCCGGATCAATAATAAGAAAACTAAAAATAACATAGGCCACAACAGCTAAGCGGATATTTATTTCCTACGAAATATATTCACCTATAATTAATAGCACTTACCTGGTAGTTCCGTAGCTAGTCTTAAATTTTCATATGTAATTCTGTCGTGCGGCCTATGATTCCAAGCAAATAATACTGCCATTTGAAATGTCGTTATATCCAAATCATATCGCCCAATCTTATTAGCAAACGTTATAGTTCCGTTGCTCATGTGATGATACCATTGTAATTTTCGACCAGAATGTTTTTTTTTGTAAAATTCTTCGACATCAGGGATGTAGTCTTCTAATTCCAATGGGAGACTTACTGAAACTCGATCCGAGCATCGTGCCCACGCTCCTGCATTCAAAATTTTAATGTTAATAGCATCATGTCGGGTTGTTGACATCCGGAATAAAGTATTGAGGTCTTCGCTAACCTATAATGATTTAACAGAAATAACTTTAGTCATTCTATCAGATATAGGGCGTTTCCTAATTTCATAGCAATAACTAGTGAAATGATTTCTGAACTTGTTAAAAAAATATGTCAAAGAAAAGATTTACTTTGGCATACTCTGATTAACATAAATCTTACAATCTTCCCAACTATACTATGTTAAATATTGTAGTGTTTTTTACGACATTGACCAAGTGGCTCAGAGCGCTTTTGAGAATGTAATGTTCGATTTAAATATTTACAGGCTTTTTATGCCTGATAGAGGTGATCGTGGAGGCGGGGTTGCAATTTATGTTAGAGAAGGTATTACTTGTAAAATTAACTGTATCTCAAGTCATAGTAGTGACATTGAATATATTTTCGTTAACTTGGTTCGTGAAGACGATACATTTTGCTTGGTACGCTTTATAGGCCAAACCGATATGTTGATCTTGCGACTCTTGAAAATCTTATGCAATATATTGCTACAATCCTATCTAAAATTGTTCTGTGCGGAGATTTTAACAGTAATATTTTAAACGAAACAACTTTGATAGACACCGTGAAAACTTTAAATCTGTCGCCTGTGGCGGGATGACATAACGTCCATGGACATTACGTCTTTTTATGAATCAACGAAATCGGGTATATCTTTGATGGAAAAGATTATTAGTTTTTACCGTGCTTTTTTCTACTTAACTATTACTCGTTTCTCTCAAAGATCTTGTCTTCCAATGTGATAAGGTACATAAGAGCAAGTACGTGCAGCCCTGTCGTGTCCATTTTTTTCCTAATTTGATTATGAGTCCAATAATTGTTAAAAACAAAAACAAAACAAGGGTAAGCATACAGATAAGGTGAGAGTGTGTTTTAGTGTGCTTAACGCTCTTTTTCGCGCATATTCTAAATTTTAGCTTGTGGGAAATGTTTGCTTGTCCATAACAATCGCCTTACGGGTGATTTTGACGACAGGAAGCGTAAAATGCGAAGGGCGCAGATACTCAAAACATTCTCTACGCTAACAATTTTCCATCATTTGTAATTCACAGTTTAATAGACAAAAAACTTAAACAACGAACTGACCAAACAAATAAAGAAAAACCGAAGGTACAGGAAGATAATACCACAATAAAGTGCTACAGCTTAAAATATATTCCAAACCTAACTAACAGCAGAAGTATACATTGATCAATAAAAAATAAAAATGCATCGTACGCTCACAAACCAAACGCAACATTAAAGAACATTTTAACAACAAACACCAAAGCTCCAATTGACAAAGCACAACAACATGACGTCGTCTATGAAATAAGTTGCAACGGAAGAAGGGGGATACGTGCAACTTAATTTACATTGGGACGAAGAAAAGATCACTTGGAACTAGATTGACGGAACACAGTGCAGATATGAGAAAGGGGAAAGCATCAACAGGGTTATCACAACATATGATAGAAAGAGGACACACACCAAACTTTGAAAACACGAAAATACTTGGCAAGGAAAAAAACACTAACGCAAGATTTACTCTGGAGAGTTTAAGAATACAACGAAAACTGACACAAACTATGAACACACAAGAAGACAGGGACAACACCATTATTAGCTATGCCTTAGCTATTCGAAACTTAACAATACTGTGATAATCATTGTCTGTTTTTTCTTGTCTCATTATTCTTTTTTTATTTTTTTTATTTGTGAGTTTTTTCTTTTTGTTTACTGTGTTTCATATAAAATAAAAGTAAAACTTAAATTTAACATTAAATATAAAATTCATCATTTTCATGTAAGTTTCCAATTATTAATATTATTACCTTACTGTATGTATTCACAAAATTTTAAATTAAAGATCATAAAAAACCCCTGAAGAAGTTGCGAAAAATCGACGAAACGTTGGGATAAGATGGAATAAACTTGTTTTATTTGCATTTGTAAGAAAATTGACTTTAACCATCAACTTATTAGAAAAGCTTGTCAGCGCAGAATAGCCAACTTCTTTTCCGTGGCACTGCCTCTTGTGAGGAACTGACAAAACCTCCAAGAGTAAAATTTGTCTCGAAAATTGCATCTCATGTAGCCGTTTGGAATCGGCGGTTAACTGTAGGTCTCTTCCATTCTTGTAGATTAACAACACACCCGTCACTAGGCCTTGGGTTCTTAAGGAGCTGTCGCGCCAATAAATTTATTTATTTTATTTATTAGGTCAACGGTAACACAGGTTTCAATCGGAAGAACCAGGTATCGTTATTTAAGTTCGATTTTTAACACGAAACGTGACGGGTGTTTCATTTGATAGCTAACACTTATATATTTAGAACGTGACGACTGACAAGCATAACTTCGAAGTATTCAGTGAATTTGTCTACTAGGCCACTGCTGTGAACACAGGCAACAACATAAGCGCAGGCAAACAATTAAGCGTAGAATCACTCTTCCTAATTGCTGTTACTTTGGTATGGGTAAGCTATTAAGAAATAAATCCCTATCAAGAAAAACCATGGAGACACTATACAAAACACTTATCATGTCATACTTGATGGAGTCATAAGGCAAGGCAGAGCTTATATCCGATGGGGCGACCAGGTAGAAGGAGACCTTCAAATGTTTGGAGTTCCAAACTGGAGACGAAAAACTAGAAATCTAGGCAACTGGAGGGGTAGTTTGAACCAGGTCCAAGTACACCACTCTATGTAGCGCCAGCAAAACCAAAAAAAAGCAAGTACTTTTCAATACGGGAAACATTCAAATAAAAAAATTAAATAAATGTTCGTGCAAAATTAAGTTAATTAGAAGAGTTATCACGATATAAATGATTTCTAGAGATCGTAATTTTTGATTTTGCAAAATTTAATTCACTTTGGATATACACGACTTTAAATTGTTTTGCTGACGAAATTAATTTTTTTTTAGAACGATACAAATGCACATACATAACGGAACTCAGACAAAGTTTCAGCATAAATAAATGTCCTTGTCTTTTTATTTTTTTATTTTTATTAAAAAAAAAATAAACAAGACTTCCAAGTTATTAATTTAATTATAACATTGAAAGTTTTCTTTACATCAAAGTAACTTTAATGTTAAGATTAATTTGTTCTTTTGTTTTCATTTTTAATCAAGGACCCATTAAGAGAACTGAAAACTCAGTGGAAATGTCGCATCGACGGGAAAAATAATGTCAATATTTTATTAATTACCCAATTAAAGGGACCAAAAAAAGAGAAAATATTATATACCACTATAATGCATAACCACCGCAGCAAATATGATAACATGCAATTCCTCATGCCTGCCTTAATAACCTAACTCAATACATAAAACATATGTACATACAGGGTGGGCCAGAACAAGTCATCCTTCCAATGTTGTTTGGCTCTCTTTTTTTTCTAAATGAAAAACTTCGATTCTGTATATTTGAACCTTTAGAATTGTATTGGTCAAGTAGAGAAGTGATATCGGCCAAATGGGCGCCGTCACAATTGATTGATTGATTTATGGCATTTTTCATCACGTCAGCGAGAACTTGGGCGACAGATTCTCGCACTCGTGTGAAATGTTGTCCTTGAAGGCTTCCAGAGTCTCGGGCTTGTTCACGTGAACACGGGACTTCAAAAAACCCCACAAAAAAGAGTCTGAAACGGTTAAATCGGGCGATCTTGCGGGCCAGTGCAAATCGCCAAAAAGAGAGATGAGGCGACCCGGGAACGCCGCCTTCAGAATATCGGTTCATGTCGGTTCATGTATCTCTCCATGGCTTGTTCACTTGTATTCGGCATCTGTCTAGTCTACTAATGTCAAAACCGATTTGACATTGGCGGCCATTTGCAAAAATGAGAGCATCTTCTAATGGGATGATTTCTTTTGGCCCACCCTGTATAACAAATTATGACACTGAGTTTAGACCTCAGTTCATCAATTAATTAAAAAACAAACTGTGCACGTAGAAAAGAAATAGATTCGAAATAATAACAGTTATTTAATAAAGAGATAGAAAAAAATACCTTTATATCCTGAAACATTCTTGCCAATCTGTTAACGTAATCGGCGGGCATTCCAACTTCACGAAGCCATTCTACGATATCCTCTTCTTTTTCACTATCTGCACTTGTACCCAGTATTAGCCTTAAATTAGATAAATACAAAACAAAATATGTAAATAGAATCGGTTCGATTGTTCGTTTTAAAAAATAAAATATTTGATCAAATAATTGAAAGACTTCACATCGTACCACTAAATACTAATAAAATTAAACGTTTGAAAGTAGTAATAGATTAACATTATCTTATGTTTTTCAAAAAACCGACTTTATTTAAAAAGAATATAAAACAACAAATTCCTGGACTTACAATGGTATAATGAAACCAATTTTTTCAGAAAATTACCCTTGCCGCCTATACGTTGGGAATAGACCTCATTATACAATTTCTTACTGTCTCCACTTAGCGCTAAGCGCTCAAGCTTTTTGTCACACCTTTGGGAATTATATTGTATTCATACATATTTTGGAACAAGGATTAGAAGAAGGAGGTACATACCTAGATACTCACTAACAAACTTAAATTCACAGAAAATACCAACACTCATTATTTCCTAAATTATTACCTTCTTTCTTATCTAAAACACTATTTTTTGTATAATTAACGCGCGGACTATTTGTTTCCCTTTTAATATAGAACAGACTGCGCGGGCATTAGGAAGACAGGGAGGGGAGAGATAGGAGGTGTCATTCCAAAATTCATGTTGTTCGGCTAAAGAGAGAATCCCTATATTTCACGGTACGTCCGAAATCGGGCTCAAGGGTGAACTGATGAGCAATTCTTGTTACACGAGTATTATGAGAGAAACTTTTAAGGGTAGGAATTCAGCTGGCTACTTCGAGGGAACATTTTTTATAAAAGAAAAGATAAAATAAGGAAAGACATGAAACATTGCGTCGGTGTTCGAGAGGGGCAATTGATTCAGCGGCAGTTCTATTTCCTAGCAATCTTAACGCTCGATTTTGTATTCTATCAAGCAGGTGAAGCGATGTTTGTGAAGCACCTGCCTACAGGTGGAAGTTTTACTCGAGTTTAGGGCTTATGAACGCTTTATAAATTGTAGCCAGATCAGATTGGGAAAAATACTTCTTACACCGATACAGAAAACCTAAGCACTTAGCAGCATTCTTAGCGATCTCAAATATATGGTCGTTCCAACGGAGGTCGTCCTTGACACACATACCGAGTACTGAGAGCTTTTCGGTTTCTTCGATGTAAGTGCCATTCATGGACAATGGCATTGGGTTATGTTTCGCTTTAAATTAAATTAAATTAAATTCTACGCGGTTTCTTATTCCCCATTGTACAATGCTGTCAAAATCAGAATTTAATGAACTTATCATACGCTGCCATTGCAGTTCCACATCCGAAGAACGAGGATGTGAATCTGGAAACGAATACGAGAAGCTGAGAGTACTGTGGTCTGCGAAACAATTTCGGTGAGATATGCCATCAGATCACCAGTGGAACGGTTGCTGCGGAAGCCATACTGACGGTCATGGAGAAGCTTTTGATCTTCAAGATATTCCTTAAGCTGACGGTTAATCAGCGTTTTCATGACCTTAGAAAGAAGGGATGTTAGTGCAATGGGTCGGTAGGAAGAAGGGAAGGATGGGTCACCCTTCTTAGAGACAGGCTGGACAAATGCTGTTTTTCATCGCAGTAACAGTTCAGTCGGTAACCCTATCGTGTCTTCAAGCTTTCTAATTGTGCTCTAAATTTTCTATAATTTTTGTTTCTTTTATCTTTTATCAACAATCCTTTAATTTGCTATGTCTTTTAAACTACTAATTAACTGTGTGCGCAATAAAATACATTATATATCACTAGTGCAAACTGCATAATTAAATTAATATCAGTGAATTCCACATACATATTGTACCCAATACAGTTACTTTAACATCATCCTCCTGCCTCTTAACTATTTGAAAATTGATATTATTTCTACATAATATTTTAATTGACTTTGGAAAATACTGAATGAAGTTTGCAAAAAGTGGTCATAACTAATTGTGCGACTCTAATCCCCAAAGGTATTGACCTACCAACGATCGTGTGCGTGGACTTTCATCTCCTGAGTCCCAACTGAAAAGTAAACATCGAGGTACCAGCTACGGATACAAATAATAATATTTTTTGCTTTCAGTCTTGCCTTTTGGGCGAGTACTTTTTTTGGTGGTGTTCTACCAAGGAGTTCTACACTTTTGGTACTACCCCATTAATTTTGTTTTGGTGTTTTTTTATATTTACATGTTAACATCTATCATATCAGCTTCTGTCGTCTCCGAGGTCAACATTCACACAACATTACCAACAATTGCGGTTTTTGTACTGGATCACAAACAGCTAATTACCAAATCATTTGCAGATCAGGTTCGTGTCTTAACTATCGTTTCACGTTAATGTACACTAGGAGCGAAAATTATTGATCTTATATTTGTTTATATAATATAAACAAATAACGTAATAAACTTAAATTTGTTAACTTTTAAATGACATAATTTCTAACGTAACCAACAATGTGAGCTTCTTCGACGTATTTGAAGATAAGGTCATTGGGACAATTCAATGCAAGTCAGGGCATTGAAATAGAGATGGTGACGGATGAACCCTTAATGGGCCAACGGCAGCGCTCATATCCCTGAAGTGGGTTACTGACTCCGGATTCTCCGGTTCCTTTTTGTCCAAGGAATCCAACAAAGGACCTGGCCTTCAGGTTGTGGGTTGTGCGTGGGGTTAACAACCTTGCCATGGAAAAAAAATTTGCGAAGCGACCAATAGGCTGGGAAAAGGACGGATTAACTGTTGACGACCCGGAAAAACGAATTAAGGATAACGACCTTCGGATCTGCACGTGGAATGTTAGAACTCTTAACAGATCACGTGCAGCCAAACAACTAGCGGAGGCCCTAGACTGCTACAGAGCAGATATTACTGCCATCCAGGAAGTGCGATGGGATAGGCCGGGGAAAAGGAGGATACAAAACTGTGACGTGTACTTCGGTGATTATGCAAGAAGACCACAGCGTTTATTTGGGTGCGGATTCGTCATAAGCGGTAGTCTTAGGCAAGAAGTCTTGAGCTTTCGACACGGAAGTGAGCGACTTGTGACAATCCGTATCAAGGCTAAATTATTAGCCTAATATGCGCTTATGCCCCTACAGAGGACAAAGATGACGCCACCAAGGATGACTTCTCTGAGCTCCTCGACAAAACCTATGAGAAATGCCCTAAATACGACGTTAAGATCGTACTAGGCGATTTTAATGCCAAAATAGGTAAAGAGGAAATCTTTGGTAGGACTGTCGGAAAACATAGCCTACACGACACAACGTCTGAAAACGGACTTAGGCTAATGGACTTCGCAGCGGCACATAACGTCACCATTGCAAGCACATGGTTTCCTCATCTCGATATACACAAAGGGACTTGGCGACACCCAGATCAAAGAACCGTCAATCAGATTGATCACGTTGCGATCGATGCAAGACACGCCTCCAGTATCTTGGATGTTCGCACCTTCCGAGCACCTAACATCGACTCGGATCACTACCTTGTTGCAGCAAAGGTAAGAATGCGAATAACCCGAACTCCACAACAACGGAGTAATACTGAGAGGAAGTATGACGTCGGAAAGCTGCAATCGCAAGAAACCGCCAGAACCTATGCCGATCGAATATCCCGTAAGCTCTCAAGAAATCCAGTACCGCCAGCATCAAGTGCCGAAGACCAGACTGCCAACAAGCCATCAGAGATGCCGCAACTGATGTGCTAGGTTTCACCAGACCACCACCACGAAACCTCTGGTTCGAAGACAAATGCAGGCAGGCCCATGCAGCCAAACAAGAGGCATATAAAGCGGCGCTGCAAAGAAAGACGAGAGCTGCTCGCGAGCTCTACGAGCAGAAAAGACGGGAAGAACACCGGCTTCTCCAAAAGAAAAAGAGAGAGCATGAGAAGAGCGTGATCGAAGATATTGAGAGATGCTACTCCAGGAACAACGTGCGGAAGTTTTACCAACAGGTAAAAAGAGATAGGAATGGAAACCTCGTAGTAGTCACAGTCGGTGCTGAGTACATGGAAGGACCATTTCTGCAGACTGTTAAACGGCGATGAAGACCAAAATCCCGCTGTCAGGCAGAATGAACCATTCAACATGGATGATGACAGACAAAACTTCCGTCCACCTGACCAAAATGAAGTAAGGATAGCAATATCTAAACTAAAAAACAACAAAGCTGCTGGACCCGACGGACTACCCGCCGAACTTTTTAAAGCGGCCGGAGATGACCTGTTGGAGTGCATATACCAACTCATCTCTACAGTTTGGTCAGAAGAAAGTATGCCTGATGAATGGAACCTCAGCATCGTTTGCCCGATCCACAAGAAAGGAGACCCTCTAAACTGCGCCAACTATAAAGGAATTAGTCTCCTAAATATCGCCTACAAGATCCTCTCTGCCATACTTTGTGAAAACCTGAAACCTTTCGTCAGCAACCTGATTGGCCCCTATCAGTGTGGTTTCAGACCAGGAAAGTCTACAATCGATCACGCTACGGCAGATCCTGGAAAATTACCCAAGAATTCCAAATCGATACCCACCACCTCTTTATCGATTTTAAGGCCGAGTAAGATAGCATTTAAAGAGACGAGCTGTACAGAGCCATGTCAGGTTTTGGCATCCCCACATGTAGGATGACGATGGAGAACTCTCGCTGCTCCGTCAAAGTTGGTACTGACCTCACAGAAGCTTTTGACGTCAAAAAAGGATTCCGACAAGGTGATGCGTTATCGTGCGATTTCTTCAACTTAATACTTGAAAAAATTATAAGAAACTCGCAAGTCAAATGTAGTGCGATAGCATTTATTGAGACGAGCTATACAGAGCCATGTCAGGTTTTGGCATCCCCACAAAACTCATCCGACTGTGCAGGATGACGATGGAGAACTCTCGCTGCTCCGTCAAGGTTGTTAATGACCTAACAGAAGCTTTTGACGTCAAAAAAAGATTCCGACAAGGCGATGCGCTATCGTGCGATTTCTTTAACTTAATACTAGAAAAAAATTATAAGAAACTCGCAAGTCAATTGTAGTGGGACAATTTTTTTTCAGTCTGCAATTGTTAGCATACGCTAACAAAATTGGACAAAACATTACAATAGACTGGTACAACTTTGAGATTTTTAGGGACTTTGTGTATCTCGGATCCGCTAATAAAGCGAAGAATTACTCTTGCCAATCGCTGTTTCTATGGGCTAGGAAGGCAATTGAGTAGCAAAGCCCTCTCTCGAAAGACAAAGGAGACTCTGTATAAGACCCTAATCATCCCTTACCTACCTACTTTGAGGTAGTTAGGGACTTTGTGTACCTCGGATCCGCTATAACATATGACAACAACATCTCGTCAGAAATAAAGCGAAGAATTACTCTTGCCAATCGCTGTTTCTATGGGCTAGGAAGGCAATTGAGTAGCAAAGCCCTCTCTCGAAAGACAAAGGAGACTCTGTATAAGACCCTAATCATCACAGTCCTGCTCTATGGCGCCGAGGCATGGACTCTATCTAAAGCGGATGAAGATATCCTTAGTCGTTTCGAGCGTAAGATTCTTCGGAGGATTTTTGGCCCTATCTGCGTTAACGGGCTTTGGAGGAGAAGGTTCAACCAAGAAGTATACGAGCTGGACAGCGACATTGACCTGGTCAAAAAAATACGCATATCACGTTTAAGATGGCTAGGTCATGTAGAGAGAATGGACAACAATGCTCCGGCTCGCAGGATCTTCGATTCCATTCCAGAGGGTAGACGCAGTCAAGGAAGACCTCGCCTTAGGTTGCGCGCTCAAGTGCAGGACGGCCTCAACCAACTTGGAGTGCAAAACTGGAGGCAGCTAGCCAAAGACCGAGCTGGCTGGAGAGGCATGTTGGTTGAGGCCCAGGTTCTTCCCGAACTGTTTGGATTCCATCTGAAGATGAATTGCATTTTGTTCCCAGCAATACTTCAGAAAAGATTTCAGCCTATTTTTGACCCTTAACACAGCCATTGATATTGCCCTTACTTTCTTCTATACTACTATCATTGATTGCTTGCTCCTGTGTGTCCCTTACGTGCCTCAAAAGAATTGTTTGTCATCACGCCCTGGTAAACTAAAGAGTTGCGAACTTTTCGTAATATAAGAAATAAGTTATGGAAAACTTATTTAAAATCCCGAACATATTCATATTTTCTAAATTACGAGCAAGCTTTTTTCAATTTTTCTCTCCTCTGCGATTCACTATACCATGCATATCTTGAAAAAATGCATATTTGCCTTATCTCTGAACCCAGGCGGATCTATCAATTCATAAATTAAAAAAGAAAATCTGATGGTCTTATCTCTTCCTTCAATTTTAACAACACCTCATCTGCTGATCCCGAAGTAATTGTCAACCTCTTTGCTTGCCCTTAGGCTAGGCGCGCATGGACCGATTCCACACGGCCGATCGCGATCGGCGAGAATTTTGTGACTCGTTACAGATTACCAGATCGGCCGGTTAGGCACTCGGCCATGCGCGCGTATACATATAAACTTTTAGACGTAGCTCACCGTTTTTCCAATGGGCGGTGTGAAAAATCGTTCATGCGCGCCTAGCCTTACCATTTCGTACTTATCAATTTAGCAATGTTCTGGTTCCCTTAGTTTCCTCCATTCGCGATCTCGCCATTTTATACGATCAAGAACTCAACTTTCGTTCTCACATAAATAAAAAAAAAGCAAACTCTTCCCTTGGTTTTATAAAGCGCTGGTCTAAATAATTTTCAAACCCCTACGTAACAAAGTCACTCTTCACCACATACATATGTTAGACCTATTCTTAAGTATGCCAGTCTTCTTATCAAACCACTTACTCATTTAGAATTGCAGCCGTGCAACGTAGGTTCCTCCGTATTGCTTTACGAATGCTCCCATAGTCTGACCCCATTTTTTACCCCCCTACGAACATCATTTACAACTGATCGACTTAAACACCCTTGCCAAACGTCGTGCTGTTGCAGACAAACTTTTCGTTCACCAAGTCATCACAGGCGCCATCGGTTCTCCGCCCCTTCTCGAATTAATTTTCGTTAACACCAATTCACGTAGCCTTAGATCTGTTCTCTTCTTTTGTCTTCCTACTCATGGAACCAATTAAGCCCACTTTAACCCAATTACTAGAATGTTACGATTAGCCAACAGTGCATACGCACAGCATCTCCATGATTTTTACCCTAGTATTTCATCCCTAAGAAGAAACCTTACTTCTAATTCTCCTTAACCCCCTACTCCTTAGTTTAAGTTAGAATAAGTTCACTAGATGTTTTAAGCTTACGTTATTTAAGTATTGTTATTTTTAGTCATCAGCTTGTATTAAGCAGATAAATAAATAAAAAAAATAATTTAAAGTGACTTGTTGTATATGGAGAAATAAAATGGCGTTTACATTATTTCACTCAATGCAATTTAACGTACTTTATTCGAACAATCAAATCATAAAATCGAATAAATGCTTTGATGTTCACTTTAATTTTCTTAAATTTGAATTTGAACTTTTGAAGGGTATTGCGAAAACTACATAACATAGGTAAAACTGTGGGTAAAACTAGTTATTGTAAGCATTTATTTCCTTTTCAGGAATTATTCCATGTTTAGCATCAATTTAAACTATTTCAGATTATGGTCAGTGGCATTTAAAAGTATCTTACCTTCGCGTTAAGTGAACTTTGTGGTACCTCATAAAAACATCTTTATTATTCACGTATTTGAGAACGAGAAGGACATCTTTTAACCTTCTATCGATTTGATCAGTCGTGAGACGTTTGCTCAGCGGTGTTCGCCTTAATAGCATGTCGCAATAGTTAGCAAGGAGTTCTGGACATTTACTTTCAGGGGCTGTATATTTAACTCCTCTGTTACAAACATTGGTCGGCAATTCGAGCTAAAGGATATGCAGTATGAGTGGAATCATTTTTTTTTATATAGTAGAATAGACGAATGCTTTTATAAATGCGCAATTGCTTTAATAATTATAATGGGATCATTGATGATCATATTTAGCCGTAATGTAAGTTTCGTCTTGCACATTTTTCAACCGTCAAAAATTTAGTTTGCCTGTAACTTTGAAAGCTATAGTAAATTTCGCTCGAACGACATTTCACTTTAAATAAGAGAATGGTATTTCGAACATTTGTGTTATTTCGTTCGCTGAAGTAACATGAAATTACGTCTTACACAGAATAAAGTGTTACAGGTTTTCTCCTCATTTATAAAAAAAATTATTTAAAACTTTAGATTTTAATTAATTAATTTGACTTTTCGGACAAATAATTAAGTTTAGAACCATTCTAATGAGAGTAGCTTACAGTTGTCCGCAATCAAAGTGTTTCAAAATGACAAATGATTGAATTATAACACATTTATACAAACGCAAATAACACAAAATAATTCTAACTTTAACTATTTTGTCTAGAGTTTGTAAGTTATTCGGGATGAAAAATGTTGTGATGATTGAATTTTAACACATTTATACAAACGCAAATAACACAAAATAATTTTAACTTTAATTATTTTGTCTAGATTTTGTAAGTTATTCGGGATGAAAAATGTTTTAAGGTCCCACTTTGTGTACATACGTTTGACGTCGCTTCGACACGGTAGCTGTCAGCCTCTTTATGTTATTAAAGTTGATTTTAGCTCCAATACTTTGGAGCAGCTTTCAAAAAAAAATTTAAAGAACAAAACCTAGTGACTTTACAACTTTAAATTTCACTTTATTTTGGTTTTATTGATTTGCTCGTGAAATAAGTAAATATTTAATCTCTTCATCTTTTGTCCAAACAACTTAATTTAAAATTAGCAAATATTCAGTAAGCCTCTTAAAATAAACTAATGAGGCAAAAAGTGAAATATCACATCAATTCTTTAGGAACAATGTCGTTCGGGCGAAATTTACAATAACACTAATTAATATCATTAATATTTGGACTGCAAAAATTAGCGTTCTGCTATTATGAAACTGAGAAATTAATCATTAGCTTTTACGAAAGTTATGCATTTTTTAGATATTCGCAACAGTGCATTTATAAACATCTGAAATGTATACTTGCTTTAAAAACGCTTATATCATTGACAACAGTCTTAAACGCTTTGTCACGTGATGTAAGAAATCGTGGATCATTATTGAAAGCTTTATTGACCAATGCACTAAACTTATTAAAAAGTTCCAACAAGCGTTCAACGTATTTTTCAGAATCCTGAATGATTACATCAGACACTGAAAGAATATCTGCTAAGCCTGCAGTAACGATGTGGCTTTCCAAGTCACGGAGCATGGTTTCAACACCATTTTTTACACGATCAAGAAGGCGGAACATTAAGTTTAACTTATCTACCTCATAAGACTTGATGAGAGGAGAACATTCGGCTAAAATGGTATTCAAATGATCTCCAATGAGGACTTTAATGCAACATTGAGATAGAGCATGAAAGCTACTCGGTTCCAAGTAACGCTTCGCCCGAGTTTCTTCTTCCCTTATCTTAGAATCTGCATACTTCATATATGCTGGTACACCAATCGTTTGTTGTTGAATACTAGCTCTTATGTTGTAAAAACTTTTCGTCGCTTTTAGATAGGCTGCTTCAAAGTTATCCCTATAAATTTCTAGCCGGTCATCTGGGTTAGAGCAAAGGCTAACATAGCTCTCTCGAACTCCGATTACAAGTTGACAATCGTATGCTTCTCCATTTCTTTCGGCATGAACTATTTTCATTGCAGATTCTTGGAGATAGTCTTTTATGTCTACAAATATGTTTTTATTCCAAGAGTCTAGCATAAGCTTTCTCACAACACTTTCACTGTCATTTTTCTTTTGATTGATTGTTAAAGTATTGTTTGCAGCAGATAAAGATCTTCCTTGTAATGTGATCTCCAACTGTCGAAAAGGTAAAGGCAAATAACTGCTTTGGGTGAAGAACTTTCTCCATTCGACGATATAGGTTTTTAGTAGAGCCTGTTCACCCGTTTGGGTTTGGACTTTTCTTTGAGCGTATTCAACGAATTCAACTATATCATTTTTTAAACTATTGTATATTTTACTTGCTCCTTTATCATCCCATAGGCAGACCAAATGTACACCATAAAATAAATCTTGCCATTCTACTTGCGAAACAGCTTCTTGTTTTAACAGTTTGAGCACAATGTATCGCATGTCTGGCCATATATCCTCGAATGTACGCGGCCCTTTGGTCTGTACAGAATATAATAGTAATGAATAGAAACACACTTAAGAATTCAGTTTTATATAGACGTACTTTGAGCATTGTTTATAAAATTAATATTTAAATGAAATATCACACAAGAGCACAAGAACTGTTGTAATATACCAAATTAAAACAAATCATAGATGGGTTTGTTTGATGTTACCTTTTTTCGATGAACAATGAGCAGAAAAGAGTAGAACAGCTGTTATATGTGAGTGTAACCCGAGCTCCATTCTAATGATGTGTCAAAAAAATTGCTTTATTATTTTATTACTTTATTTATTAGAATTGCATTATACAAATCAAACAGTAGGGGTATTCCTTTGAATAAGAAGTAAAGGAAGACGTGTTGTGTATATATACAGTGTATGTGAGGATAGTTGATTTCCTATGGATGCATTAGTAAGATTTCCATCCCTACCTGTCATTTCGGCTAGGCAATAAATTAAAAAAAGTGATTCGAATTTGGATTATTTTGTTTTGCGAACATATCAATGCATCAATGAGAATATTTTAGTATTTTAACAGAAAAACAAGAATCAACAACAAAAATTGTAAAAACAGAGTTCTTAAGAGGAATAAAGACATTTATTTTCACAAGTAAGTATTGTTTTTTTTTAGAACGTAAAGCAATGTGAAGTGGTGGTTAAAATATTGTAGAACAATTTAGAATAGATTTATGGAGGTATTAAACAAATAAAAGAATACAAAAATTGAAAATAAAAATGTACAACTTCAATGGATGAAATTCACTCCCTATCTGTCAAGTCACAGAGTTGTAGCCAGGGGCGCTTTCGCTTTCATTTCAAGTAATTTTTTGAAAAAAAATTACATTTGTGTCGTGATTATTTATCAAAATGATTTTTTTTAAGTATTTATCATTTTGTCAACATGTTAAGTATCTTCTTATCTATACCTAGATCCAATAGTGTTTTTGTGCAGCTTATGTGTGAAGCGAATGAGCACAAATAACTTCAGCAAAATATTAAGATTTCCGAAAGCTAAATGTAGGTGAGAAAAATAGTTGGAAATACTTCAATTGAAGTAGGGGGGAGGCCCCCCGCGATGCCGTATTTGCATGATGACGATTTTGTAAAATCTCAGAGTTATTCAATTTAAAATTAACAAAAAAGGTATTTTTTTTAAATTTTGTGTTTTTATTAAAAAAAATTAACAGAGAAAAAGGACGTTGAAAAAGTTGCTGCACAACCAAATACAAATACATGTAATGATATTGGTACAATTAGACGAGAAAGAAAAAATGTATTGTCATAAATTATTTAAATAAAACAAACTTAACTTTAAAATTAAAAAAAGAGGTAAAACTGTTTCAACTGTTTGTCCGCTATTTCACAGTGCAGTGTGAAGCATGCATCAAATGATTTGTTGCGGTAAATTCAACCGCAACAAAAATTACCCTTCTTTTCCCTTTGTTCCCCTTTCTTTTTTTTGTTGCGCCTGCAAAATATTGGCGAAATTGAGGGCAAATATGGCCTCATCAACCACTGCTGTACCTAGGCATTATTTTGCAAAAGCAACAAACGTAGGTGTATGAGTTCCGGCACGACGTTTCTGAAGCGAGAAGGAAGTCTTAAAAGATGGACTCTTACCTACACCACTCAATTTAAATTTAACGTAACGTAATTTTAAAATTAGTTTGAAACTAGCTGACCCGGCGAATCGCGTTCCACCTAGTGGCAATAAATAAGCAGATTTTTGATATTATTGAGTTCATTTCTTGTATTAGGAAATACAAATAAACAAATTAAGTATTTTAATGATTCTTTATTGTTCATGTATTTTGGTGCACAGGTTGCACTCTTCAGTTAAGTACCTTTTAATACACGACATTTTTTTGTTTTATTCTCAGGCGCTAGAACAAACAACGCAGATGGTCTTCCGACCCATTAACATGCCACATATAATCGACCATGTTAAAAACATGGATATTCCAGATTCAAACCAAGGATTGGCCTTGTGATTTGTTAATGGTCATGGCGAATGCAGGGAAATTGAAGTCTTTTAAACTCAAACGGCATATCGGTTGGGATCATCGGGATTCTCGGAATGAGAATTTCCTCATCTTAGAATTTTCCTTTTACTTTCCCACTAATGCAGTACAATCCGGGCGTTTCTCCGGAAAACTTCAATGCGCCACAATACTCGCAAACAACGTCCATTGGCGCAATGCAAACGCTAGGATGCAAGCAGTAATTAACGCTGCAATTGTCTTGAAACGCAGCTTGATTGAAATCAGCACTTGATAAAACTATTATTGTGCGTCGAAAATTATCTACTTGTTGATCTCTGTTGTTCGCTCGACGATTTCGCATTGCCAACCGAGCCGTTTTACCGGCTGCCTGACTGCTCTTGCGATTGAGAGGCACGAAGTCGAACCATACTAACGCGGCGCTCTTAAGTCCTTTCATTCGCAATGTTTCTTATCCTTCTTGCATTGCGGCTTTGTCGGAAAAGATTCAATTAGTCGAGGCATTTATAAATAGTGTAACTAACACGAATTTTTTTTATATATTGTGAAGTTTTGGCCTGGGGTTCGACAAATAGAACTCAATAAAAATTCCAAAATAATAAAACAAATCTCTTTATTTTATAAAACACAACGTCTTTCAGTTTAAATAACACAAATTTTAACTTATTTCACTTATTCACAATTCAAATACGTTTTTATAATTCAACACTTTTTATTTAATCTCAATTCAATCACTTTTTACTAACGCTTCCAGTTGTTAAAAATTTCACTTTCGAAAATAAACACCGAACTTTCAATGCAATCTACTCTTGTATTTATACAAGTTTACAAGTTTCTGTAAGCTTCTGTTTGAAAGTTCGATTTAGTACTCAGTTAAAACCTATTGCAAATATGTAGCATACTTTTAGGGGCATGGTTGTTGTACACAATAAATGTTGGTTGTTGTACACAATGAATCCAACAGATGTCGTTAGTTTACAAAATGTATCCTCCGAATATCTAAATTTGTTGCCACATCACATTGTCCCCCTCTTAATTTTGTTCGTCCCGAACAAGCACATCATCATTGTTTCCGTGGTAACGATGCAGTCGATCCACATGGAAAATTTTCATTTTTGCTCTTGGTCCTCGTTGGATTCGGAAAACGGTAGGGATCTTTCCAGTCCTGCTGAAGCTTTGGCGATTTTCCCTTTCTGCGATGTGGGTTATAAAGCCATACCAGATCTCCCTCATTGAATTCAGGTGCTGTTGCTCTCGCATCGTATCTGGTCTTCATGCGGTTACTCGCAATTTTTATGTTGTTTCTTGTTCTCTGGTGAATGTCGTTCTATCCGGCATTTAACATTTTCTTCGCAAAACACCATCTTCCACATGAAGAGAGTCCCACTGTGCCCAGTATGCCTTTAAAGTAGGACTTCTGTCGGAGATGTCTCTTGCGTTTGGTTTCTCCATAGATTCCTTCAATGCAAGGATTGGCTCGATGTCAGGGTCTTCTTTTTGTGCATTACGAATTTGTTCGGCACTCCAGCCCTTTACAGGTTCAGCTCTTATTCTCTGGACAGATATACCTTCCTTTTCCTCTTTTCGGGCACAATGTTTGCAACTGGGCTCACATGGTCTGCGGGAAAGCGCGTCCGCATTGCAGTGCAGTCTTCCTTTGCGATGCTGTACTTCGAAGTCGTAAGTCTGCAATCGTTCGATCTATCTTGCTACTGCCCCTCAGGATTTTTGAACTCTAGCAACCATTTTAAAGCGGCGTGATCGGTACGCAGGATGAATCTCTGTCCATACAGGTATTTATGGAAATGTTTTGTTGCTATTATCAGAGCAAGGAATTCCCGTCTGGTTACACAGTAGTTTCTCTCTGGTCGCGACAGAACTTTGCTGAAATAGGCTACCATTTTCTCCTGCCCATCGTGTATCTGCGACAGAACTGCTCCAACACCCACGTTACTAGCATTCGCGTCGACAATAAATGTCTTGCCAAGGGTGGGCTAAGCTAGTATTGGTGCCTCACAAAGTCGCTGTTTTAGATGTTGAAAGCTTCTTTCGCACTTACCTGACCATTTAAATTGTCTACCCTTCTCAGTTAGCTGGTGCAGACACTGCGATTCCGGCAAAATCTTTGACGAGCCTCCTGTAATAAGTGGCGAGACTAAGAAAGCTCCTCAGCTGGTGTTTATCTTCGGGAACTGGCCAATTTCTCACGGTTTCGATTTTCTCCGGGTCAGTGTTTACTCCATTTGATGATATCACATGTCCCAAATATTTCACCTCAGCTTTGAACAGAGCACATTTCTTTGGATTTAGTTTCAAATGTGCAGTTCGAAGTCGTGTAAACACCTCCCTCAAGTTGTCGCGATGTTCAGCGAACGTCTTTCCCACAACAATGACGTCATCCAAGTACACCAGGCAGGTTTTTCATGTCAGACCCTGTAACACACGTTCCATTAAACGCTCAAAGGTGGCTGGAGCGTTACACAAGCCAAATGGCATAACGGTAAACTGCAATAGTCCATTTCCCGTCGTGAAAGCGGTCTTTTCTTTGTCTTCTGGATGGATCTGTACCTGCCAGTAACCACTTTTCAGATCGAGGGTGGAAAACCATTTCGTTCCAGAAAGGCTATCCAAGGTGTCATCTATTCGGCAAGGGGTAGCTGTCCTTCTTGGTGACATCGTTGAGCCTCCGGTAATCCACGCAGAATCGAGTGCTGCCGTCCTTCTTTTTCACTAGTACAACGGGTGATGCCCACGGACTTTTTGAGTTTTCGATTAGACCGTCTTGTTCCATGGTCGATATCAATATCATCGACTTCCTCCTGTTTTGCCAATGGAAGTCTTCTAGCAGGTTGACGGATTGGTCTGCTATCGCCGGTGTCTATGCGGTGCTGTACTAGGTGTGTTCGACCATAGTCTCCATCCTGCGATGCAAATATATCCGCAAACTCGCCAATAAGATTTTCAGCTATGGTTTTCTGCTCCTGATTTAGCTCACAGTTTCCGAGGATAGCATTACATACCTCAGCCAATTTTGTTGCAGAAATAGGACTCGCAGATTCACTCCCAGATGTTGTCGATATGGCTGCAATGGGTACGCATCTTCCAATCACCTCTCCTTGTTTGAGCTTGACGTAGTGTTTGTTCGGATTCATCAGCCTTACCGGAACCATGTTTTTCTTTGGTTCCACTAAAATCTTTCCAACGATATAGCTTGGAAAGTCCTCTTTATTATCTGCTTCAATAAAAAAGAATCGGTGGTTCCCAGGATCACCCTCCAAACGCGTCCAAAGAACTGTCTCTGAAGAAGGTGGTAGGACTTCATCTCTGCTTATAACCGCCCGAAGATTCACAGCGTTCTCGTTTCCGTATACCATAGGGATCTCAACGAATCGATACCTTAATACTTGCATTCGAAGGTCTATGATTACCTCATGTGCCTTCATGAAATCCACTCCAATGATGCATTCGTCGCATATGTCGGCTACCAAGAATGCATGTGAGAAGGTCAACCCTGCCAGTTGTATCTTTAGAAATACCTTCCCGTATACTTTGGCTGCTTCTCCCGTAGCTGTCTTCAGAGTGTAGCAGCTGGTGTTATGTAGCCAGGATGTCTGAACAAGGTCTCTTCTGATTATGGAGGCTGTGGCACCCGTGTCGATAGTGGCCACACATTTTCTGTTTCTGATGACTGTTTCCACACTCAAGCTCTTGCTGCAGCGTGTAGTTTGCGAAACTTGGATGATGTCCTGGGGGCGTCGATTCCATCAACCAACTTAAGCCCCGTGAAGTTTGCGAAACTTGGATAATGGTCCTGGGGGCGTCGATTCCATCAACCAACTTAAGCCCCGCGAAGTTGGTTCTTAGGCGTTTCCCGCCTGCTGTTGATCAGCTTGTCCAGCAGTGTGAGTGTTATTCCTGCCAGATGCTTCGTCATTCTGCCTCCTCCTTGCGCAATGTGGGCAGCTTACCTGTCTAGGTGGAGATCTGCATTGTCGCTGTAGATGTCCTAGCTTGTTGCAATTCCAGCATCTCATTTGACCTCGAGCAGTGTTCGGGTTTTGTCTTTCAATGTCGACACGTTGACATGAGCACTCTAGCGTATCCATTTCCCTGACGCGATGGCTACCTTGTGAAGCTTGGTCTGCTGCTTCCATTGTCAGGGCAAATGCTAAAGCCTTAGCGAGCGTTTTCTTACCTGCCATTCTCACAGCCATTTGTAGTTTTCCATCTGCAATGGCATTAGTGAACGCATCGGTTGCCAGTTCGTTTATGATTTCTCTGCTGGTATTGGGATAAGACAAATTGGCCAAGCGCTCAATGTCAGCTTGCAATTTTTGTAGCGTTTCACTTCTTGTCTGGACCCTTCGGCGCAACTGAACTCGGTAAACTTGCTGCATGTGGTCGTCGCCAAACCTCATCTTGATTTCCTTGACCATGGCATCATAATCATGATGTTTGTCTTCAGGAATGGTCTGCAGCAATTCGGCAGCTGTTCCCCTGAGCGCAAGCGTAAGAGCAATTGATTTGTCTTCGTTGTCCCAGTTGTTCGTCAAGGCGGCAGGTATAACATTATTATCTGTTGCAAAGAATGCAGTATATTTCCGAAACATCTTAATCGAGCTCAAACTACATGATGGACTTATTGACATATTCTGCGACAGCCAAAGCGCAAAACACTTAGCAGATGATCATTCGAACCAAGGAAGAACCAAACATATTGATGTCCGCTTCCACTTCATCCGGGAAGCAGTAGCTGAAAAAATAGTCAACATCAAATTACCCAAGTCTTAAGATATGATAGCCGATGCATTTACGAAGCAGCTACCAACAACAACACACTATAGATATTTCATCGACATGGGTATGGCATTTGAGAAATAATGTTTGATTTGTGTAATGAACTTAAAAAAATTAGATTTTTTGTATTCAAAGTTTTGACGTTACGTAACTAATATAGCTAATATTTGGAAACCAGAAGTTTCGCAATTATGAATTTGAGCGGGGAGTTGATGGTATAAAAATCAATGTGACTATATGTTATATACGTAAAAACTATTTCTCTTTCTCTTTTGCTTTTTCATTTCGAAGACTTGGGAAGTTTAAATATAGTAATCCGCTTTTATAAATAAAATCACTGGTTTTTCTCAACAAAATTCAACCTACCCGTGTTCAAGATTCCCAAATTATTTTCGAATTTCAATGCTTCTGTTTTGGTGTTTTTCATTCCTCTTTTTGTTATTTTACAAAATCTCTTTATTATATTTCGTTGTTAATAGTTAGAAACTATATGATAATTTGTATGGTGCTAATAAAGCCACAAAACAAAACAAACCAGGATAATATAAACCTTTTGAATTTGAGTCATTACTCAAGAGACATTGTGAAATTATACTTACATCACAGAATGAAAAATGAAAAAAAAAAAATTAAATTAGAGAAGCGTCACAGTGCATTGTGAAGTACCGGACGTTGTATTTTTCCGATTTTTGGAACAGGTAAGTTTATATAATAAAACAAGTCCAAATGTATTTAATAGTAAATATTTATTTCCATTACACGCTTTATAACATTATATTTGGCGCCCATAAGAGTTGATACAACTATACTTGTATCATGTGTAAAAAGTTACACGTCATAGTCGTGGTGTTCAATGCGTCCACTGAAAGCCAATCAACGCCCCTCTGAGGTCATAGAAACGCAGATTAACCGTCAGCTTATGGAATATCTCGAAGATCGAAATCTTCTCCATGACCGTCAGTATGGCTTCCGCAGTAACCGTTCCACTGGTGATCTGATGGTATATCTCAACGAACAGTGGAACAAATCTTTACATCGCTTTGGTGAAAGTAAGATTATTGCTCTTATCGAAAATGCATGCTTTTGGGATCGATGATACTCTTGTTCGTTGGATTAGAAGCTATCTTCTGGACCGTTCAATACAAGTTGTATTGGACGGATTCAAGTTTTATTCCTATAAAATAAATGCTGGAGTGCCCCAGGGCTCTGTTGTGTCTGCGACTCTTTTCCTCATTTTTATAAATGATCTTCTGTCTGTAACTTCTAATCCACTTAACTGTTTTGTTGACGTTTCTACCCTCAGCTTTCCATATTCGTTCCATAATTCACGTCCTTCGCCTTCGGACGTACAATTCCAACGGTACTCTAAATCAAGCTCATTAAACTTCGATCTTTACAGCATTGTCAAATAGGAACCGGTTGGATTTTAATGCTTTGGAAACTCAATGCTGTCTTTTGTCGTTAAAGCTAAACATACCCCCAATGCCATTGTCCATGAATGACACTTACATCGAAGAAACCAAAAAGCTTTCAGTGCTCGGTATGTGTGTCAACGACGACCTTCGTTGGAACGACCATACATATATTTGAGACCGCTAAAAATGCTGCTAAGTGTTTAGGTATTCTATAAGAAATATTTTTTCCTCTTGTCATCTGGCTACAATTTATAAAGCGTTTATACGCCCTTAACTCGAGTATAACTCCCACTTCTGGGCAGATGCTTCGCAAACATCGGTTCACCTGCTTGATAGAATACAAAATCAAACGTTAAGATTGATAGGAAATAGAACTGCCGCTGAAACAATTGCCCCTCTCGAACACCGACGCAATGTTTCATGTCTTTCATTATTTTATCGTTTCTTTTATAAAAAATGTTCACTCGTAGTAGCCAGCTGCATTCTTCCCCTTAAAAGTTTCGTACGTAATACTCGTCTCGCAAGAAATGCTCCTCATTAGTTCACCCTTAAGCCAAATATCGGACATACCGTTAAATATAGGGATTCTTTTTTTAGCCGAGCAACACGAATTTGGATTAGTTTACGCGGCGATATTTTCCCTTGCCATTTTGATTGGCAAACATTCAAAACCAATGTTAATCGAAACTTTCTCTCCTTCCCCTCCCTATTATACAAATACTCGGGCAGTGTAATTACATATATTAAAAGGGAAACAAATAGTCCTTTGTGCGCGCGTTAATTATAAAAAAAATTTACGCAGAAGTAGATATTAACAAAAATATATTATTCATTTCTTGATTTTCTGGTAAATAAAAAATATCCTGGCAGGCTGCTATTTTGTTTTGTTTTTATTTTTTGTCGTCTGCTGTTCACGATAGTCACAAAAAAATTCACCATGGGGTGGGGAGTTTTGTTTGTGACTTGCATTGTGAGATTTAGAAAGAATCCGATATATGTTATGGAGTCACAACAATCCTCACAAGAAATAGTCACAAGAGCTTGTGACTTGTGATTCGTCACAAGGGGGAGAATCGGGCTGTTAGTCAAAAAGTTAGTGAAGATTTCTTGACTAACTTTTAACTAACAGTTTTCACTTTACAATGTATTGGTGTCAGTTTGTACGCTTGAAACCATACATTACGTACGGAAATAAAACTGCTGGAAACTTATTCAAAGTCATTTCGAGTTGGTAATACAAATCACATGTAATTTTGTACGCCTACCATTTGCGAGCAGTCAGATACATAAAAGGCAAATTTTGCACCATTGTATTTTTCTGTTGCAATAGGGTTATGGGTTGGGGTATAGTAAAAGTCCAATAGTGTAGCAAAATTATAGCCATATATTTTGTTGTTGAAGTCAAGAAAAAGTAGTCTTGTAGAATATTAGGGGCGTTCAATGCGTACACTAACTTTTAGTCAACTAACTTTTCAGACCCAAACATAATTGAAGAATTGGTATGTACGTTGCTCTAAGAAACAGTGCGAATTCATGAAATTTGTATACCCAACCCGAAATGATTTTGATAGGGTTTCGTTCAGTTTTTTTTCTGAAACTGAAAAATGCTTGTGTTTTCTAAATAACATAATCATAAGAAAGAATTGAAAGAAAAAAATAGGAAGCTAGTGTCAAAAAAAACAATTGTGGTCTTAAGACCCAACCATAATAGAAGAATTGGAACGTAATTTGCCATTTGAAACAGTGCGTATACATGTGATTTGTAATGCACGATTTAAAGTGTAAGGTTATTATGGTCAACTTATGTATTTTACAGAACGGAACGAACTTTTCGTTCGGTTTTGTCACTAGCTTCTTATTTTATTCGCTAGTGGTTGGTTGGTTGGGTCTTTAAGATTATTATGATCAAATGATGTATTTGACAGAACGGAAGAAGAGAAGAGAACCGAACACCATGCCCTGCAAACCCTGAAATTTTAATTTTGGTACGTGAATACGTGTGAGAAAATGGCTGGCAAAAATTATATTAGTGAAATTGGACCTAACGTAAGTATCATACATAACCTAAAACAAATATGTATTCTTTTATTAAAACTTTTGGAAAATGAAAATAATAAAATTGATATTAAGATAATTTATTGATTATTATTATTATTAATTATTATTCATTAATTTTAAAAGTGTCTAATGTATCCAAAACTTATAGTGAATTCAAAGAACGCTCAGGCCATTGAGGACATGGTTTCCTGTATTGTGTGGATTGGCTGTAGTAATATTCATAACCATAGTTTTTTAAGGAAGCTGGCTCATTGATAACTAACGGGTGATTTTTTTGAGGTTAGGATTTTCATGCATTAGTATTTGACAGATCACGCGGGATTTCAGACATGATGTCAAAGAAAAAGATGCTCAGTATGCTTTGACATTTCATCATGAATAGACTTACTAACGAGCAACGCTTGCAAATCATTGAATTTTATTACCAAAATCAGTGTTCGGTTCGAAATGTGTTTCGCGCTTTACGTCCGATTTATGGTCTACATAATCGACCAAGTGAGCAAACAATTAATGCGATTGTGACCAAGTTTCGCACTCAGTTTACTTTATTGGACATTAAACCAACCACACGAATGCGTACAGTGCGTACAGAAGAGAATATTGCGTCTGTTTCTGAGAGTGTTGCTGAAGACCGTGAAATGTCGATTCGTCGCCGTTCGCAGCAATTGGGTTTGTGTTATTCGACCACATGGAAGATTTTACGCAAAGATCTTGGTGTAAAACCGTATAAAATACAGCTCGTGCAAGAACTGAAGCCGAACGATCTGCCACAACGTCGAATTTTCAGTGAATGGGCCCTAGAAAAGTTGGCAGAAAATCCGCTTTTTTATCGACAAATTTTGTTCAGCGATGAGGCTCATTTCTGGTTGAATGGCTACGTAAATAAGCAAAATTGCCGCATTTGAAGTGAAGAGCAACCAGAAGCCGTTCAAGAACTGCCCATGCATCCCGAAAAATGCACTGTTTGGTGTGGTTTGTACGCTGATGGAATCATTGGACCGTATTTTTTCAAAGATGCTGTTGGACGCAACGTTACGGTGATTGGCGATCGCTATCGTTCGATGCTAACAAACTTTTTGTTGCCAAAAATGGAAGAACTGAACTTGGTTGACATGTGGTTTCAACAAGATGGCGCTACATGCCACACAGCTCGCGATTCTATGGCCATTTTGAGGGAAAACTTCGGAGAACAATTCATCTCAAGAAATGGACCGGTAAGTTGGCCACCAAGATCATGCGATTTGACGCCTTTAGATTATTTTTTGTAGGGCTACGTCAAGTCTTAAGTCTACAGAAATAAGCCAGCAACTATTCCAGCTTTGGAAGACAACATTTCCGAAGAAATTCGGGCCGAAATGCTCGAAAAAGTTGCCCAAAATTGGACTTTCCGAATGGACCACCTAAGACGCAGCCGCGGTCAACATTTAAATGAAATTATCTTCAAAAAGTAAATGTCATGGACCAATCTAACGTTTCAAATAAAGAACCGATGAGATTTTGCAAATTTTATGCGTTTTCAAGCTCTTAAAAAATCACCCGTTAGTTCATCGACTGATAAGGATCCTGCCCAAGTAATACATAAACTCTAGCAGAGCTCTGCAATCAAATTTATCAACTCTTAGTAAGGTTTTATTTGCATCTTCGTAACTGTTTGACCTCTTAATTCACTCATTAAAGGTGTTGTTTCTTTGAGCACTACCAAAATCTTTTTTAAAACATCTTTATGTGTACCTGACAAATATTTGTTTTTTTCTTCCTGTCATAGGGGACTTATGGGTCCTCTGTAAACCCTCTTTAAAAATAAATGTGTTCACAGCTCTTTATGTGTATTTCTTTTTACTCTCTCAAATAATTTTTAAGAGGTTTTATTTTAACATGCTAATGAATTCTTAACACTTTCCTAAAGAAGTCTTTATGTTCACTTTGGAAAGACAAAGATCGGAAAAAACTAGATAATTTACACAAATTAGACGAATTCAACATATAGTTATAAATAAGTAAATTACGTTTGCGTGTGAAACACATTGTCTTACACTTGTCAATTTTTAAAAACAAACGATTATTATTGCACCATTCCCAAAATTTAATTAAACCGTGCTGCACTTGTTCGCAGTCTGCGCTGTTGTCAATTGCTCGAAATATTTTTTACGTCATCGGCATAAATTAATTTCATTGAATGTTTAAAAACAGAAGGGAGATAATTAATAAATAAAACAAATAACAGAGGCCCAAGATGACTCCCCTGAGGGACACCAGAATTAACATTGAAATGATGTGAGCGGTTATTCTTAAATACAACGATGTAGTACCTATCCTGTAGGTATGAAGCAATCCATAAGACAATGCCGTCGTTAAGTCTATTTTTTTTTTAATTTGTGTAAAAGTATTTCATTACTCAATTCGTCAAAAGCTTTAATGAAGTCTGTAAAGATGCAATCTACTTGCAAGTGTTTTTCAAAAGCATCTATACAAAATGTGGAAAATTGCAATAAATTAGTGAAAGAACGTCACAGACCAACGATTCATACAATTTAGGAATAGCGGATAATTTCGCTATAGGACGATAGTTTGTAATTACATTTTTAGGACCTTTTTATGGATTGGCGTTAAAAAAGAGTATTTCTAGAGAGAAGGAAATTTGGAACTTTGAAGTGAAAGAACAAATAGCGGATAAGATAGGTAAGGCACACATTTCTTTAACATATATGACGGTACACCATCTGGACCAGGACTGAAACATTCATCAAGTTTTAAAATATTATCATGTATGGAAAATTCGGAGATTGAAAAGTTTATGTAATTAAGATGTGTGAATTGTTGAGTATTAAAAGAAATAGGAGAGGAAGTGCTTTGCGAAGGAAAGTCTTCAAAGGCACTTTTAAAATAATCCGCAAACATGTTAGATATTGTCTCTGGATAATGGCTTTCACAATCTTGATAAATCATTTTTGCTGGATAACCGTCGCATTTCCGATTTTCATTAACGTATTTCCAAATGTTGTTCGGGTTCGTTTTAAGCTCTCTTTCACTTTTTGAAATAAACTCGGAATATAAGTAATTTGAATAGTTGATAAAGTAAATTTGCAGTTCTTGATAAACTCTAAGTGTCTCTCCATTCTTAAATATTTAAACCTCAACCAGGCCTTGTTTCTTTTATTTTTTAAAGTCTTTATATGCAAATCAAACCATGGCGGATTATTGTTAAATCTTCTAAGTTTTCCTAATGGGATAGTTTCTAAGAAGCCATCAAACAAAATTTCATAAAAACGCGAAATCTTTCCATCTAAACTTAAATTTGAAAATAAGATATCTCAATTTTTATCGATAAGTAAATTAAACAACTGATTGAAATTACATTTTTTTGAAAATTTGAAGGAAGAAGACAGAAAATTAATTTTCCGGTAACTTGTGTGCCGAATTTGAATGCCTCTATTTTGACGATTTCCTATTGTTTGTTATTTTACAAAATCTCTTTATTTTATTTCATTGTTTATAGAAACTTAATGAATTCTGTATGGTGTTTCTAAGGCCACGAAATAAAACAAACCAGACAACGGCCTTGGCTTCGATAAAGCATCGCTTCCCGTCAGTCGTTCAGCAACTGTGGAAGTGTGGAGACTGCGTTGGCGACTTTCACATTGAAAAGTTATTTTTTCAAGTGGTTACTTAATTAAATGAAATATTTAATGTAAACTAAATAGCTAGTTTGTTTGCCAAAAGCAAAATTATTTTTTTAAAAGCCAGCCCAAAGGTATATCTTACAAAAAACCAAGCCATTTTTATATAAGCGAATAGTTTTACATTTGTAGATCTTTGGGCAAGCCAGCCCAAAGGTATATCTTACAAAAAACCAAGCCATTTCTATATAAGCGAATAGATCAGGAGGAAGAGTGGCCTGACGCGGCGCAGAAGAACCCAGGTACGAATCCGGCCTTGGTGACTTAACCAACACTTGTTGAGAAAAGCCAATGGAAGACGAGACCAAAAAGGTGGTGCCATCGGATGATGGGCTACCAATAACATCGGCTGATGTCCCAATGACGTCAGCAAAAAGGAAGAAACAGCAGGTGAAGCCTAATCTGGTTAAGAGGCAGACCAGAACAACAACATCAGCTCAGGTTCTAGCCGTAGAGGAAATACGACCAGCGAAGACGAACGCTGCAGCCAAGAAACATCATCAGCTGGAAGTTGCTGGACTTGCGTCGGACATATCTGTGTCGTATGTGTCCGACGAAGGGGAGGGGCACTACACGAGTACCCCTGACGACACACAAGTTGCCGCAGATAACACAATTGATATGGTCAATATTCAGTCCTCATCTGAGTCCGAAGATGAGGACGAACAAATAAGCTTGCCCGAGGTAAAAATACAAGCGATTCGAGCCAAACAAGAAAACCGAAGGAAAGAAGAGAGGCTCGCCAAAGAACAAAAGGAGGTAGCCAAACTTAAGGCCCTTCAGACGGCTGAGCAGCAACAGCAGCAATTACAACAGCAGGAAATACAGGCGCAGAAACAACAACCCCAGCAGCAGCGAAAACAACAGTCTGCTAAACAGCAACAACAACAACAATAACAGCAAAAAGAACAGACACAGCAAACAAATATGGATGAACAACCGCACAACAGCAGCAGCAACACCAACAGCAGCCGAGACAATAGCAGCTGAGACAACAGCAGCAGAGTTAATAGCAGCAGGATCAACAGCAGCAGCCACCGCAGCAAGTACCGTTCTTCCTGGTTCAGCTTTCGCCCAAGAGCAAACTGAATAGTCTAAGAAAAATCACCATCCTAGACAAATTTAAGAGACGCAGCGACATGCTTCAATGCATGCGTTGCCAAAGGTGTGGGCATGCCAAGGCGAACTGCGGTATGCAGACTCGCTGCGTGAAATGCAGTGAGAACCACAATGTAGGTGAGTGTAAACTCGGTCAAGAAAGGGTCGAAGATAAGACTCAACTTAAATGTGTGCTTTGCGGGGGCGAGGGGCACCCGGCAAGCTATCGGGGCTGTCCTAAATTTCATGCAGGCCAATGGTTAACCAGCCTACAAGAACAGCTAGGAAAGCAGGAGGAAAGACTGGACCGTGTCTACGCTTATCTTCCTAGCTTAGGGCAATTTAAACCATAATGGGCGCGCTGTACGAGAACCCCCTTATAATCCTGGCTGTGAATGTAAATTCAAGAATCAGGACCGAACGTAGAGCAAATTTGTTTCAATTGTTGCATAATCACAGTCCAGACGTCTTTTTGGCTAGCGAAACCAAGCTAAACCAGAAACACAAACTGAGTCATAATAATTACAATATCGGTAGAAGGGATCGGTCCAACTCCACTCGTGGGGGCGGGGTCGCCATCTTTTAAAAAGGTATTGATCATAAGGTCATATATAATAGTGAAGTGCGAAGATTCGAGTTATTAAAAACTTGCATCATATGCATTCCTCTCCAACATAGGAAGCGAATGTATGTGATCACAGTGTACGCACAAGAAGCTACTCAACCTGCAAACTTTATTGCAGAGCTCGAAAAACTTTACGAGTGCTTTAGTCTGCACTGGGATGAAAACTATTACATTATCGCTCGAGATTTTAATGCCAAACATGAAGATTGGGGAAATCTAATCCAAAATCCAAGGGGATACCATCTTTTTGATAGGATGAGTCGACACCATATTGAGTATAAAATCGACCTTCTTGCTACAGATAGACCATCGTTCCCAAGGAGCGGTGATTTTCTAGATCTACTACTGTTAGACCCAAGACTGACAGTAACCGACTCAGTGGACCAACAGACAAGAAACTGTTTACAGACGGTAGAATATAACAGTGACCACTGCGGACTTTCCGCCGTCATACAGCTACCAAATGAGCTGGTAGTGTTGGATGAATTTGTGCCTGCGCGCTCTTGCAATTTTAGTAAGGCACGCTGGCCACGTTTCTCCAACGCCCTGACAAGAGAACTTCTCTCGAATGACATTGTGCCTCCAAACGACAGGAATCTATCCAACGTAGAGATAGATGGATACCTGCTTCAAATGGATGGTGTCATAAAACAAACGATGGACAGAATAATCCTACGATAAAAAGAACATAACGCAACTGAAATGTACAAGAAAGCGACAATAGACGCACTACATAGACAAAGTGGCCTCCTGACAAGATTAAAACTCTTGTACAAGCGTTTCACTGACAGAAACGATCTGGAGGTTAGGACACTGAAGTTGTCAATCAAAAATGTCAAATCATTAAACAAAACTATCGATTGTCTATTAACTCGTACTGGGATAACAGAATACGAGCCGTTAATTCTAGCGACCCGAGTATGTTTCCCGAGATTAGTAAAATCTTTAGAAAGAACACTCAAAATGATCTTCCGTGTCTTAAGCTCCAAAGAACGACAGACAACGAAAACATACTCTTGACCGCAGGAGTAGATCTGGGGGACGCCGTCTTGGACGATAACTTCTTTGTGATCGAAGATCCATTGGAGAAGGTTGAGACAGTGGGTTCTGCTTTTCAGCAAGTGTATAAGGTGAATGAGTCCATTCATCCAAATCACGACCTCGAGAACAGAGCTCTGCTGAATCACTTCTACCTGCGAAATAGCATCACGCAATGGCGATCTGAGAATCTTGGTTTTACCGGATTCAATGAAGACAATCTGGCAAATGCCACCATCGACGAGCGAAATGGGCCAAGTTCCCTGCTCAACTCGAAGGTCGAACTACAAATGATCTTCGCATCATTGAAGAAAAATAAGTCAGCAGGAGTCGATGGTATACCCAATGTTGTACTACGACATCTTCCTGAGGAAGCAATAGACATATATACAACACTGTTCAACAACGCGCTGAATAATGCATATTATCCAGTGAGTTGGAAGACAGCTGTTGTACATCCTCTCCCGAAAAAGAGAAAGGACAATTCCAATCCGGCAAATCTCCGGTCGATAAGTCATCTTCCGAGTATCAGCAAGGTATTCGAAAAAGTTATCAATAGAGCTCTGCCCAAGTGGGCCGAGGACAAAAATATAACTCCAGACACCCAGTTCGGCTTTAAGGCGGGACATGACACAATTCATGCCGCGTCTAAGCTAGTATCTGATGTCCAATGGAACTATGCTAAGAATCAATTCACGGGTGGATGTTTGGTTGATATGGAGAAGGCTTTCGACACCATATGGTTAGAAGGTTTTTATCTGAAGTTAACCAGATGGGGCATAAGTAAACCACTGCTATTTATGCTTTACGACATGCTTACTGGTAGAAAGTTTGTTGTCAAAAGTGACAATGTAACATCTACCACAACGTTTGACATTAAAACTGTCTGCAACAGGGAGCGGTGAACTCGCCGATTCGCTTTAGTATTTACACCAGCGATCTCATTGGGAGTCTACCTCATGCAATTGCGTATGCCGATGATTTAGTTACGTACAGAACAGGTCCAAAAGTTGAAGTCATCAGAATTCTCTTGCAACGTGATTTCGATAAAATTCATCAGTACTGTAATGATTGGAAGCTGAAAATTAACTTCCAGAAATGCGAAACTTTCGTCTTTAGAACCCCTTTGGCTGGGGCCTCTAGGAAAGGCCACATGGACATCCACTGGCGAGTAAAGATGTAGTAAAGTACCTTGGTATCTGGTTAGATCAGTATCTATAATTTCAATCGATATATAGAGGCTGCTCTGACTAGGGTGTTCGAGAGACAGTGCCTTCGCACTTGTCTCGGACTTTATAGAACACCAGAGTCGGAGTACAAACATTATTATTCCAACGAGGTTCTATACAAACAGGATAGGTAATTTTTTAATTAAGCTCATTCGCGGACACATTGAAAGGGTGATGACCTCAACTAATGGACAAATCTTCGGGGCTTACTACCCCCAAGATGAATATTTTGAAAGCACACGCTCGAGTGGTTTTATCCCGCCCGAGGCTTTCCTATACCTTGATAGTTGAGGGCTGATTCAGGATAGATTGGCGGTTCCGTTGATCTACCACGTCGGCCGCAGAACAGTCTATAGGCGGCTCCTCTACCACCGAGACATAGTCGCTGGGTGCGAAGCAGAGCGCCTCCGTTTCAGTAGGGCCATGCCCAACCGGGATCGGAAGGAAGCCCTAGATCAGGTCCACCAATTTTGGTGGCTTAGCTAAAACCCGATAATTTTCAGTTGACATAGACGAAATATCACTTGTGGCCGACCTATATTCATCTATAGTATCTAAGTTAGGTAGGGCAGTTGCGGCGGCACCAAAAAAAAAAAATATAAAAAACAAACAAAAAAAGCTTGCTGTGGCTATTCTAATTTAAGTATTTAAGGTTTATTCTAAGTAATTTTATGTTTGTTTAAGATAGTTTTTACGTAGTTTAAGATAAATTAAGATAAACAGATATAGATAAACCAGTTTATTTTAATTTTCTGGGTAAAAAATAAAACCCCATACAGATAAGATAAATTTAAGTAATTTTTAGGCCGAAAGGCAATAAAAATTAGGTTAGAGATTTAGAGCGCCCGCATAGGGCGAGTAAGTTAATTAGGATGATGAATGAAAAAGGAATTTAAAAAAGAGACATGCCTCACGATGCACTGTGGAATACCGGACTTACCCCAACAAAATTTCGCTCCTATAACCGAGAACAAAGAAATGCAGGAATTCAAAAAATGATTGTGATCCTACAAATTATGGTTTTTATTAAACTCTTTGTAGACTCTTGACAAGTGATTTCAAATAAGAGGTTTTAAAAATTTCTTCGTTTAGTAAAAACATGAACATTTTTGTATGGTGTTGTTTTTTAAAATTTTTATTTCAAAAAAATTTTATCAATTCGACTTATTTTTTTAAATATTTTATTTGAATTAGATTATTATTTATTTATCAATTAATTGTAGCACTAATGAAAATAGAAAATAATTTGTTATTGTGAATAATGTAAAAATATATTGGGAACATGTAACGGGTGATTTTTTTGAGGTTAGGATTTTTATGCATTAGTATTTGACAGATCACGCGGGATTTCAGACATGGTGTCAAAGAGAAAGATGCTCAGTATGCTTTGACATTTCATCAGAATAGACTTACTAACGAGCAACGCTTGCAAATTATTGAATTTTATTACCAAAATCAGTGCCCTAGAAAAGTTGGCAGAAAATCCGTTTTTTTATCGACAAATTTTGTTCAGCGATGAGGCTCATTTCTGGTTGAATGGCTACGTAAATAAGCAAAATTGCCGCATTTGGAGTGAAGAGCAACCAGAAGCCGTTCAAGAACTGCCCATGCATCCCGAAAAATGCACTGTTTGGTGTGGTTTGTACGCTGGTGGAATCATTGGACCGTATTTTTTCAAAGATGCTGTTGGACGCAACGTTACGGTGAATGAACCGAACACTGATTTTGGTAATAAAATTAAATGATTTGCAAGCGTTGCTCGTTAGTGAGTCTATTCATGATGAAATGTCAAAGCATACTGAGCATCTTTCTCTTTGACACCATGTCTGAAATCCCGCGTGATCTGTCAAATACTAATGCATGAAAATCCTAACCTCAAAAAAATCACCCGTTATTTGGAATGTGAATTTTCGCATTTCGACGGTTAAACTTCATAACCTCGTAAGTCGAAAAATTCGAAAAAAAATATTTTTAATGCAAAAAAATCAGGAAATTCAGAGCCATTTTTTGGTATTTTCAGCTCAACAATATTGTTCTGAACATTTTCCAGAAATGACAACTGGTATTATAAATTTTAATAAGAAATTAAGCAGTACCTCGTAAGTCTCCTACTACGCAAGTAAAAAATAATATAATTACGAGGTTCTGCATAAATACACAATGTCGATCGAATTTGAAAAGAGTCGAGTATCGATTAATAAATGATAACCGTAATCGAGGCCAAAGTTACAACAAATTTATGCGAAGTTTTTAGTGCGTAATTAGGGTCGAAATTACCTCATTTGGAAGTTTGTAGAAAAAATGTTTACATCTAAGTCTGTTAATTTCTGCTAATTTAGATTGACACTTTCTTACTTGCTTACTTGCGATTATAGGTACCTTTAAGGCAAGTTTAGAATTGGTGAATATACAAAAAATTCGCACATAAAGCAAGTACGTAGAACCCAGTCGTGCCCTCTTATTTTTTATTTTCTCCTTTGAATTTTTATAATGTCCCCTTTAATGTTTGATATAGAACCTTGTTCGACTTCACATTACATAAATTGCGACCTAATTTCGTCGAAATTAGGTGGAAATGAGATAATTTCGGAATACGATTTTGTATGAGAAACAAGATGATGAAATTAGCTCATTTGCTCTAATGAAAACGTAGTATGAGTCCGCTATTTCATAGTAAAGCGTGAGGCATGTATCAAATAAGTGCGAAAAAGAAAAACAATTGAAGAAAGAAGACAGAAAACTAATTTCCTAGTGAGTTGTGTGCCGTATTTTCAATACCTCTATTTTGGCGTTTTTTTTCCTCTGTTTGTTATTTTGCAAAATCCCTTTATTATGTTTCGTTGTTTAAAGAAACTATATGAATATTTGTGTGGTGTTTCTAATAGCGAGTTTCATTCAAATTTCAAAGATAGGATCTGAAAATCGAGATTTGCTCTTTTCAATGCAACTTGTTTCATCTTTTAATCCTAGTATTGGTCATTCGCTGACGAGCATACACAGTATTTGATATCACACACAAAAATACAAAATATTTGTTAATTTTTTGGCTAAGCACGGACTGACACAAGTTCACAACAAACAACAAATAACAAAATATTTTCCATTTGATGTTTGACCGAAAGACTATTTACATGTATGTGTGCATTCAGATCAAATCTTTCGTGTTGAGATTTGATCTAGATTTGCTCTTTTTCTTGCAATGAAACTCTCGAAATTGAAAGAGATCAAATCTTTTGACAGAAAGAGCAAATCTTTTCTTGAATGAAACTCGCTATAAGGCAACATGACAAAACAACCAATAGAATATAAACCTTTTGAATTTGAGCCATCACTCAAAAAATCCAAAATCCAAAAATCCGCCATTGCATTAATTTTGTTTATGAGAGCCATGACGTAGGTAGACCCCTCGTGAAGTAAACAAATATTTTTAAGTGGCAGTAGAAATTACATTTTCTGTGTTTGTTTATGTATTTGTACTATTTATTTGAGTAGTTTTTTACATATCGAACAATAAAAATAAAAACCAAAAACATTTAACCACATTTATGAATTGAGACATCCTGTGGGAATATTAGTAATATCGCAATGTGTCCTGTATTCCACAGTGCACCGTGATTCATCTCTTTTTTAAATTCCTTTTGCAATTTTCATTTTGGTTTTGATGCAAGTATAATTTCACAATGTCTCCTGAGAACTGAGTCATGACTCAAATTCAAAAGGTTTATACCATCCTAGTTTGTTTTATTTCGTTGCCTTAGAACCACAGTACAGAATTCATGTAGTTCTTTTAAGCCCGGTTCATTAAATAAGTACGAAAAAGAAAGAACATTTAAAGAAAGAAGAGAGAAAACTAATTTCCCGGTGAGTTGTGTGCCGAATTTGAATGAGTAACAATATAAAGAGAGTAATATTCTGTCATACCCGCAATAATTTACTTCAAAATTTATCTTGTTTTAACATTTTATTTAAGTTCATTCTTTTTTGTTTCAATTGTATTAAATTTGCTTTTGTGTAAAAGAGAAAGACATTTGTCTTTTTGTCATTTAGAGCTCGTTATAACGGGTGATTTTTTTGAGGTTAGAATTTTTATGCATTATTATTTGACAGATCACGCGGGATTTCAGACATGGTGTCAAAGAGAAAGATGCTCAGTATGCTTTGACATTTCATCATGAATAGACTTACTAACGAGCAACGCTTGCAAATCATTGAATTTTATTACCAAAATCAGTGTTCGGTTCATTCACCGTAACGTTGCGTCCAACAGCATCTTTGAAAAAATACGGTCCAATGATTCCACCAGCGTACAAACCACACCAAACAGTGCATTTTTCGGGATGCATGGGCAGTTCTTGAACGGCTTCTGGTTGCTCTTCACTCCAAATGCGGCAATTTTGCTTATTTACGTAGCCATTCAACCAGAAATGAGCCTCATCGCTGAACAAAATTTGTCGATAAAAAAACGGATTTTCTGCCAACTTTTCTAGGGCACTGATTTTGGTAATAAAATTCAATAATTTGCAAGCGTTGCTCGTTAGTAAGTCTATTCATGATGAAATGTCAAAGCACCATGTCTGAAATCCCGCGTGATCTGTCAAATACTAATGCATGAAAATCCTAACCTCAAAAAGATCACCCGTTACAAATCACATGTATTCGTTTCGTATGACAAAGTACGTCCCAATGCTTCAATTATGGTTGGGTCTTAAAAGTAAGTTGACTAAAAGTCAGTTTACGCTGAACGCCCCCAGTATTCTACGTAACAAATTGTATGATTCTATCACCCCTGATATAAAAGATCGTAATTCGTGAATACTCCTACAGACAAATTAATAAACGCGGAATAGCGAAAGGTTAAGACGCAATCATAATTGCAGAATTGGTACGTTCGTTGGCTTACCAAACAGTGCGAGTACATGTTATTTGGATACCCTACCCGAAATGACTTCGATAAAGCTTCGTTTAGTTTTATTTATATTAAAAGCGTACAAAAGCGTCAAAAGAGGACGTAAGTTCTAGCTTGCAAGTGCCCACAATCATGCTGTGCAGTTTTTTGACATTAGTCAAATATCAGCCCATTTATTAAAACATCTTGCTTACATCGTTTCTTAGTTTCTTCTTGTTTTTGTCACAAAAACGAATTGAATGAAAATTAAAAAAAAAATGTTAGGACTAAGCTTTGGCATTTCTCGTTCGGGAAAGAAAATGCTAGCACGGACTAAAACCAAGAGTTTTTTTTACTCCCAATCATATTTTTCTTTTGTGGTAATGTATATTTTTTGTTTGATTTGTTTTGGAATAAAACTGCGCAGTTTGTGTAGTTATATGAAAGTATTGGAAATGTTCGTGATTATCAAGATCAGTGTAAACATCAACGTACGTGTCTGTCAAAAAGAAGAATGAAGGTTCACCTTTTTCATTATTTGTGTGCTAAAATTCCAACTAGATAGGTTTCCTTTCGGAATTCGAAACAAAAAAGAAAAGCAGTCAACCGTTCTTCATATGTCGCATCAGGAAGAAAAGTAGCCCAGAAATTTCAGGATACCTTTGGATTTTCTCGCTGTTTCCATGTCAAACATTTTCTTTTTCAAACGAGAAACATTAAAGCTCAACCCTTAAAATATTAAAACTTTCATTCTTCCATTCGTTACTTCTTTCTTCTACTGATGTATTTCTTTTACCATTCTCTAAAAAATAAGAATTAAAAAACTACCGAAAATAGAAATCATGTAAACTACCTTATCAAAGATCTTTCTAAACGAACGCACCACTGTTGTTTTCCATTTGTTTCTTTGTCAAATGTCAAAAAACTGCACGTCTTTATTAAAAGAACCAGCTTTTCCGAATGCGTATTGCAGTTCCGTATGCAGTAACGTACCATTGTGTTCGCGAAGTACAGTTTGCGTGTATTCAATCTTTCCAGTTCCGTATGCGTATTCCAGTTTCGTCGCATTGTGTTCAGCCAGTAAATTTATTTAATTCGAAGTCAAATGCTTTGTAATAGACGGAATCTTTGATGTTTAATATGCGTATATAATACGCTCATTGAAATACTTCAGTTCTGAGAATCGAAGTTTTAAGATAATTAAAAATTAACATATATTATATGTATATAATATGTACAACATTCCACCGAGATTATGTAGAAAAAAACGTACAATATACTTATATAAATACGTCATGTTGACAGCAATGCAGTTGTATTCATCTTTATAGTTTAGTACATGCTTTGTATTCATACAATAAATGTATATAATTCGATGTAAGATGCTTTGTAGTACATGGAATCTTTGACGTTTAATATACGTATATAATACGCTCTTGAATTACTTCAGATCTGAGAATCTATTATATTTATATGAGACACGTAAAAAAAACTCACGTACGATATACTTTATAAATACGCCATGTTGACGGCAATGCAGTTGTATTCATCTTTATCGTTTTGTACATATTTTGTGTACATATAATAAAGAAATTGAGGAATAAAGCCCTATCGAGAAGAACCAAAGAGACGCTATATAAAACAGTCAGAAGCAGACCTCATCTCCGAGGAAATGACCAGGTAGAAGGAGTTTGAGAAACTTGGTGAACACTTCAAATTACTGAACAGGCATCTTACTTATTGTATGTAGTAGATTTTCTTAAGGGATTTTTGGTAAAAGTCATTTTACTATTTCACGTACATTTTGTTTTGTATTAATGAATTTTTTTTAGTCCGTAGATTAAGTCTTATTAAATGTTTTAGTTATCTCCTGGAATAACGTTGGTGTAAAGGTGAAATAAGCATTTTTTATTAATAGGGCTGTAATAATTTATTGATAATTGTTTTTATTTATTAATTTTACTTTCATCTGATGTAGCCTGTTTATAAATACTTTAACCTGGCTGTAAAGGACTCCTTAGAAGGTTATAAAAGATATGTTCGGAAAAGAAACTGTCCATTGCAGTCGTCCGACGTCAAAATTCCTCGCAGCATTACTTCTTTGCTACCTTGGCTACAACAGGGTAGTGGTCCGAATCATGTATATAAATTATGTAAAATGTTTATAATTATTAATAAATAAATTTACTGGCGCGATAGCCCCTGAAGGAGCCAAGGCCTAGTGCCTTATAGTCTCAACCATTCCTGTGTGTGTGTTTTTAATCTGCAAGAATGGAAAGGACCTACAATTTACCGCCGATTCCGAACGGCTACAAGAGATGCACTTTTTCGAGACAAATTTTAGTCTTGGAGGCTTTGTCAGCTCCTCGCAAGAGGCGTTACCCCGTAAAAGAAGGTGGCTATGAGCGGAATTCGAACCCAGGGTATTATAATTAAATTATATTATATTAATATATTATATAGTTTAGTACATGCTTTGTATTCATACAATAAATGTATATAATTCGATGTAAGATGCTTTGTAGTACATGGAATCTTTGATGTTTAATATACGTATATAATACGCTCTTGAATTACTTCAGATCTGAGAATCTATTATATTTATATGAGATGTACAATAAAACAAGTAAAAAAAACTCACGTACAATATACTTTATAAATACGCCATGTTGACGGCAATGCAGTTGTATTCATCTTTATCGTTTTGTACATATTTTGTGTACATATAATAAAGAAATTGAGAAATAAAGCCCTATCGAGAAGAACCAAAGAGACGCTATATAAAACAGTCAGAAGCAGACCTCATCTCCGAGGAAATGACCAGGTAGAAGGAGTTTGAGAAACTTGGTGAACATTTCAAATTACTGAACAGGCATCTTACTTATTGTATGTAGTAGACTTTCTTAAGGGATTTTTGGTAAAAGTCATTTTACTATTTCACGTACATTTTGTTTTTTATTAATGAATTTTTTTTAGTCCGTAGATTAAGTCTTATTAAATGTTTTAGTTATCTCCTGGAATAACGTTGGTGTAAAGGTGAAATAAGCATTTTTTATTAATAGGGCTGTAATAATTTATTGATAATTGATTTATTTATTAATTTTACTTTCATCAGATGTAGCCTGTTTATAAATACTTTAACCTGGCTGTAAAGGACTCCTTAGAAGGTTATAAAAGATACGTTCGGAAAAGAAACTGTCCATTGCAGTCGTCCGACGTCAAAATTCCTCGCAGCATTACTTCTTTGCTACCTTGGCTACAACAGGGTAGTGGTCCGAATCATGTATATAAATTATGTAAAATGTTTATAATTATTAATAAATAAATTTACTGGCGCGATAGCCCCTGAAGGAGCCAAGGCCTAGTGCCTTATAGTCTCAACCATTCCTGTGTGTGTGTTTTTAATCTGCAAGAATGGAAAGGACCTACAATTTACCGCCGATTCCGAACGGCTACAAGAGATGCACTTTTTCGAGACAAATTTTAGTCTTGGAGGTTTTGTCAGCTCCTCGCAAGAGGCGTTACCCCGTAAAAGAAGGTGGCTAGGAGCGGAATTCGAACCCAGGGTATTATAATTAAATTATATTATATTAATATATTATATTTTATAATTATATTATATAAATAAATATAGTATGAAATTAAAAAGAATCATATAAAACTCAGTATGTTGGTAATAATAATTAAAATGTCTTTATTTCACTGTTTTGATTGAGTATTCGGTAGTGCTTTAAGGACAACAAACTTTGTGAATGCGTCCACAAGCGCTATTAAATAAGTATTGCCCTTTGTCGATTTCATGAAAGGACACAAATGATCCACATGTACTGTATCATATGGAATGGCTATTTTCTCAATCATATGTAATTCACCCCTTGGTTGAACTTCTCTCTTATTGTAAGCACATTCCAAACATGATTTAATATACTTTTTCACAAATTGGGTCATCCTCGGGAACCAATATCTTGCCTTGAGATGCTAGTAGTGCCCCGTGGCTTAGTGGTTAGTGTGTCAGACTGCTAAGCGAAAGAACCTGGGTTCAAATCCAGCTCATAGCCACCTTTTTTTCTGGGGTACTGCCTCTTGCGAGGAACTGACAAAACCTCCAAAAGTAAAATTTGTCTCGAAAAAGTGCATCTCATGTAGCTTTTCGGACTCGGCGGTAAACTGTAGGTCCCTTCCATTCTTGCAGAGTAACAACACACACACAGGAATGGTTGAGAGTATAAGTCACTAGGCCTTGGCTCCTTAAGGAGCTGTCGCGCCAATAAATGTATGTATGTATGTATGAGATGCTTTACGGTTTTGTTTTCAGAAAAGTGTCCCATTTTTATTTCCTGGTCCTGCAATTGTAACGAGTAGAGCCAATCGTTTTCATCCACTGTCACTTTGAAAATAGCCATATCAGCAACTGCCGGTTCTTTGTGCTCTTCATGCGGACTTCGCGAAAGAGAATCAACAAAGAGTCTTTCAAACTTTGAAATGCTCTTTGCTCGTCCTCTCCCCAAGTAAATGTTGTATCCTTTTTCGTTAAGTTCGTAAGTGGTGATGCTATTATAGAATAGTCTTTAATAAACTTACGAAAGAAGCTGGTGAGACCAATAAATTGGCGTACTTCGTGTTCGCTCTTTGGTGTTTCGAACCTTGCAACTGCATTGGTCTTATTACTTTCTGGTTGTATTGTACCATTTCGTACGCTGTGTCCTAAAAAATCTATTTCCGTTTTGAAGAAACTACAGTTTTTAAAATTTAAAGTTAAATTTGCTTCCTTTAAGATCCGTAAAAACTTTTCCAACCATCTTCGATTGTTTTCGTTGGTATGACAATATCATCCATATAGCATACAATAGTGTCTGGTCTCATTTTCTTTGTAACGCTGTTCATCAACTTTTGGAAAACTGCTGGTGCGTTGACCAATCTGAATGGCATTGTTATGAATTCGAACAATCCGTCGGGAGTAATGAATGATGTTAAATGAGTATGCTCCTTCTTGATCGGAATTTGATAGTACCCAGACGCCAAGTCGAACATAATGTAGTATTTGAATCCGACTGCGACTCTCCTACGATACCACTCTCAATGAGTTCATTTATCATTGACGTTAAAATGTGTTTTTTAGCGTACGGCACTTTATATGGCTGGTGTACTATAAGTTCTGGCTTCGTTATTATTATTTCCATTTCGGTTAATATAGTACGGCCTAATTCCTTTTGACACATCGCAAAGCACTGTCGGTATTTGTTAAGTAGTGCCACCAGAGCAGGCCCATTATAATGTTTACTTACTTGTAGGTCGGCGCTGTTAATTTCTTTCTGAATAAAAGCCGTGGGTTTTCCAATCACAGCTTCCGACCCCACTAACATTTTATAAACGTTGTCAATTCTCCGGATCACCAAGTTGTTACCTTTCTTTCGTAGTTCACATGCAGGGCTATTAAGAATGTCTTTATCTATTAACACAGGCTCCGAGAGACATTCTTTACCCACAACAACGGCACATACAAAAAAAAAACTGAGTGGTCTATTTTAATATGACATGATATCTCACCTACAGCTTTATAGTTTTCACCTCCAAAGCCATGAAGAGAAGTGTTGCAAGCCGTTACTTCAGCATTTATGTTGTTTGCAACAATTTCAGTCACAATAGTGCGTTCACTTCCCGAGTCTAAAAGTGCAACATACTTAATGCTGTTGATAGTTACAATCTTATAATAACAGTCTACAGCCGTCTCATCATTGACAATGTTCACACGATATTTTCTTTCTGGCACCGTGTCAGTTTGGTTTGGTTTGCGCATATTGTTTTCACGTCCAGCTGAATATTGTCTCTTTCTGGTCTGCATGCAGTGTCTTGCGAAATGGCCAGTTTGATTGCAGTTGTAGCAAGTGGTCGAATTTACTTTATTGTGTACTGTTTTTTGTGGTTGCCAATTTGTGCGAACATTGCTGACCTGACGTTGGAGGTTATTATGTTTCTTAATGTTTTTGTTTTCTAATAGTAAGTTTCCTTGAATACTACCAAGCCATTTAGCCTTCTCTACAAGTTCAGTTATATCCTTGCAACTCCCTGCTGCCAGATTAGAGCTCAGTTGGGGATCATTTAAACCTGTGAGGATGTATTGGATTATTGTTTTATCGACTAGCTGAATCCATTTTCCCAATAAATTCATCTCAAAACAGTAATTTTCTATTGATTCAGTTGGTTTTCTTATTTTTTTACTGAGCTGCTGGTGGATATCAACTTCACTATTACGATGAGGGAAGCTAGCTCGCAATCGAGAAGCCACCTGGTTGCATGTTGTAGTCGTTTCTTGTGTACTATCCCACCAGTAACGTGCGGGACCTTGCATTTTAGAAGCAGCTGCCAACAACACTGCCTTTTCATTCCATCCATAAACATTAACAAGTGTTTCTACACGATTTACAAATTCTTCTGCCGTTACTGACGAAATATCACCAGGTGAGAAAGTAGAGAGAGCATCAGCAATCTCCTTGATGCTGCAATTGACTCCTTGTTGCATTGTGGCTCTGCTTGTGTGAACTTGTCTATTCTCCAACGTTCTTATTTTATCTTCCAGCTCCTGCTGCTTCCTCATAATAGTTTGCCGTTGTTCCAAAAGATTCTTTTCTCGTCGGATTAAATCCCATTCTCTGGCTCTTAAAGAAGCGTCGTCTAGCGATATCGTATCTGAGTTAGTTGTTGGTGATACTACTAATTGCTGACGACGTTGACCCTCATGTGTTTGCGTTGATACTCTCGTGTTCGTGTTGAGGTCTAGTGTTGGAGCATTATATTGTTTCTGACTTGTCAATGATCCATCTTCTACTATTGCCAAGTCTCCTTGTTGTTTGTCAAACTGGGCAAGTCTGTTGAGCATAATCCTCTTTGTTCCTTGCGTTGGCAAGTTTCTACTCTTAAGCTCCGTTCTGAGCTGCTTGGCCGTCATGTTTTCCATCGTCTCTCTATGGGAAAGTTAAATTGGCGTTTATTGTTTCTACGAAATTACAATGCAATGGATCACAAAAAAATATGTATGTATGGATGAATGAAAAAGATGCCCACTCGCGCTGAAGAAGAAAAAAAAAAATAAAACGCATTCGCATAACAAATTATCCTCTATTCTGTCCCAAGACCTTTGTGCTTAACTGCCTCTTTCTTATCTACTGTAGGCATCGTATGACCATACAATGCTTGCGGTAAATAGATAAGGGCATCTGAATTTGTCTTATTGTGCTGAATGTTTGGATTGATTTTTTGTAAACAGGCTGTCTTATGGGCATAACACCTAAGACAGTTTGATTATTACAGAAGTTAATTTTGATTTTCACTGCGCAGTTCGACTTAATCAGAGTTGTGTTTTGTATGTAAGTATTTTTAAATGGTAAGTGATTTTTGTGTCGTGTATTCAAATGTTCGTGGTTTAAGAAAGAATTTCTTTCACGTGTACGTCTACACTGTTCAACACAGGCCAGCTGTTTTGGCATTAAATGAAACTCAGGTTGGAGCAAATACTGATTTATCAGAATTTGCTCCACATGGGTATAGCTTGGTGCCATTACTCTTTTCTCATCATGGTCTCGTGGTCTATGTTAGGAATGATATTGCTTGCCAGAGCCTTCCCCAATATGGGCAATGTTCCAACACGGACTTTAACTTCTTATGGCTCAAATTCACTGTCCGCAAGCATGTCATTCATTATTGTTTTATTTACAGGAGTCCAAATCTTGACAGTAATTCGACTTGTAACGAGTTTGATGCACTGTCTGATTCCATCTCGAAAATTGTTTCCCTTTGTCCTCGCACTGAAATCGTTATTGCGGGCGATTTCAATGTACACAATTCCAACTGGCTCCGCTATTCTGGTCAGACAACACCCGAAGGAAGGTATGTCGAGCTCTTTGCCGGGTTACATCACCTTACCCAACTGATCGATGTGCCAACGCGTATACCGGATGTTGCTGGGCAAGCAGCCCATACTCTTGACTTGTTTCTTACTTCTCACCCTGATAAATATACCATTAGTGTAACTTCTCCATTTGGCACTTCAGACCATTGTATCATTTCAGCTAATTTCTCATCCCCCACCCATCCAGTTAAAGAAAAACTTCCCACCAGGACCGTTTGGCAATACGAGAAAGCCAACTGGGACGGCCTGAATTTCTTTTTCCGAAACTTTTACTGGTCACTATGCTTCCTCGATAGTGACATTGATGCCAGTGCTGAAATGATCACAAATGTGATTCTTCTAGGGATGCGTGCTTTTATTCCTAACAGAGTAAAAAGCATCAAACCTAAAGAAAAGTCTTGGTTTAATTCTGAGTGTAAAGAAGCTATCAGGCTCAAAGAAGTAAGTTTCCGATCTTACAAAGCCAACCCTACAGAGGAAAATCGGAAAAAGCACAAACAAGCAAGGAACTCATGCAACTCCGTTATAGAAAGAACCAAATTTTTGCATGACCAAAAATTACGGCAAAAAATTCTGCAGTGTCCCAAAGGCAGTAAAAATTTTTGGTCATTTGTAAAAAATATAAAAAACTCCTCGACATCTTCGGTTCCAACGCTCATCGACAATAACAAACCAATTGTTTACTCTTCAGAGAAGGCAAACTTGCTCGCCGCCCATTTCGCTGCCAGCTCTACGCTGCCTCAAAGCAACGTTGCCCCTCCTGTACTTGAGAATGTAAATTTTTCCATGGGACACATTTTTTTCCGCACTCGTACAGTAGCAAGAGTTCTCAAAGATCTCGATATACACAAATCCGCTGGCCCGGATGGTATACCCCCGATTCTTCTGAAGATGTGTTCTTCCACACTGGCAAAGCCACTGCGTAAGCTTTTCCATCGCTCCTACTCTTCTGGAATCTTTCCTAGAAGATGGAAAACAGCATTTGTCCAGCCTGTCCCTAAGAAAGGTGACCCATCCTTCCCCTCCTCCTACCGACCCATAGCACTGACATCCCTTCTTTCTAAGGTCATGGAAACACTGATTAACCGTCAGCTTAAGGAATATCTCGAAGATCGTAAGCTTCTCCATGACCGTCAGTATGGCTTCCGCAGCAACCGTTCCACTGGTGATCTGATGGCATATCTCACCGAACAGTGGAACAAATCTTTACATCGCTTTGGTGAAAGTAAGATTATTGCTCTTGATATCTCCAAGGCATTTGATAGAGTTTGGCATGAAGCTCTCTTATCGAAAATGCGTGCTTTTGGGATCGATAATACTCTTGTTCGTTGGATTAGAAGCTATCTTCTGGACCGTTCAATACAAGTTGTATTGGACGGATTCAAGTCTGATTCCCATAAAATAAATGCTGGTGTGCCCCAGGGCTCTGTTCTGTCTCCGACTCTTTTCCTCATTTTTATAAATGATCTTCTGTCTGTTACTTCTAATCCACTTAACTGTTTTGCTGACGACTCTACCCTCAGCTTTTCATATTCGTTCGATAATTCACGTCCTTCGCCTTCGGACGTACAATTGCAACGGTGCCGTATGTCAAGCTCATTAAACTCCGATTTATACAGCATTGTCAAATGGGGTAATAGAAATCGTGTGGAGTTTAATGCTTCGAAAACTCAATGCTGTCTTCTGTCGTTAAAGCTAAACATTCCCCCAATGCCATTGTCCATGAATGGCACTTACATCGAAGAAACCGAAAAGCTCTCAGTACTCGGTATGTGTGTCAACGACGACCTCCGTTGGAACGACCATATATTTGAGATCGCTAAGAATGCTGCAAAGTGCTTAGGTTTTCTGTATCGGTGTAAGAAGTACTTTTCCCCATCTGATCTGGCTACAATTTATAAAGCGTTTATGCGCCCTAAACTCGAGTATAACTCCCACCTCTGGGCAGGTGCTTCGCAAACATCGCTTCACCTGCTTGATAGAATACAAAATCGAGCGTTAAGATTGATAGGTAATAGAACTGCTGCTGAAACAATTGCCCCACTCGAACACCGACGCAATGTTTCATGTCTTTCCTTATTTTATCGTTTCTTTTACAAAAAATGTTCACTCGAAGTAGCCAGTTGCATTCCTCCCCTTAAAAGTTTCTCCCGTAATACTCGTCTCGCAAGGAATGCTCATCAGTTCACCCTTGAGCCTAATTTCGGACGTACCGTGAAATATAGGGATTCTTTTTTTAGCCGAACGACACGAATCTGGAATAGTTTACCCGGCGGGATTTTCCCTTGCCATTTTGATCTGCAAACATTCAAAACCAATGTTAATCGGCACCTCCTATCTCTCCCCTCCCTATCTTCGTAATGCCCGCGCAGTGTGTTCTACATTAAAAGGGAAACACATAATCCCTTGTGCGCGCGTTAATTATAAAAAAAAAAAAAAAAAAAAAAAAAAATGTACTTATATATTTTTGTCTTCCACTAAAATTTAAAAGCAAACGGTTATTCAATTAAAAGGAATGCCTTTCGATCGTGTTCGCATTTGTATACATTTGTATATATAAAACAAATCGTCATATTGGTTGTCTCAACCAGAGCATACCCCACAGCCATAACTTAACGGTTTTTTTTATCTTATATGTCCAATATACATATGTATCCAATCCCAAGCTCACCAATTTGCGCTTTAGAAATTGTATCTCATAAATTCAAATTCAACCACTCTCATTTGCTACGACAAATAAGTTCTCCAACCATTTTTCTTATTATTTTTTTTTTTCTTTTTATATTCAATTCAGTTCAGAAAGAGACGAAACTAAAATACTTTTTCGTATACCGAAAATATATTTTCTCTTTTTTTTATAGTACCGTTACTAAGAAATGCGCACAATCATTTATTACAATTTTATATTCAAATGTGATCTTAAAATGTGTGTATTTAAAAATTTCGCTGTGATCCTCATCACGATAACTGACAGTCACTATTTTGTTCAGAGTTTTCAGAATCAATTGACTTCCTTTCCAACCGAAACAACTAACTTCCTTGTAACAAGCACTTCTTCTTTCCTTTTTTTTCTTATTTATTACTTATTTTATTTTTGTCTATTAAAATCTGAATATCAATGAATGAATTAATGTATACTTATTTTTTTTACTTCGTCGAATTTAAAATTTTATTTTGTATTTATAAACTCTCACTACATTTATAAGATTTATCTTAAAGTGTTTGTACGATAAAGAATTACAATAACCTAAACTAAACAACGAATTCGATTTTTATGAGCAGTATTATCTTTTCCACTATTCTAGAAGATATTTATTGGCACGGAGTTGTAAGCCTCCGCTGTTGCGGAAATCCACTATCTATAAGTAACCAAAAATTACATCTACCACTTTGGGATTTGTAACAAAAATTAATTTTATTTGCAACAGTAAATAGTACAGAATATTTAAAATATTTTATAAACTTATTCCTCATTTTAAATAAATAATAATTTCAAGATTGACGTTCTCAGCAGAATTTTTGATTTTGAAAATAATAACTACCTAATTCACAATACTTCAATTTTGAAATTTAAGAATTAGGTATGTATGTACATATGTAATTTAGTTTTATAATGACTTTTTATTCTTATAAGACTCTTAACCCAAAGCAAACAAAAATATGATACACATAAGTAAAAATATAGCATTGTATAGTCACATGACGTACGTCAGGCCCCTGTTGTTGAGCCGACATGATTTATTTTAGTTATAAGTTAATTTAAGACCAATTGTACATACATACATTTTCCCGAATGATTTAACTTTTTCAGATTCATTTTGTTCTGTTGTTTCGGTTGGGAATTTTTTCGCAGTTGTGAAAGAGATACGACTATGCTTTTATTAACTATTTCACTATGTCTTTTACTTCAACTTTTACATTACTTCAAAGCTTTTCATTGATCTGCATGCCAACATGTGAAAAAAGATACAAAATAGAAAAAAATCATTCTTGTTCTATGGAGAGGGAGGAGGATCATCAACATTATAGGAAACATATGTAATGAAGATTGCAGATTATAGTAAAGACAACCATTCATCTGCATTATACATTTCAACTGGACAACTGTTTGTTTCAGTCTTGACTCGGTTTTCAGTTTTGTTTGTTTGTTTTGTTTGTTTGTTTTTTGGAATGTAAAGCGCTGCCATAGTGGTCACCCAATTGTAATGCAACTTTGTCAGCTTATTGCCTACATTTATGGTAAGGTTATAGGCATATTAATATTAACGTCGATGGCGCGCATTGTGGATTTGAAAGAGCAATATTACAAATTATTGAATTACTATAAGAAAGAGGGAAATATGAATCTATCTCACACTATAAGGAATGTTCATAGTATGGGTCAAATAATTCCCTAGAGGTGGTGTTACAAAATAAATTCAAAAATATCGAAAGACATATACATATTTCCTTATGAAATTGAGAAATGTGAATAATTTTTTTTAAGAATTCAAACACTTATGTTGCCGTTTACGCACAAGAACCATTTCATTTAAAGAGGTTTAAATACTATGAGCTTTTTTAAACCTCAGCACTGTATGACGATGCATCATATAAACTTTATGGTCTTAGGTGATTTAAATACAATAATAGTTCTTTATAATGGCATAATAATTTTAGTCGTTTATATGTAAAATAATCAAGGGTGGAATCGGCTTAAGCGATAGTCAATCGTTAGTTATCAAAATCGACAGTTTTGCTCCATGTAAGGTGCAAATAATACAATAACCTAAACTAAACAACGAATTCGATTTTTATGAGCAGTATTATCTTTTCCACTATTCTAGAAGATATTTATTTTCACGGAGTTGTAAGCCTCCGCTGTTGCGGAAATCCACTATCTATAAGTAACCAAAAATTACATCTACCACTTTGGGATTTGTAACAAAAATTAATTTTATTTGCAACAGTAAATAGTACAGAATATTTAAAATATTTTATAAACTTATTCCTCATTTTAAATAAATAATAATTTCAAGATTGACGTTCTCAGCAGAATTTTTGATTTTGGAAATAATAACTACCTAATTCACAATACTTCAATTTTGAAATTTAAGAATTAGGTATGTATGTACATATGTAATTTAGTTTTATAATGACTTTTTATTCTTATAAGACTCTTAACCCACCCAAAGCAAACAAAAATATGATACACATAAGTAAAAATATAGCATTGTATAGTCACATGACGTACGTCAGGCCCCTGTTGTTGAGCCGACATGATTTATTTTAGTTATAAGTTAATTTAAGACCAATTGTACATACATACATTTTCCCGAATGATTTAACTTTTTCAGATTCATTTTGTTCTGTTGTTTCGGTTGGGAATTTTTTCGCAGTTGTGAAAGAGATACGACTATGCTTTTATTAACTATTTCACTATGTCTTTTACTTCAACTTTTACATTACTTCAAAGCTTTTCATTGATCTGCATGCCAACATGTGAAAAAAGATACAAAATAGAAAAAAATCATTCTTGTTCTATAGAGAGGGAGGAGGATCATCAACATTATAGGAAACATATGTAATGAAGATTGCAGATTATAGTAAAGACAACCATTCATCTGCATTATACATTTCAACTGGACAATTGTTTGTTTCAGTCTTGACTCGGTTTTCAGTTTTGTTTGTTTGTTTTGTTTGTTTGTTTTTTGGAATGTAAAGCGCTGCCATAGTGGTCACCCAATTGTAATGCAACTTTGTCAGCTTATTGCCTACATTTATGGTAAGGTTATAGGCATATTAATATTAACGTCGATGGCGCGCATTGTGGATATTGAATTACTATAAGAAAGAGGGAAATATGAATCTATCTCACACTATAAGGAATGTTCATAGTATGGGTCAAATAATTCCCTAGAGGTGGTGTTACAAAATAAATTCAAAAATATCGAAAGACATATACATATTTCCTTATGAAATTGAGAAATGTGAATAATTTATTTTAAGAATTCAAACACTTATGTTGCCGTTTACGCACAAGAACCATTTCATTTAAAGAGGTTTAAATACTATGAGCTTTTTTAAACCTCAGCACTGTATGACGATGCATCATATAAACTTTATGGTCTTAGGTGATTTAAATACAATAATAGTTCTTTATAATGGCATAATAATTTTAGTCGTTTATATGTAAAATAATCAAGGGTGGAATCGGCTTAAGCGATAGTCAATCGTTAGTTATCAAAATCGACAGTTTTGCTCCATGTAAGGTGATTATCAAATCAACAATCGTTTTTTTGCTTTGGTATCAAGTGACAGCAATAAAGGTATCGTTTTCATACATTTACATATGTTTGGGTCTTTTGGTTTGGATGTTTGCTCCCCAATCACTACTATTTGGTTGAACGGATTTGGATGAAATTTAGTGGGTAGATGGATAATGTGCTGCATTGAAACATTTCTAGGCTATTTTTGAAGTGAAACTTCTTTACGCGCATGAGGGTAAACTTCTTACGGATGAAATGCAACTAGTGACACGGAAATGTGCAATGTTTTTGTCTTAAAATAGGTAGAGAGCGATTGAGACCGATTGAGGGAGAGTGAGAAAAGGGTAAACGTAGCATGAAGCACATGGATCAAGCGAGTGAGTAAACGCAGATCTGTTTTATTCATTTGCGTTATCATTAGAATGTATACAGTGTGTAGAGTGAGTTAAATTTATAAATAAATAATTTGTGATAAATTTTTAAATCGTCCTATACAAAGTAGTTATTCAGAGTAAGTAATATAATTGTTATCTTTTTGTTCATATACAATTTCTTATGTTAATTCGTTTGAAGGTTAGGAAATTTTAATATTTACAAAAAACACGTGGCATTTTTATTTATAATTCGTCATTTGAGATTTCAATAAATTATTTTTCATAAAATAGGTATAAAATATTAATGTTTCATAAATTCTCTTAAATTTTAATTTCAAAAATAGAATTTCTTTTCCTAATAATAACTAATTCACAATTATTTTGTATTAATTTGAACTAAGTTTCGGTATTTTCAATATTTACAAAAAGTCACGAGGAATTTTAATTTAATATTCATCATCTGAGATTTTACTATATTATTTAAAAAAAAAATGTAAAATAAATATATTTTAATAATAGTAATTCTCTCCAATTATTTTAAATAATTATAAAATTCAAATTATTTTTCATTTTTAGATCACAATGCCAAAAATTGTAGTGCGAGAGTGTGAATATTTGTGAGACGGCCAGCTAAAACACTAACAGAACGTTCACGTGAATATAGAGAGCGGAAGAAGGCTTTAAAAAATGCAGCTAGCCAAGAGTTGAATATCTCGTCGTCCATAATTTCAAAAACTGTGAAAGAAGTTTCACTTCTGACATGTGTACTTTGTACGCACGCACATTATTTTATCCAGCAAAATGCACGGTTCCTGTGAAAGAGGCTTAAATGTGAAATACTGGTATGCTGGACAATTATTTCATAATAGGCGCGCGTGAGAGTTATTTTGCTACACTTATAATGTTAAAACCCTACTGTGCGAGCAGTAGGGAAGAAGGGAAGGATGTAAATGGACATTAGTTTTGAAATTCTGCATATCAAAATGGGATGGAAAAACTGAACCAGGTAGAGCGTTCCACATTCGAGTAGTTCGACTAAAGAAAGAATCTCTGTACTTAATAGTACGTCCGGAATTGGGCTCAAGGGTAAACTGGTAGGCATTCCTAGCAGAGCGAGTATTACGGTTGAATTATTTCAGGAGAGAAATGCAAATGGCTATTTCACTGGATCACTGTGTCAAAATAGCGATGGAATAGTGAAAGACACTGTACATTATGGCGGTGCTCAAGAGATGTAATTGAATACGTAATTTTTCTATCAACTTTTTGATTTTAAAGCTCTTTTTTGGATGCGATCCAGAAAACTCAAGTGCGTTATAGGAGCACCTGCCCAAATGTGGGAATTACACTAGAGTTTAATTTATTTTTTGGATGCGATCCAGAAAACTCAAGTGCGTAATAGGACCACCTGCCTGAAAGTGGAAATTACACTCGAGTTTTGTTCGAATATATGCTTTACATAATATAGCCAGATCAGACGGTTTCATGAACTTCTTGCATCTTCGAAGAAAACCCTACTATTTGCAGCATTCTTGGCGACGTCAAATATTTGGTCATTCCACAGAAGGTAGTCTGTAATGCACATACCGAGAACTGAGATGTGATCAGTTTCTTCGATGCAAGTGCCACTCACGGATAGTGGCATTGGGGGTATATTGCGCTCTAACGACAAAGTATTAAAAAAACAACGCTGTCACAAAATCGGCAATATGTGAACATCTGGCCTACAACGAAGATCACTTTATACGTTTTGATCAAGCTAGATCAATCGCAAATGAAAGATTTTATGTACCAAGAATTGTCAGAGAAGCAATTGAAATTAAGAAACATACAAATTTCAATAGAGATTCTAGCTTTAAATTATCGCCAACGTGGGATCCTCTCATAAGGAAAACCATAGTAAAGCAAATCAAAAAACCTATAGCCGATGTCGTGAGCTTTGCATGTGTCCAAAAATACATCGACTCAACGCCACAACAACCTAGAACGAGTACATCACCACCACCCACAAGCAATCCAAGTGCAATCAAACGTCAGTCTCATCCCGTGACCACGAAGTATGAAACTTCTTCGAAACGTCGGGTAAAAAGAAATAAGAAAATGTTTCTTATAACGCGGTAAGTTCCGAAAATACAAAACTTTATCTAATAAGAAAAATAATTTCAGACAAAATTATCTTTGGCCTTTATGGTCAAAACAGATGTGCAGGCTTTTCCCACGCAGCCAAAATAAATTACATACATATGATGCCTAGTTTCATTGCAGCCACAACAACAAACGAAAAAAATTAAATAAAATATATCTGGCAGTATTGATATATACCACATTTGTCAATCAAAGTTACCGCTGACACTTTTCCTACCACTTTTCTTTCTGTAGTACTTTTTTCAAAATTCCCCGAAATTAAACAATTCATCATAGTGTTTATGGTTATGTTATTTTTTTCATTCACTTACATGAATACGATACTAAAATATATAAAGTTTTTGCCGTTTCGTTCAAGAAAACATACAGAATTACACATTCACAATATACAATTTGTTGACAGATTTTTGTCGTACAGAAGTCGTACAGAAGTCCAAAAACTATGGAATAAATGAACCAATGAATAATATGTGTATTGACTTTAATAATTCTTTTTATATAAGTGACTTTAATTTATCAAAGAATAATATCACGAAGAAATTATTACATTTTAAGTTTTTATCTGGAGAATCGACGACAAGTAAGAGGTTACTACCTTTATTCATGCTAAATTTTGACAGTAAGCAAAGTGTCGAGGAGATTTATAAAGTAAGATCAATCTTGGGCATAGCTGTTAAAATTGAACCACTCCGAAAATCTAAAGTTGTTCCGCAGTGCAAACGTTGTCAAGCTTATGGTCATACCCAAAAATACTGCAACCGCGAGTTTGCTTGTGTAAAGTGCGAAGGAAAACATGCAACTAAAAATTGTCCGATGAGCAAAGATCAGAAAGCAAAATGTGTGAACTGCCATGGTAATCACCCGGCAAGCTATAGAGGCTGCCCAGTTGCCAAAAAATTCCAAGAGTTCAGAAGCAAAAATACATCTGCTAGAGACAAACCCAGAAACACAGTAAATACCGATTTAACTGCTGAAAACAATACTAAGAATGAACCGCCTAAAAAAGCTGTTCAAAGTAAAAGCGATGAAAATCAATCCTATTCTCAGATTCTAAAAAATGTGCGGAAGAATGAAGAGACTTCCATAAAAGAAATGCTACACCTCATTCTCCAAAGAATTGATAAACAGGATTTGAATATCAAACAGTTAAGTGAAAAAGTCGCTCTTAAAAAACAATGATGGACAGAACACTTAAAATCGCTACATGGAATGCAAACGGTCTTTTACAACACTTATCCGAATTAAAAATCTTTTTAGATCTAGAACATATAGATATTTGCCTGGTGTCCGAAACTCACTTCTCCTATGGGCAAAATCTAGATAATGTAATAGAAAACTATTCATGTTACCACGCTCCACATCCAGCTGACAAGGCAAGAGGTGGATCGGCAATTCTTATAAAAGAAAGCTTAAAACATTATGAAGAAACCAAGCTTACTAATGAAAATATGCAAGTAACAATTATTAGTATTGGTATGAAAAAGAAAGAGTTTAAGATAGCAGCTATATACTGCCCACCAAGGCGCTCCCCGATAGAAGATGACTATACAGATCTATTAAATCTTCTTGGGCATAACTTTCTTGTTGGTGGAGACTTCAATGCGAAACACACCCATTGGGGTTCAAGACTTATATCAACAAAAGGCAAAAGACTTTTCCAAGCAGGCCGTAAATACAATTGCGAATTCTATTCCTCCAGGTCGCCTACTTACTGGCCTTCCGATACTAACAAAATACCAGACCTTATTGACTTTTTCGTAGCTAAAGGAATCAAACGAAATCACATTAGTGTCGAAGGTAATTATGACTTGTCATCAGATCATACTCCAGTGATTCTATCACTAAGTGAATCGGAAGTAATAGAAAAAAGTAATCCAAAGCTTGTAAATAAGAAAACAAACTGGAGTGATTTTAGAGAAAGGCTTTTAAGTTTTATAAATTTAAGATCTCCAATGGATACAATCGAGCAAATTGACCATGAAGTGGAACAATTTATTGCTGATGTGCAACAGGCCGCTGAAGAAAGTACTCCAACATTTTCTAATAGAAGACAAAATGAAATAAAATATCCTTTAGAGATAAGAGAGTTGATAATAGAGAAAAGAAGAGCTCGAAGAAAATGGCAAAATACTAGATTTCCAGAAGATAAAACAACGTTTAACCGTATAAGCAACAATATAAAAAAACAAATTTATAAATTCAAAAATGATTCACTCAGTACATTCCTAAAGAATTTAACGACTGATGCTTCAACCGATTTTTCGCTATGGAAAGCAGCCAAGCGCCTGAAAAGACCGCAGTTACTAAACTCGCCCTTGAAATCTCAAGATGGGAAATGGATCGGTAACCCAAAAGAAAAAGCTAACCTTTTCGCGAAGCATCTTGCGAATGTTTTTAAGCCATATCCAACAAACGCGGCTGAAAATAGCTTACAGTTTGTTGATAAGATAGATGAAAGTGAAATACCAATTGTAAGCTTAAAAGAAATAAAAAGTATGTGTTTACATCAACTATCAAATAAAAAATCACCAGGTTACGATCCAATTACTGCCCAGGTTATGAAAGAAATGCCTTTGAAAGCCTTCATAAAACTCCAATATATAATAAATGCATGCCTTAAGCAACGGTATGTCCCACACCATTGGAAAATTGCTGAAGTTATTGTCATACCCAAGCAAGGTAAGCCACCTACAGAAGTGACGTCTTACAGACCAATATCGCTTATACCAATTATGGCAAAAGTTTTTGAAAAACTGCTTCTGAAGAGACTTAGCAAAATTATAGAAGAAAGAAGGTTAATCCCAAATCATCAGTTTGGCTTTAGAAATAAACATTCCACGATAGACCAAGTTCATAGAATAACGGATGTAATAGAAAAAGCATTAGAAGAAAAACAAGTATGTTCAGCTATTTTCTTAGATGTTGCTCAAGCCTTTGACAAGGTTTGGCATGAGGGACTTGAGTACAAACTGCAAAGGGATCTTCCCAGACAGTACTATGAAATATTAAAATCGTACATCTCAGACCGATTGTTTAGAGTAAGGTACGATCAAGAATATTCGGAATTGAAGAAAATAGAAGCCGGTGTACCACAAGGAAGTGTCCTAGGTCCTACCCTGTATTTACTATACACAAGGGATATCCCAGTTGGTAATCACACCATAATGGCTACTTTTGCAGATGATACCGCAATTTTGGTACCCGACAAATGTGTCTCTAAGGCAGCAGTAAAACTACAAAATGCCGTCGACACAGTCAGAGATTGGACCGAAAAATGGCGTATCAAACTAAATGAAACAAAATCTTCACATATAAACTTTACAAATTAAAAGATAAACAATATTCCAATATTCATTAATAATCAAGCTGTACCTTACGCCAATACGGCCAAATACCTTGGAATGACTTTGGATGCAAAGCTAAAGTGGAAAGAGCACATCAAAAAGAAAAGAGAAGAACTAAACTTGAAATATAGGAAAATGTACTGGTTACTTGGTAACAACTCTGATTTATTAACCCAAAACAAAATAATGCTGTATAATCAAGTACTAAAGCCTGTTTGGACCTATGGTATCCAATTATGGGGCTGTACAAAGAAAACAAATACCGAAATCATCCAAAAATTCCAAAACAAAATCCTTCGTGGAATAGTTAATGCACCTTGGTACATAAGAAATAGCGATCTACATCGTGACTTACAAATAGAAACGGTTACAGAAGTTGTTAAAAAATACGCTGTATCGCATAATCAGAGACTGCAAAGTCATACCAATTCCGAAATGGTGTCCGTCTTGAATACCAGAAACCATGTTCGGAGATTAAGAAGAACCAAGCCTCATGAGCTTGTGGTCTAAAAAAAACATGGGAAAGTATTAAAAGTTTAAACTTCCCCCAAAGTGATTTTACAAAGTTAAGAAAGAAAAATCTGATGTCGATCTCTCAAGATTGGTCCTGATAAAGAGGTGGTTTTAGTGGTTAAGAGTCCCACACTACTTGGTGTCGAATACTGCCAAGTGTCTTTTGAAGATTTCCTCCTGTCAAAAAAAAAAAAAAAAAAAAAAAAAAAATTTTAAGTTTTGTAGCTAATCACTAAATGTTAAATTCAAATAAGATGTAATATATGCAGTTGTTTAAATAAATAAATAAATAATATTAATATTAGTAAACAGAAACTTAATAAAAATAAAGTACTTAATACACAGATATATATATTAACTGAAACCTTAAATCATTGCTTAAAACATTAAAAAAAAATACTTCTAAGTGTTAAGTCCTCAATTAAAATAATTTCTGTCGGATTCGTTGGAATTTCTATTCCCCAAATTAATTATTCATACAAATTTGATTTTGTTTGCATTAGTTTTAAGGGACATTTTTTTCTTCGTCCTCACCTTAAGTAAACTTTATGAACACCTTATCACCAAATTTATAAGAACCGAATTGAAGCACAATCAAATCAACACTATTTAATTCGTTTTGCCCTTGGAATTATCCTTTTAATCTCCCATCTTATGAACATCGAATCCAACTTCTTCAAATGCAAACCCTTCACCAGAGGGTGAAATTGATGTTCCTTATTTAAAAGACCATATTGGTTTAAATTACCGTGGAGGATCTTATCACCTGCGTGAATCCGAACTTCTGCATGTTGACTTTCAAAGAACAAACTATGGCATACACGAAGCTCCAAATCGTATGGCCAGACTTTTTAATCTAATCGCCTCACAAATGGCTTTCAACTTAAGTAAAGTCGGATTAAAATCCTTATTTCGAACAAGTTCTTCTTTTTCGTAATGGTTTTGTTTTATGTTTTAATTATGTATTTAATTCGCATGATTATACGATTTAGTTAGTTTTTATATTTTGTGCATGTGTTAGGCTAGCAATGCATTATTTTAATTTTTACTGACAACTATACATGCACTTATGATGAATCTCTGATTGTAGAAAAAACCTTCCTATAAGATTACTACATCAAAGAACCTGAAGTGTTACAATTAACATTGAGTACATTCTATAAGATATTCTCCTCTATTCTGCAAGAACAGATAGCCGCATACGATTGTTATGCCCTACTTCGCCTAAGTAAATCTATGTGATGTATTTTGAAGGCTTCCCCAGGATGAAATATAATGATGGCTAAAGAGCCGATCTGATGCGAATGAATTCAAAATAAAAAGGCAGATTGGAGAGCCGAATTGTCTGTTTTGCTATCTGAATTAAAAGTGTGAGTTTATAATTCGAAGACTATTTATACAAAATTAATATTCTTACATACGTACATATTGGAGTAAAGGACACTAAACCTTTGAATTGAATTTTATTCAACAAAACTCCACAAAAAACAACAACAAACAACTAGCAATAGTTGTTGTTGTTGCAATATATTTTTACTTGCGATTTATAGGGACTATAAGGCAAGTTATGCATTCGTAAAAAAAAAAAAAATTCTAACAATCAAACATGATATTACGATGATAGAGAAGTCAAAAAAAGTGGGTCCGGAAATTCCGTCCGTCTGTCTGTCTGTCTGTCTGCCTGTCCGTATCGATATCTACAGCCTAAACGGTTGGGCCGATTTGATTCAAACTTGGTATATAGTATTTTTAGAGTGCTCTACCCGACAGTTTTTGGAGTTGGCATTCTAGCTCCAAAACTAACGGTACCTGCCATATAACTTTTATTGAAAAACTTATTTTTCTCGAAAACGGCTTCCACGATTTTGATAAAACTTTCAGAATGATGTTTTCTGTGCAAAATCTATCTTCTAATTTTAATGGATTTTTCAGAAAAAGTCTTATAACGGTACCTTCCATATGACCGGTTTTTTAAAATCAGACTTTCTCGTTAACTAATTGACGGATTTTGATGAAATTTTCAAAATATGTAGTGTTTTATGATTTAAATAATATTGCTTATCAAAATTTTCATAAACATTTTTTTTTAAATATTAATAATTTTTTTTTTTTAAATATTTTGTTTTTTGAATATTTTAAAAACGGATCTATAGATTTTTTTTAAATTTTTCTCCTAGTATAAACTATAGATTTTTTAAAATTGACATACTTAAAAAAATTTTAAAATATGTTTTCAAAAAGTTTTTCAAAAAAAAACATTTTTTTGAAAAAACTGGTCCAACGATTTTGAAATGAAAAATTCATAAAATAGAAAACAGCAAAAGAAATAAGATGGCTTACAACATTTTTTCCAAAAAACGTTATGAATAGTGTTTTTTTGATTTCATAAAATTTTTTCCCCAACATTTTATTTCATATTGCTCGGCTAAGCCCTAGCCATTAGTCAAATAAAAGAAAGTGACAACCTACTTTACATACATACTTACGTATTTTAAAGTATTTTTCATCATCATAAAAGCACAGAATAAATAAGGAAGCCTTTGATAAACACACAAAAAGAACTAACAAATAAAAAAAAAAACTATTCGATTACTACTGAATGCAAAAATTTCAATCGAGAAAACAAAAGTTTACACCTTCCTATAAACAAACAAATCCACTGTGTTAACTTTTAATATTGTCTCTATACCTACTCGCTTAACAGTAGTTGGAACGCGTATCTTAATTTTAGTACCTACCTTCCTTCCAACCTTATTATAGGTACCTAAATCCTTTATAAATTCCATTGGTCCATATTGGGACGTATAAAGGTCCCTTTACCTAGCATTATTGCCATACTGCTGATTCCGACGAATCTTTATGCCAGTTGTTCAAATTTTTCAATACCAAAATGAAAATTTAACTGAAAAAAAGTCCTTTATATCTTTCTATTAGCAAATTATATTATAAACAGTAAGCAGCAAGTGGAAAGATAATACACTAAAAAACTGCAAAAGCTAACAATCCTATATATTTATGTGTTTATCTCTTTATCGTGACGCATGTTCGTTCGAGCTTCAAACCACAACGATTCTAAAGAAGTTGCACGTCAAAAAAAACATTAAAATTAAATCTTTGTCAAAAAGATGCCTGTACCTAAAAAGGATTAGCACACAGGAGCAAGTACGTGCGACCCAGTCGTGCCTTTTATTTTATTCTTACATACTATGAACTTAAATCTACACACATATAGCTACTATACAAATATGCTTCTTAATATCTAATAACAAAAATACTGCTCTACATATTGTTATGTTTATAAACAGACTTTGGTTGGCATTTATTTGCTGTACCATCAACATTATTATAATTCATGCTTTTGTCTTTTACAAAAAATTATATAACAAAAAATTATAGAACGAACAGTGAACTTAAAACAAATGCCACTTGCCTGATGGAAATGTGAAATCTTAAGTGGCATTGAAAATACTGTGGAGAATGAATACGAATATTAGTTTATGAATGAGACTAGCTAGCTATTCAAACTGATGCCAACAGGCCCGTTGCCAGGATTTTGGTTCGGTAGGGGCTTGTTCAATTTCAAAGAAGTTATTCTGCATGCCCCTGTAGTACCCCGTGGCTTTGTGGTTAGTGAGTCGGACTGCTAAGCGAATGAGCCTGGGTTCAAATCCCGCTCATAGCTACCTTCTTTTCCGGGGTATTTGCAAGGAACTGACAAAACCTCCAAGAGTAAAATTTGTCTCAAGAAAGTTCATCTCATGTAGCCGTTCGGACTTGGCGGTAAGCTGTAGGTCCCTTCCATTTCTGTAGATGAACAACACACACACAGGAATGATTGAGAGTATAAGTCACTAGGCTTTGGCTCATTAACGAGCTGTCGCACCAATAAATTTATTTATTTGATTTTGTAGGCAAGAAATTTGAAAACTACAGGAATGTTTTATTTTTGTTTGTATTTTTAATGGATCTGCCAAGAAGATTAAAAAGTTGGAGGAGACCGGTTCATCACTAGATAAACCGAAATCTAGGTGACCAAGTAGGTATATAAAGAATATACTTTCTATGCAGAGTAAAAATGGACAGACCATAACGATACGCGCCTATACGAAACTCATACGAAATACGAAATTTAACTATTTATAAATGAGTGGACTGCATTCATATGACGTTATTATTGACTGTATTTTAATAAAGGTAAAAAATGTATCGATAGACATCAACCTCTTTTATGTAATTATAGGTATATTAAATATATATGAACTTTTCTTTGAGAAACCTTGTAAAAGTAACTAACGTACCACATTGGTCGCTCTGTTATGTTTTTTTACTTGCGATTATAGGTACTATAATACAAGTTATGCATTCGTGCAGATTAAAAAAATTGAGATAACAGTCAAACATGACATTACGATGATAGAGAAACATATTTGAGTTACTGGCAAAATTTTGTCCGTCTGTCTGTCTGTACGGATGTACAGATTGGACTGCAGCCTAAACGGTTGGGCCAATCGTCTTCAAATTTTGAACTTAAGGTTATTTTGACATTCTACAGACGTTTTTTTTTCAATTTTTTTTAGCTCAAAAATTAACGGTACCTGTCATGTAACCGTTATGTAACGGCTCCAAGAATTTTTATAATTTTTGTATGCATTATATTTTGGTGAAAAAAAAATTTAATATGGTGGGCTAAAAACGGTACCTCCCATAGGACCGTTTTTTTCTTCGACTTTCTCGAAAACTGGTGATCCGATTACAACCAAAATTGATATTCAAGAAGATGTAAGTAGCCTAAGTAATTTTGCATTAATTTTTTTTCGAAAACTTTTTTTGTATTTTGAATAATTTAAATTTTTTTTTTTTTTTTTGAAAAATCAATATTTTGAAAACGAGTAAGTGCATTTTTTTTTAAATTTTGTTTTTAAATGGACGCTATTTTTGTGCTTAAGTTTGTATTCTTGAATTATTTTTTTTACTGTATATGCACCATAAAACTATAATCGGTAAACATCAATGTGGTTTCATACCAGGCAAATCAACAAATCAATAGGTGATGGAAAAAAGTCTGGAATTCATTATTTAAACATACGATTTTTTTTAAAGACTTTAGAGTTGCCTACGATAGCTAGGGCAGATCTTTATTAGGCCATGAGAGAATTCGGCATCCCAAATAAATTGATACGACTATATATGCTGACCATGACCAACATTACAAGCCGAGTAAAAGTAGTCAGATTGCTGCCCAGACCAATCTTTAATGGATTTCGACAAGGACATATAGCTACACATATAGCTACTATACAAATATTATTCTTAATATCTAATAACAAAAATACTGCTCTACATATTGTTATGTTTATAAACAGACTTTGGTTGGCATTTATTTGCTGTACCATCAACATTATTATAATTCATGCTTTTGTCTTTTACATGACAAAAAAATTATATAACGAAAAAATTATAGAACGACAGTGAACTTAAAACAAATGCCACTTGCCTGATGGAAATATGAAATCTTAAGTGGCATTGAAAATACTGTGGAGAATGAATACGAATATTAGTTTATGAATGAGACTAGCTAGCTATTCAAACTGATGCCAACAGGCCCGTTGCCAGGATTTTGGTTCGGTAGGGGCTTGTTCAATTTCAAAGAAGTTATTCTGCATACCCCTGTAGTACCCCGTGGCTTTGTGGTTAGTGAGTCGGACTGCTAAGCGAATGAGCCTGGGTTCAAATCCCGCTCATAGCTACCTTCTTTTCCGGGGTATTTGCAAGGAACTGACAAAACCTCCAAGAGTAAAATTTGTCTCAAGAAAGTTCATCTCATGTAGCCGTTCGGACTTGGCGGTAAGCTGTAGGTCCCTTCCATTTCTGTAGATGAACAACACACACACAGGAATGATTGAGAGTATAAGTCACTAGGCTTTGGCTCATTAACGAGCTGTCGCACCAATAAATTTATTTATTTGATTTTGTAGGCAAGAAATTTGAAAACTACAGGAATGTTTTATTTTTGTTTGTATTTTTAATGGATCTGCCAAGAAGATTAAAAAGTTGGAGGAGACCGGTTCATCACTAGATAAACCGAAATCTAGGTGACCAAGTAGGTATATAAAGAATATACTTTCTATGCAGAGTAAAAATGGACAGACCATAACGATACGCGCCTATACGAAACTCATACGAAATACGAAATTTAACTATTTATAAATGAGTGGACTGCATTCATATGACGTTATTATTGACTGTATTTTAATAAAGGTAAAAAATGTATCGATAGACATCAACCTCTTTTATGTAATTATAGGTATATTAAATATATATGAACTTTTCTTTGAGAAACCTTGTAAAAGTAACTAACGTACCACATTGGTCGCTCTGTTATGTTTTTTTACTTGCGATTATAGGTACTATAATACAAGTTATGCATTCGTGCAGATTAAAAAAATTGAGATAACAGTCAAACATGACATTACGATGATAGAGAAACATATTTGAGTTACTGGCAAAATTCTTTCCGTCTGTCTGTCTGTACGGATGTACAGATTGGACTGCAGCCTAAACGGTTGGGCCAATCGTCTTCAAATTTTGAACTTAAGGTTATTTTGACATTCTACAGACGTTTTTTTTCAATTTTTTTTAGCTCAAAAATTAACGGTACCTGTCATGTAACCGTTATGTAACGGCTCCAAGAATTTTTATAATTTTTGTATGCATTATATTTTGGTGAAAAAAAAATTTAATATAGTGGGCTAAAAACGGTACCTCCCATAGGACCGTTTTTTTCTTCGACTTTCTCGAAAACTGGTGATCCGATTACAACCAAAATTGATATTCAAGATGATGTAAGTAGCCTAAGTAATTTTGCATTAATTTTTTTTCGAAAACTTTTTTTGTATTTTGAATAATTTAAATTTTTTTTTTTTTTTTTGAAAAATCAATATTTTGAAAACGAGTAAGTGCATTTTTTTTTTAAATTTTGTTTTTAAATGGACGCTATTTTTGTGCTTAAGTTTGTATTCTTGAATTATTTTTTTTACTGTATATGCACCATAAAACTATAATCGGTAAACATCAATGTGGTTTCATACCAGGCAAATCAACAAATCAATAGGTGATGGAAAAAAGTCTGGAATTCATTATTTAAACATACGATTTTTTTTAAAGACTTTAGAGTTGCCTACGATAGCTAGGGCAGATCTTTATTAGGCCATGAGAGAATTCGGCATCCCAAATAAATTGATACGACTATATATGCTGACCATGACCAACATTACAAGCCGAGTAAAAGTAGTCAGATTGCTGCCCAGACCAATCTTTAATGGATTTCGACAAGGACATATAGCTACACATATAGCTACTATACAAATATTATTCTTAATATCTAATAACAAAAATACTGCTCTACATATTGTTATGTTTATAAACAGACTTTGGTTGGCATTTATTTGCTGTACCATCAACATTATTATAATTCATGCTTTTGTCTTTTACATGACAAAAAAATTATATAACGAAAAAATTATAGAACGAACAGTGAACTTAAAACAAATGCCACTTGCCTGATGGAAATGTGAAATCTTAAGTGGCATTGAAAATACTATGGAGAATGAATACGAATATTAGTTTATGAATGAGACTAGCTAGCTATTCAAACTGATGCCAACAGGCCCGTTGCCAGGATTTTGGTTCGGTAGGGGCTTGTTCAATTTCAAAGAAGTTATTCTGCATACCCCTGTAGTACCCCGTGGCTTTGTGGTTAGTGAGTCGGACTGCTAAGCGAATGAGCCTGGGTTCAAATCCCGCTCATAGCTACCTTCTTTTCCGGGGTATTTGCAAGGAACTGACAAAACCTCCAAGAGTAAAATTTGTCTCAAGAAAGTTCATCTCATGTAGCCGTTCGGACTTGGCGGTAAGCTGTAGGTCCCTTCCATTTCTGTAGATGAACAACACACACACAGGAATGATTGAGAGTATAAGTCACTAGGCTTTGGCTCATTAACGAGCTGTCGCACCAATAAATTTATTTATTTGATTCTGTAGGCAAGAAATTTGAAAACTACAGGAATGTTTTATTTTTGTTTGTATTTTTCATGGATCTGCCAAGAAGATTAAAAAGTTGGAGGAGACCGGTTCATCACTAAATAAACCGAAATCTAGGTGACCAAGTAGGTATATAAAGAATATACTTTCTATGCAGAGTAAAAATGGACAGACCATAACGATACGCGCCTATACGAAACTCATACGAAATACGAAATTTAACTATTTATAAATGAGTGGACTGCATTCATATGACGTTATTATTGACTACCCTTATAATGTTAATTAAACACAGCGAGGGCTTTAGGAAAATAGGGAAGGATGTGAAAGGAGGTAACACATTGGAAAAAAGTCTGGAATTCATTATTTAAACATACCATTTTTGAAAGACTTTAGAGTTGCCTACGATAGCTAGGGCAGATCTTTATTAGGCCATGAGAGAATTCGGCATCCCAAATAAATTGACACGACTATATATGCTGATCATGGCCAACATTACAAGCCGAGTAAAAGTAGTCAGATTGCTGCCCAGACCAATCTTTAATGGATTTCGACAAGGAGATGGTCTGGCTTGCTTCCTCTTCAACCTGGCGTTGGAAAAAGCAATCCATGACACTAACACGTCAACAAGAGGGACTATCCTAACCAAGTCCACCCAAATATTAGCTTACGCCGACATCTATATCATCGACAGAAGCAAACAAGCTGTACAAGACTCCTTTAACAACATCGTGCAGGTGCGCAGGAAGATTAAGCACATGGTTCATGGTACAGTCAGCGCAGTGGATATAAATAATAACGGATTCTAATAGAAAAACTAAATATAAACATTTTTTACTATGGAAGTTAGGGTCTATCTCCCCCGTTTAGGCGGGAGGGTTAATTTTCTAAAAAAGCACTTGCATTGGAAAAAAATATATTTGACAAAAACGGCTACACTTAAAATAATGTGCTACGCATTTTTTAAAGCCAAAAGACAGCTCTATAATAAAGTTTTTAAATTTTTAAGATATTTATAAATTTTTGAAAAAAAAACTTAACTCAAACTAAAAATTTCAGAAAAAAATAGTTAATATTAAATCTGTTTCAAAACATAGATAATGTTTGTGTACTAAATTTGCTTATATTATTTGTTAAATTTATTAATTCTTAATTGAAAGTTGAAAATTAGATATGTATGTATTTAAGTTTTCGAGAAAATTGAAATTTACCAAACCGTTTTTTTTATAATTTTGTTATACATTTCGGGTAGAATCGAATAATTTTGACACCACAAAATAATAACGGATTCCTATAGAGAGACAAAAAACAAGTATTTTATACAATAGGAGAAGGGATCTATTAACCTCCATTTAGGAAATGGAAAAAGCCAATCGAATTGGAAAAAATATACATTATATAGATATAATGGCAATAATAATTAATATCGTCAACTACACTAAACTATAACGCCTCACGCCTCATGCTCTGTTGTGTCAAAACCACAACACTTAACGGTTTTTAGTAAGAATGGAGTACGCCATTACACGTCTTAAATATTTATGAATTTATGAAAAAAGAATTATGAAAATGTTGTATGACCGATTTTGATCAAATATGGCGTCTTATTTTTGTTTGTTTACTTTTTATTTTTATTTTAGTATGCAGTTTTTTAGAGTTTATTAATATACAGCCAATCATTGAATTTAAAATATTTTTTTACTAGTTTTAAAAATATTGAATTTTCCCAAAAAAAAATAATTAAAAAATAGATTATGTTTATTTAGAAGAAATATGGTTCGAAATGTTGGTAAGCAAAATGAATTTGGGTACCTAGATCTACTCCAAATAAAAATTTTATAAAAATCCAAAGAGCCGCTACCGAAAAAGTCTAAAATAAAAAAAAAAAACTACATGAAAGGTACCGTTTAAAGTCTCTTCCGGTAAATTTGTTTTTGATAAAATGAGAACGATACCCTACCAAAATACTCTCAAAAATGTTCATCCAAATCTTTGGAGCCGTTTTGGAAAAAATAAGCTTTTCTTAAACGGTTATATGGTCTATATATTATTAGCCCTTCAAATAAAAAAATAAATAAAATAAATAAATTAATAAAATTTGTATAATTAAAGTAGTTTATTATTGTCTCTTCTTAATAATTAATATTTCCGACATGCAAATACTGAACAAAGCTTAAAATTGTCATTTGGGCAATTCGCCAAAAATTTTAAACTGGTACTTATTTTTCAAAACAAAAAAAATAGATGAACTTTTGTTTTTCCATGACAAGAAAGTGAAACTGGATCTTAATAATTTGTATTCCAGATACTTCAGGAACCCCCAAAACCCCCTGCGTGCGGCAAAGTCGTTATTAGTATCGTATTTAAAAAAAAAAAACAATTCATCTATACACAAAAAACAGCTTTTTACGAGATGCATATGAAAGTATGTATAGTTAAATGGTACATGCTTACAACAAAAACACACTTTTTAAATTTTGTCTCTGCCTGTCTTTCTGTCTGTTTGTTCGGGCTAGTTTCGGGAAGGGCTGTACCGATTTTCATGAGACTTTTACTGGCAGATAGTTGATGTTCTAGGAAATAACTTAGGCTATTTGAATTACCCACTAGGTGGCCATGGGGTCGTTTTAAAAAAAAATCTTATTTATGGACCGATTTCAATGGGACTTTCATAGGCAGATAGCTGGTGTTTTAGAAGGAGTAACTTAGGCTATTAAATTACCCACTAAATGACACTGGGGTGTTTTTTTTTAAATCTTATTTATGGCCCGATTATGACGGTACTCTTACAAGCAGATAGTAACTAAAGTTAAAGGTGGTGCCGAAAATTGTTTGTTATTCATGGACCAATTTTGATGGGGCTTTCACAGATATATTATAACTGATGTTGTAAGGAGTAACTAAAGCTTGTTATGTACATATTTTCATGTCAACAATATTAAATTTTGTTTGTGTACTGGCACAATTAGGTTGATGGTGTTTAGTTACTTACTACTGGAACCGATTTGTGGAACTGTTTTCGGCGTTCCAGAATATATCAGTTAGGATGAAATGAATGCAAATAATTAAACTTCATTATTATAACTAAATAAATAACGGGCGGATCCCTGTACCAGAAGGGCCAGTTGTAGAATTCATTGAACGTTTTAAAGGTTTTCTAAATTATTGATTATATTAATGCAGAAATAAGTAACAGAAATTTATTTAAAACCGCTTTATGTGGATTTTGATCAAGTAAACTTCTGCTAATAAATAAATTCAAACCGTCAGGTTTATTGTGCCATCAAAATAATTAGTGGTTTTGTTTGTTTAAATTAAAAATGGAAATTTTTAATAGTCAGTTTCAATGATTATTATAACTGGTGCCTTAGATGACTAAATAATAGTTAGTTAGTTAACATTAAATGAGTTTTACTCTAAGAGTTCTTCTTTTTAGAAAGGATTGTTTATCACATTTTTATTCACAAGATTTTTATTATTTATAAAACTATGACATTATTTTTGTATATGATTTTTGGTTTATATCAGTGCAGAAAACGTTGGAACTTATAATCGATTTCTTAATTTAGTTTTTTTATTGTATTTTGATATGAACAATTCTTTCAATGTTTGCTGAAGAATGAGGTATACAGAAAGCAACCTGAATAATTCGATGAATATTTTGAAACATATATTTATTACATTGATTCTTTTAAAATCTCAATTTTATCCAATTCCTATACCAGATACATTTCTCAGTTTCTCATTAGATGGGCAGTAAGCTAGAGCTCTATATTCTTTGTTTATAGCTTCAATGTTTTTTCAGTTCGTTAAGAAAAAACTTTCAAACAAATTGAAGGATAAAGTTAACTTAACTATCCAATACTGCAATTTCTGAGAAATTTTCAAGTGTGTTTAAGAAAACTTCATCGAAATCCAATCTTCTTTCACTCTCCTGCAGAAATAACTAAATTGCACGACTGGATCGCACGTACTTGTTCATATGTGCGGTCACATCATCGAATAAAATTTAAATAAAATGCACGACTGGGTCGCATGAACTAGTTCTTATGCTAGATAATTGCTTATTGGCTGCATATGTATGTATTGTGATGTGGCAACAAGTTTAGATATTCGGAGGATACATTTTGTAAATTACTGACATCTGTTGGATTCATTGTGTACAACAACCAACATTCATTGTGTACAACGACCATGCGCCTATAAGTATGCTACATATTTGCAATATGTTTCAACTGAGTACTAAATCGAACTTGAAGTACTAATTCGAGACTCGAATTAGTCGAAAGCTTAGACTGTGACAGAACCAGACAGAAGCTTCCAGAAGCTTGTAAATTTGTATAAATACAAGAGTAGATTGCGTTGAAAGTTCAGTTTATTTTCGAAAGTGAAATTGTTAACAACTGGAAGCGTTAGTAAAAAGTGATTGAATTGAGATTAAATAAAAAGTGTTGAATTATAAAAACGAATTTGAATTGTGAATAAGTGGAATAAGTTTAACTTGGTGTTATTTAAACTGAAAGACGTTGTGTTTCATTAAATAAAGAGATTTGTTGTATTGTTTTGAAATTTTGATTGAGTTTTATTTGTCGAATCCCAGGCCAAAATATCACATTGGTGTCAGAAGTGGGATAAAACTCAGTAAAGTGCTACAAAATTCCATAGTGACGTTTTCTAAAACAGTGCCGGTGACTCTTATAACTGCGAAAGTGGAATTTTCCAGAAACTATTGTGCATAAAATTGTGAATAGCGGATATTTTTGATAAAAATAGTTTTTGAAAAAGATTGTTCTAGGAGAGATACTTAAATAAATTTGACTTTGTCGCGAAAATTGTGTTTCGGTTATATAAAATGGGTCGCAAAATAGAACAATTGACAACAGCTGAGTTGAAGGAGGAATTAGGAAAAAGAAATCTTCAGACTTCGGGGCTGAAAAAGGAACTATTGCTCCGACTTCAGAATGCTATCACTCAGGATGGTGGAGACCCCGATACCATGTTGTTCGATGTTGAAGAACAAGGGAAAGAAAGCACAGTAAGTACAGACGATGAAATGCCTGCTTTCATGAAGTTGCTTCTGTCGTAATTCCATGCTCTGGAAAGTTCCTCGAAAGAACAAAAGAACGTTCTCGAAGAACAAAAGAACGTTCTCGAACGTAAATTTGATGAACAAAAGAATGAGCAACAGAATTCTTTAGAAGTTCTCCAGAAGCAACTAAGCGAACAAAGGGATGCTCTCGAAAATAAGCTCGATGCACAGAATGTTTTCTTCGACAAAAGACTCCAAATAGTAGACCAGAAAATAGAAATTTTAGAAGAAAAATTCGGAAAGCAGGTAGAAAGTGTAGAACAACAGTACGAACATCTGGCTAAGGAAGTTGATTCTCTGAGGAAACAGAAACTTCGGGAATATTCGAGCGAAGGTCTACGACGAAAAGAAATGCAGCCCCCTGTCTTCGATGGCCAAACATCATGGCCAATTTATAAGAGGCAGTTCGAAGCTGCTGCATTGACTAACAACTGGGACAACGAAGACAAATCAATTGCTCTTACGCTTGCGCTCAGAGGAACAGCTGCCGAATTGCTACAGACCATTCCCGAGGACAAACATCATGATTATGATGCCATGGTCAAGGCAATCGAGATGAGGTTTGGCGACGACCACATGCAGCAAGTTTACCGAGTCCAGTTGCGCCGAAGGGTCCAGACAAGAGGTGAAACGCTACAACAATTGCAAGCTGACATCGAGCGCTTGGCCAATTTGTCTTATCCCAATACCAGCAGGGAAATCATAAACGAACTGGCAACCGATGCGTTCACTAATGCCATTGCAGATGGAAAACTACAAATGGCTGTGAGAATGGCAGGTAAGAAAACGCTTGCTGAGGCTTTAGCATTTGCCCTGACAATGGAAGCAGCAGACCAAGCTTTGCAAGGTAGCCATCGCGTCAGGGAAATGGCTACGCTAGAGTGCTCATGTCAACGTGTAGACATTGAAAGACAAAACCCGAACACTGCTCGAGGTCAAATGAGATGCTGGAATTGCAACAAGCTAGGACACCTACAGCGACAATGCAGATCTCCACCTAGACAGGTAAGCTGTCCACATTGCGCAAGGAGGAGGCAGAATGACGAAGCATCTGGCAGGAACAATACTCACACTGCTGAACCAGCTTCTGATCAACAGCAGGCGGGAAACGCCTAAGAACCAACTTCGCGGGGCTTAAGTTGGTTGATGGAATCGACGCCCCCAGGACCATCATCCAAGTTTCACAAACTACACGCTGCAGCAAGAGCTTGACAGTGGAGACAGTCATCAGAAACAGAAAATGTGTGGCCACTATCGACACGGGTGCCACAGCCTCCATAATCAGAAGAGACCTTGTTCAGACATCCTGGCTACATAACACCAGCTTCTACACTCTGAAAACAGCTACGGGAGAAGCAGCAAACGTATACGGGGAGGTATTTCTAAAGATACAACTGGCAGGGTTGACCTTCTCACATGCATTCTTGGTAGCCGACATATGCGACGAATGCATCATTGGAGTGGATTTCATGAAGGCACATGAGGTAATCATAGACCTTCAAATGCAAGTGTTAAGGTATCGAACCGTTGAGATCCCTATGATATACGGAAACGAGAACGCTGTGAATGTTCGGGCAGTTATAAGCAGAGATGAAGTCCTACCACCTTCTTCAGAGACAGTTCTTTGGACGCGTTTGGAGGGTGATCCTGGGAACCACCGATTCTATTTCTTTGAAGCAGATGATAAAGAAGACTTTCCAAGCTATATCGTTGGAAAAATTTTAGTAGAACCAATGAAAAATATGGTTCCGGTAAGGCTGATGAATCCGAACAAACACTCCGTCAAGCTCAGACAAAGAGAGGTGATTGGAAGATGCGTACCCATTGCAGCCATATCAACAACATCTGGTAGTGAATATGCGAGTCTTGTTTCTCCAACGAAATTGGCCGAGGTATGTAATGCTATCCTCGGAAACTGTGAGCTAAATCAGGAGCAGAAAACCATAGCTGAAAATCTTATTGGCGAGTTTGCGGATATATTTGCATCGCAGGATGGAGACTATGGTCGAACACACCTAGTACAGCACCGCATAGACACCGGCGATAGCAGACCAATCCGTCAACCTGCTAGAAGACTTCCATTGGCAAAACAGGAGGAAGTCGATGATATTGATATCGACCATGGAAAAAGACGGTCTAATCGAAAACTCAAAAAGTCCGTGGGCATCACCCGTTGTACTAGTGAAAAAGAAGGACGGCAGCACTCGATTCTGCGTGGATTACCGGAGGCTCAACGATGTCACCAAGAAGGACAGCTACCCATTGCCTCGAATAGATGACACCTTGGATACCCTCTCTGGAGAAAAATGGTTTTTCACCCTCGATTTGAAAAGTGGCTACTGGCAGGTACGGATCCATCCAGAAGACAAAGAAAAGACAGCTTTCACAACGGGAAATGGACTATGGCAGTTTACTGTTATGCCATTTGGCTTGTGTAACGCTCCAGCCACCTTTGAGCGTTTAATGGAACGTGTGTTACAGGGTCTGACATGGAAAACCTGCCTGGTGTACTTGGATGACGTTATCGTTGTGGAAACGACGTTCGCTGAACATCGCGAAAACTTGAGGGAGGTGTTTACACGACTTCGAACAGCACATTTGAAACTAAATCCAAAGAAATGTGCTCTGTTCAAAGCTGAGGTTAAATATTTGGGACTCCATCAAATGGAGTAGCACTGAGAAGGGTAGACAATTTAAATGGTCAGGTGAGTGCAAAAGAAGCTTTCAACATCTAAAACAGCGACTTTGTGAGGCACCAATACTAGCTTACCCCACGCCTGGTAAGACATTTATTGTGAACGCGGATGCTAGTAACGTGGGTGTTTGAGCAGTTCTGTCGCAGGTACACTGTATGGACAGAGATTCATCCTGCGTACCGATTACGCCGCTTTAAAATGGTTGCTACAGTTCAAAAATCCTGAGGGGCAGGTAGCAAGATGGATCGAACGATTGGAGACTTACGACTTCGAAGTACAGCATCGCAAAGGAAGACTGCACTGCAATGCGGACGCGCTTTCCCGCAGACCATGTGAGCCCAGTTGCAAACATTGTGCGCGAAAAGAGGAAAAGGACGAAGGTATATCTGTCCAGAGAATAAGAGCCGAACCTGTTGAGGGTTGGAGTGCCGCAGAAATTCGTAATGCACAAAAAGAAGACCCTGACATCGAGCCACTCCTTGCATGGAAGGAATCTATGGAAAAAACAAATGCCAGATACATCTCCGACCTCCGACAGAAGTCCTACTTTAAAGGCATAGTGGGACTCTCTCCATGTGGAAGATGGTGTTTTGGGAAGAAAATGGGAAATGCCGGATGGAAGATCCTTTAAGATGCAGCTTGTGGTTCCACGATCGAAAGTAGAGGAGATCCTACGAGAAATGCATGATAGAGTATCCGGTGGGCACTTGGGAATCAACAAACCACTGGAAAAGGTACGGGAACGCTTTTATTGGCTAAGCGCAAGAAACGATGTAGAAAGCTGGTGTCGAAAGTGCAGAACATGCGCGGCTAGCAAGGGACCCAAAGTCAAAACACGAGGTAAAATGCACCAGTACAACGTGAGCGCCCCGTTTGAAAGAATCGCCGTTGACATCACAGGCCCGTTCCCGGAAACTGAAAACGGTAGCCGTTACATCCTTGTTGTCATGGACTACTTCAGCAAATGGCCGGAGGCTTTTGCGATACCCAATGAAGAAGCTAAGACCGTTGTCGAGCAGATAGTGGACCACTGGGTGTGCAGGTTCGGGGTGCCTATGGAATTGCATTCCGACCAAGGGCGAAACTTCGAGTCGAAGGTATTCCAGGAAGTATGCGCATCACTCGGGTTAAAAAAAACAAGGACAACACCTCTTCATCCACAGTCTGATGGAATGGTAGAACGATTTAACAAGACCTTCAAGGAACATCTGTCCAAAGTCGTGAACGAGAACCAACAGGATTGGGATCGGCGAATTTCTTTATTTCTTATGGCCTACCCGAATGCGGTTCATAGTACAACTGGATACACTCCATCCGAAATTCTATTTGGACGAACTGCCCGGCTTCCAAGTGAGCTAAAATTCGGGTTTCCTATTGAAGACCCACAATGCGAAGAGGACTATGTGTTAGATCTTAGAGAAAGGATCAACGACATTCACCAGAGAACAAGAAACAACATAAAAATTGCGAGTGACCGCATGAAGACCATATACGATGCGAAAACAGCAGCTGATTTCAATGAGGGAGATCTGGTATGGCTTTATAACCCATATCGCAGAAAGGGAAAATCGCCCAAGCTTCAGCAGGACTGGGAAGGTCCCTACCAAGTAGTTACGTTACGCGCATTAATGACGTCGTTTTCCGAATCCAACGAGGACCAAGAGCAAAAATGAAAATTGTCCATGTGGATCGACTGCATCGTTACCACGGAAACAATGATGATGTGCTTGTTCGGGACGAACAAAACTAAGAGGGGGACAATGTGATGTGGCAACAAGTTTAGATATTCGGAGGATACATTTTTTAAATTAACGACATCTGTTGGATTCATTGTGTACAACAACCAACATTCATTGTGTACAACGACCATGCGCCTAAAAGTATGCTACATATTTGCAAAATGTTTCAACTGAGTACTAAATCGAACTTGAAGTACTAATTCGAGACTCGAATTAGTACCGAAAGCTTAGATTATGCCAGAACCAGACAGAAGCTTCCAGAAGCTTGTAAACTTGTATAAAGACAAGAGTAGATTGCGTTGAAAGTTCAGTTTATTTTCGAAGGTGAAATTGTTAACAACTGGAAGCGTTAGTAAAAAGTGATTGAAATGAGATTAAATAAAAAGTGTTGAATTATAAAAACGAATTTGAATTGTGAATAAGTGGAATAAGTTTAACTTGGTGTTATTTAAACTGAAAGACGTTGTGTTTCATTAAATAAAGAGATTTGTTGTATTGTTTTGAAATTTTGATTGAGTTTTATTTGTCGAATCCCAGGCCAAAATATCACAGTATATAAAGGGTGTTTTTTTAGACGTGTGTTTTTCAAGAAGAAATAAAACGCATATAGTTTAATGTTATGGCCAAGAATCTAGCTTTATTATAAAGATAAGTGTTTGCATTTTGTTCTAAAAATGATTTCTGGGAAGTGTCCGCCATAGCTGGCTCGAATAAAATCCAGCCGAGGACCAATTTTCCCAATTTTGTGAAAATATTTTTTTTTTTTTTTTTATTAGGTTCAGATTTTTTATTGGAAAAACTAAGTATGCAATATAATTTGAAAACTAAATGTCTATCGAAGAAAAAAAAATTTGAAAATCGTTCGACCAGTTTTTTTTAAAAGTCGTTTTTTTGAAAAACATTTCGAAAAAATATTTTAAATTTTTTTCTAATATGTCATTATAAGGCAATCTGTAGTTTTCATCTGGGAAAATTATTTAAAAAAATTCAATCCAGCCATTTTCAAAATATTTCGAAAACCAAATTTTTTTTTTAAATTTAAAAAAATCGAAAAAAATAGTTTTTGAAAATTTTGAAATGCGATATTAATTGAATTATAAATGATTTCCTGTGTTCAAAATTTTATTGAAATCGGGATAATAGTTTACGATAAAACCGCATTTGAAAAAACCGGTTATATGAGAGGTACTGTTATAGAACTAATTCCAAACAAAATATTCAAACTGAAAGATTAGATTTTCAACTTCTCTATTATCGTAATATCATGTTTAATTGTTTTTTTGCACGAATTCCTAACTTGCATATTAGTACCTCAATCGCAAGTAAAAATCGTTTAAGTCATGAAGCCATTTTCGAATCGATTCCTCAGTTACAATTGCTCTTGCTTTGCTGACGGTCTCCGAAACTCTCAATGAAAGCTCTTTGTGCCGTTTTAGGGATCCATAAATCCTTTTATCGTCCTTAATGATTTTTGGAACTACGTCCAAAAGTTCATTAGGTTTCTGTGGGAAACCGCATTTTGCTATATTAAGGAGCCTTTCCACAACCTTTTTCTGTTCTTTATCTGTTAATACAGTTGCTGGACCTTTTTTTTAGTTAATTCTAAAATTTTGTCTTAAATTCTATCGCGAAGGGTTGTAACTGCCACCCCAAATTCTCTGCTAGCTTTATTCTTAATCCCATAGCATTGGATCTTATAGCCCTCAAAGCAGCTACTAGGGAACTATCATCGTATTTTTTGAGGGAGCGTTTCATTTTAACTTACCTTATTAAAGGTGTGAATCTGTCAGATAAATTATATGATTGAGAAGTAATATGAGAATGTTCGGACAAAGGATCCAAAGAAAGTCGTTCATTCCTTTACCCGAACACTTAGGAATATGGTGTTCAGTTACTGGAAACTGGAATGTGTATTTGTAATTTTGTGTATAAAATATGAAAGGTAATACAGTTTATGTCAATAATTGCTCTTAAAATGATGAAAAATATATTTCAACCAGTTGCCTTTTTCCGAACGGTAGTGTTCGAAAAAGGAAACTCGTGAAATTTGGTTTCCTTTAACGGAACAGTTCATAAAAGTAAAGAAATAAAAGAAACGGCGGTAAATTTTTTTCGAAAAACTGCTTACTTTATGTCTTTATCAATATATAAAACTATTTAAATCAACTTACATGATGTTTTAGTACAAATAAACACTATTTCTACTATATTTACTCTTAACAAGAAAAATAACGTTATTTTAACGTATTTCAGTCAAAAGTGTCCGACAACTATAGCTGTTCGAAAATAGGTACCTCTACTCTACTACAAATTTAATTTATCTGTTATAAATACAAAACATTCCAATGAAAAAGAATGTTAGGTAGTTAGGTACCATAGTGATTATTTGAGTTTGGGCCACATATTTTGAGCGGGCAACTTTTCAACAGCTCGAGAAAGAATAAGACGAGTGCCGAATGATATCAATATGAACTAGTGAAAGACAATTCCAAGTGAACACAAATACGCATATTCAACTTCAAGTACAAAATTGACCATGTAAGTTATATAGCATAGTTATATGTAAGGCAATTGGAAAAAGGCTTACTATTGTACTGAATTCAGTACAATTTGAATTTCTAGGTACGTAAGTACATCTTTCCAATTTTCAGTACAATTTTAAATTGTTATACAATAATATACAAGGCCAAAGATTTACAGAACTTTAAAAATCGTGTTCAAATGTTTTATTTTTACTTGTGATTATAGGTACTATAATACAAGTTATGCATTCGTGCAGATTAAAATTTTTGAGATAACAATCAAACATGACATTACGATGATAGAGAAACATATTTGAGTTACTGGCAAAATTCTGGTCGTCTGTCTGTCTGTCTGTCTGTCTGTCTGTACGGATGTATATTGAAATGCAGCCTAAACGGTTGGGCCAACCGCCTTCAAATTTTAAACTTAAGGTTATTTTGACATATACAGAGGAGTTTTTTAAATTTTTTTTAGCTCAATATTTAACGGTACCTGTCATATAACCGTTATGTAAAAGCTTGTTTTTCTCGAAAACGGCTTCAAGAATTTTTATAAAAAAAAATCAGTGTACTACTGTGAGTATGCATTATATTTTAGTGAAAAAAAATAATATGGTGGGCTAAGAACCGTACCTCCCATTGGACCGTTTTTTTTTCTTCGAGTTTCTCAAAAACTGGAGATCCGATTACAATCAAAATTGATATTCAAGAAGAATTTTACATGCATTTTTTTCGAAAACATTTTTTTGTATTTTTAATAATTTTTTTATTTTTTTTTTTGAAAAATCAATATTATGCAAACGGGTAAGGGAATTTTTTATTAAAATGTTGTTTTTAAATTGACGTCATTTTTGTGCTTAAGTTTGTATTCTTGAATTATTTTTTTAGTTTTTTAAAAAAAGTTGTTGAAAAAAGCCGTTTTATTTAAAAACGGCTCCCACAATTTTGAAAAAAAAATTTCACACTTTTTTACATTACCTAAAAAAATAAAATGGCGTTTAAATTATTTCATCCAATACATTTTAACGTACTTTATTCGAACAATCAAAAGTCGCAAAAATCGAATAAATGCTTTGATGTTCACTTTATTTTTTTTAATTTTATTCTACAATGTGACCGCACATACGTGCGATCCAGTCGTGCAATTTATTTTTACTTGCGATTAAGGTACTAAAATGCAAGTTATGGATTCGTGCAAAAAAAAAAACTTACAATCAAACATGACATTACGATAATAGAGAAGTTGAAAAAAGTGGGTCCGGAAATTCCGTCCGTCTGACTGTCTGTCTGTCTGTCTGTTCGCGCCTCTACAGCCTAAATGGATAAGCCGATTTGCTTCAAACTTAGTATTTAGTATTTATTAGGTAGTATCTCGGGGGGTGTTTTTCATTTTTGCTCTAGGTCGAAAAATAACGGTACCTGCCATACAATTTTGAACAAAAAGTTAGATTTTCTCGAAAACGGCTCTAACGATTTTGATAAAACTTTTAGGGTGTTAATTTTTTACAATAATACATCTTTCAGTTAGAATATTTTGTTTGGAATTAGTTCTATAACGGTACTTCTCATATAACCGGTTTTTTCAAATGCGGTTTTATCGTAAACTATTATCCCGATTTCAATAAAATTTTGCACACAGGAAATCATTTATAATTCAATTATTATCGCATTTCAAAATTTTCAAAAACTTTTTTTTTCGATTTTTTAAAATTAAAAAACAAATTTAGGTTTTCGAAATATTTTGAAAATGGGTGGATTGAATTTTTTTAATTAATTTTCCCAGATGAAAACTACAGATTGCCTTATAATGACATACTAGAAAAAAATTTAAAATATTTTTTCGAAATGTTTTTCAAAAAAACGACTTTTTAAAAAAAGTGGTCAAACGATTTTCAAATTTTTTTTCTTCGATAGACATTTAGTTTTCAAATTTTATTGCATACTTAGTTTTTCCAAGAAAACTCTGAACCTAATTAAAAAAATAAAGAATTTTCTAAAAAAAAAATATTTTTTTATTTTAATAGACGTGTGGTTTTCAATCTGGCAATACTTTTTTCGGAGTTGGTCTTTTTGACAGATGTCTTGATTTATGCTCAGTTTGGTTTGCGATTTCATAATGAATAGACTTACTCCTGAACAAAGTTTGGAAATTGTGCAAATTTATTACCAAAATAATGGTTCGTTTCAGTGGAGCAGAGTATCGAAGAAGACCCAAATGAGTCCATCCGCCATCGCGCGCGGAAGGATCTTGGTTTGCAGGCTTACAAAATTCCATCTCGTTCAAGAATTGAAGCCGAACGCCCATTAAGCGCATCACACGTTCGGTGAATGGGCCCAAAACGAAATGGCCACCGATCCCGATTTTCACAAAATTGGGTCTCGGCTGGAATTTATTCGAGCCAGCCACAGCGGCCACTTCCCCGAAATCATTTTGAGAACATAATGCAAACCCTTATCTTTATAATAAAGCTAGATTCTTGGCCATAACATTAAACTATATGCGTATTAATTCTTCTTGAAAACCACACGTCTAAAAAAAAACACCCTTTACTAAAATGCAAGTTATGGATTCGTGCAAAAAAAAAAACTAACAATCAAACATGACATTACGATAATAGAGAAGTTGAAAAAAGTGGGTCCGGAAATTCCGTCCGTCTGACTGTCTGTCTGTCTGTCTGTTCGCGCCTCTACAGCCTAAATGGATAAGCCGATTTGCTTCAAACTTAGTATTTAGTATTTATTAGGTAGTATCCCGGAGGGTGTTTTTCATTTTTGCTCTAGGTCGAAAAATAACGGTACCTGCCATACAATTTTGAACAAAAAGTTAGATTTTCTCGAAAACGGCTCTAACGATTTTGATAAAACTTTCAGGGTGTTAATTTTTTACAATAATACATCTTTCAGTTAGAATATTTTGTTTGGAATTAGTTCTATAACGGTACTTCTCATATAACCGGTTTTTTCAAATGCGGTTTTATCGTAAACTATTATCCCGATTTCAATAAAATTTTGCACACAGGAAATCATTTATAATTCAATTATTATCGCATTTCAAAATTTTAAAAAACTTTTTTTTTCGATTTTTTAAAATTAAAAAAAAAAAAATTTGGTTTTCGAAATATTTTGAAAATGGGTGGATTGAATTTTTTTACTTAATTTTCCCAGATGAAAACTACAGATTGCCTTATAATGACATACTAGAAAAAATTTAAAATATTTTTTCGAAATGTTTTTCAAAAAAACGACTTTTTAAAAAAACTAGTCGAACGATTTTCAAATTTTTTTTTCTTCGATAGACATTTAGTTTTCAAATATTATTGCATACTTGTTTTTCCAAGAAAACTCTGAACCTAATTAAAAAAATAAAGAATTTTCTAAAAAAAAAATATTTTTTTATTTTAATAGACGTGTGGTTTTCAATCTGGCAATACTTTTTTCGGAGTTGGTCTTTTTGACAGATGTCTTGATTTATGCTCAGTTTGGTTTGCGATTTCATAATGAATAGACTTACTCCTGAACAAAGTTTGGAAATTGTGCAAATTTATTACCAAAATAATGGTTCGTTTCAGTGGAGCAGAGTATCGAAGAAGACCCAAATGAGTCCATCCGCCATCGCGCGCGGAAGGATCTTGGTTTGCAGGCTTACAAAATTCCATCTCGTTCAAGAATTGAAGCCGAACGCCCATTAAGCGCATCACACGTTCGGTGAATGGGCCCAAAACGAAATGGCCACCGATCCCGATTTTCACAAAATTGGGTCTCGGCTGGAATTTATTCGAGCCAGCCACAGCGGCCACTTCCCCGAAATCATTTTGAGAACATAATGCAAACCCTTATCTTTATAATAAAGCTAGATTCTTGGCCATAACATTAAACTATATGCGTATTAATTCTTCTTGAAAACCACACGTCTAAAAAAAACACCCTTTACTAAAATGCAAGTTATGGATTCGTGCAAAAAAAAAAAAAACTTACAATCAAACATGACATTACGATAATAGAGAAGTTGAAAAAAGTGGGTTCGGAAATTCCGTCCGTCTGACTGTCTGTCTGTCTGTTCGCGCCTCTACAGCCTAAATGGATAAGCCGATTTGCTTCAAACTTAGTATTTAGTATTTATTAGGTAGTATCTCGGGGGGTGTTTTTCATTTTTGCTCTAGGTCGAAAAATAACGGTACCTGCCATACAATTTTGAACAAAAAGTTAGATTTTCTCGAAAACGGCTCTAACGATTTTGATAAAACTTTTAGAGTGTTAATTTTTTACAATAATACATCTTTCAGTTAGAATATTTTGTTTGGAATTAGTTCTATAACGGTACTTCTCATATAACCGGTTTTTTCAAATGCGGTTTTATCGTAAACTATTATCCCGATTTCAATAAAATTTTGCACACAGGAAATCATTTATAATTCAATTATTATCGCATTTCAAAATTTTAAAAAACTTTTTTTTTCGATTTTTTAAAATTTAAAAAAAAATTTTGGTTTTCGAAATATTTTGAAAATGGGTGGATTGAATTTTTTTACTTAATTTTCCCAGATGAAAACTACAAATTGCCTTATAATGACATACTAGAAAAAATTTAAAATATTTGTTCGAAATGTTTTTCAAAAAAACGACTTTTTAAAAAAACTGGTCGAACGATTTTCAAATTTTTTTTTCTTCGATAGACATTTAGTTTTCAAATATTATTGCATACTTAGTTTTTCCAAGAAAACTCTGAACCTAATTAAAAAAATAAAGAATTTTCTAAAAAAAAAATATTTTTTTATTTTAATAGACGTGTGGTTTTCAATCTGGCAATACTTTTTTCGGAGTTGGTCTTTTTGACAGCTGTCTTGATTTATGCTCAGTTTGGTTTGCAATTTCATAATGAATAGACTTACTCCTGAACAAAGTTTGCAAATTGTGCAAATTTATTACCAAAATAATGGTTCGTTTCAGTGGAGCAGAGTATCGAAGAAGACCCAAATGAGTCCATCCGCCATCGCGCGCGGAAGGATCTTGGTTTGCAGGCTTACCAAATTCCAACTCGTTCAAGAATTGAAGCCGAACGCTCATCAAGCGCATCACAAGTTCGGTGAATGGGCCCAAAACGAAATGGCCACCGATACCGATTTTCACAAAATTGGGTCTCGGCTGGAATTTATTCGAGCCAGCCACAGCGGCCACTTCGCCGAAATCATTTTAAGAACATAATGCAAACCCTTATCTTTATAATAAAGCTAGATTCTTGGCCATAACATTAAACTATATGCGTGTCAATTCTTCTTGAAAACCACACGTCTAAAAAAACACCCTTTACTAAAATGCAAATTATGGATTCGTGCAAAAAAAGAAAAACTAACAATCAAACATGACATTACGATAATAGAGAAGTTGAAAAAAGTGGGTCCGGAAATTCCGTCCGTCTGTCTGTCTGTTCGCGCCTCTACAGCCTAAATGGATAAGCCGATTTGCTTCAAACTTAGTATTTAGTATTTATTAGGTAGTATCTCGGGGGGTGTTTTTCATTTTTGCTCTAGGTCGAAAAATAACGGTACCTGCCATACAATTTTGAACAAAAAGTTAGATTTTCTCGAAAACGGCTCTAACGATTTTGATAAAACTTTCAGGGTGTTAATTTTTTACAATAATACATCTTTCAGTTAGAATATTTTGTTTGGAATTAGTTCTATAACGGTACTTCTCATATAACCGGTTTTTTCAAATGCGGTTTTATCGTAAACTATTATCCCGATTTTAATAAAAGTTTGCACACAGGAAATCATTTATAATTCAATTATTATCGCATTTCAAAATGTTCAAAAACTTTTTTTTTCGATTTTTTAAAATTTAAAAAAAAAATGTTGGTTTTCGAAATATTTTGAAAATGGGTGGATTGAATTTTTTTAACTTAATTTTCCCAGATGAAAATTACAGATTGCCTTATAATGACATACTAGAAAAATTTAAAATATTTGTTCGAAATGTTTTTCAAAAAAACGACTTTTTAAAAAAACTGGTCGAACGATTTTCAAATTTTTTTTTCTTCGATAGACATTTAGTTTTCAAATATTATTGCATACTTAGTTTTTCCAAGAAAACTCTGAACCTAATTAAAAAAATAAAGAATTTTCTAAAAAAAAAATATTTTTTTATTTTAATAGACGTGTGGTTTTCAATCTGGCAATACTTTTTTCGGAGTTGGTCTTTTTGACAGCTGTCTTGATTTATGCTCAGTTTGGTTTGCAATTTCATAATGAATAGACTTACTCCTGAACAAAGTTTGCAAATTGTGCAAATTTATTACCAAAATAATGGTTCGTTTCAGTGGAGCAGAGTATCGAAGAAGACCCAAATGAGTCCATCCGCCATCGCGCGCGGAAGGATCTTGGTTTGCAGGCTTACCAAATTCCAACTCGTTCAAGAATTGAACCCGAACGAGCATCAAGCGCATCACACGTTCGGTGAATGGGCCCAAAACGAAATGGCCACCGATCCCGATTTTCACAAAATTGGGTCTCGGCTGGAATTTATTCGAGCCAGCCACGGCGGCCACTTCCCCGAAATCATTTTGAGAACATAATGCAAACCCTTATCTTTATAATAAAGCTAGATTCTTGGCCATAACATTAAACTATATGCGTATTAATTCTTCTTGAAAACCACACGTCTAAAAAAAACACCCTTTACTAGAATGCAAGTTATGGATTCGTGCAAAAAAAAAAAAAACTTACAATCAAACATGACATTACGATAATAGAGAAGTTGAAAAAAGTGGGTTCGGAAATTCCTTCCGTCTGACTGTCTGTCTGTCTGTTCGCGCCTCTACAGCCTAAATGGATAAGCCGATTTGCTTCAAACTTAGTATTTAGTATTTATTAGGTAGTATCTCGGGGGGTGTTTTTCATTTTTGCTCTAGGTCGAAAAATAACGGTACCTGCCATACAATTTTGAACAATAGTTAGATTTTCTCGAAAACGGCTCTAACGATTTTGATAAAACTTTTAGGGTGTTAATTTTTTACAATAATACATCTTTCAGTTAGAATATTTTGTTTGGAATTAGTTCTATAACGGTACTTCTCATATAACCGGTTTTTTCAAATGCGGTTTTATCGTAAACTATTATCCCGATTTCAATAAAATTTTGCACACAGGAAATCATTTATAATTCAATTATTATCGCATTTCAAAATTTTAAAAAACTTTTTTTTTCGATTTTTTAAAATTTAAAAAAAAAAATTTGGTTTTCGAAATATTTTGAAAATGGGTGGATTGAACTTTTTTACTTAATTTTCCCAGATGAAAACTACAGATTGCCTTATAATGACATACTCGAAAAAATTTAAAATATTTGTTCGAAATGTTTTTCAAAAAAACGACTTTTTAAAAAAACTGGTCGAACGATTTTCAAATTTTTTTTTCTTCGATAGACATTTAGTTTTCAAATATTATTGCATACTTAGTTTTTCCAAGAAAACTCTGAACCTAATTAAAAAAATAAAGAATTTTCTAAAAAAAAAATATTTTTTTATTTTAATAGACGTGTGGTTTTCAATCTGGCAATACTTTTTTCGGAGTTGGTCTTTTTGACAGCTGTCTTGATTTATGCTCAGTTTGGTTTGCAATTTCATAATGAATAGACTTACTCCTGAACAAAGTTTGCAAATTGTGCAAATTTATTACCAAAATAATGGTTCGTTTCAGTGGAGCAGAGTATCGAAGAAGACCCAAATGAGTCCATCCGCCATCGCGCGCGGAAGGATCTTGGTTTGCAGGCTTACCAAATTCCAACTCGTTCAAGAATTGAAGACGAACGCTCATCAAGCGCATCACAAGTTCGGTGAATGGGCCCAAAACGAAATGGCCACCGATACCGATTTTCACAAAATTGGGTCTCGGCTGGAATTTATTCGAGCCAGCCACAGCGGCCACTTCGCCGAAATCATTTTTAGAACATAATGCAAACCCTTATCTTTATAATAAAGCTAGATTCTTGGCCATAACATTAAACTATATGCGTGTCAATTCTTCTTGAAAACCACACGTCTAAAAAAACACCCTTTACTAAAATGCAAGTTATGGATTCGTGCAAAAAAAGAAAAACTAACAATCAAACATGACATTACGATAATAGAGAAGTTGAAAAAAGTGGGTCCGGAAATTCCGTCCGTCTGTCTGTCTGTTCGCGCCTCTACAGCCTAAATGGATAAGCCGATTTGCTTCAAACTTAGTATTTAGTATTTATAAGGTAGTATCTCGGGGGGTGTTTTTCATTTTTGCTCTAGGTCGAAAAATAACGGTACCTGCCATACAATTTTGAACAAAAAGTTAGATTTTCTCGAAAACGGCTCTAACGATTTTGATAAAACTTTCAGGGTGTTAATTTTTTACAATAATACATCTTTCAGTTAGAATATTTTGTTTGGAATTAGTTCTATAACGGTACTTCTCATATAACCGGTTTTTTCAAATGCGGTTTTATCGTAAACTATTATCCCGATTTTAATAAAATTTTGCACACAGGAAATCATTTATAATTCAATTATTATCGCATTTCAAAATGTTCAAAAACTTTTTTTTTCGATTTTTTAAAATTTAAAAAAAAAATGTTGGTTTTCGAAATATTTTGAAAATGGGTGGATTGAATTTTTTTAACTTAATTTTCCCAGATGAAAATTACAGATTGCCTTATAATGACATACTAGAAAAATTTAAAATATTTGTTCGAAATGTTTTTCAAAAAAACGACTTTTTAAAAAAACTGGTCGAACGATTTTCAAATTTTTTTTTCTTCGATAGACATTTAGTTTTCAAATATTATTGCATACTTAGTTTTTCCAAGAAAACTCTGAACCTAATTAAAAAAATAAAGAATTTTCTAAAAAAAAAATATTTTTTTATTTTAATAGACGTGTGGTTTTCAATCTGGCAATACTTTTTTCGGAGTTGGTCTTTTTGACAGCTGTCTTGATTTATGCTCAGTTTGGTTTGCAATTTCATAATGAATAGACTTACTCCTGAACAAAGTTTGCAAATTGTGCAAATTTATTACCAAAATAATGGTTCGTTTCAGTGGAGCAGAGTATCGAAGAAGACCCAAATGAGTCCATCCGCCATCGCGCGCGGAAGGATCTTGGTTTGCAGGCTTACCAAATTCCAACTCGTTCAAGAATTGAACCCGAACGAGCATCAAGCGCATCACACGTTCGGTGAATGGGCCCAAAACGAAATGGCCACCGATCCCGATTTTCACAAAATTGGGTCTCGGCTGGAATTTATTCGAGCCAGCCACGGCGGCCACTTCCCCGAAATCATTTTGAGAACATAATGCAAACCCTTATCTTTATAATAAAGCTAGATTCTTGGCCATAACATTAAACTATATGCGTATTAATTCTTCTTGAAAACCACACGTCTAAAAAAAACACCCTTTACTAGAATGCAAGTTATGGATTCGTGCAAAAAAAAAAAAAAACTAACAATCAAACATGACATTACGATAATAGAGAAGTTGAAAAAAGTGGGTCCGGAAATTCCGTCCGTCTGACTGTCTGTCTGTCTGTCTGTTCGCGCCTCTACAGCCTAAATGGATAAGCCGATTTGCTTCAAACTTAGTATTTAGTATTTATGAGGTAGTATCTCGGAGGGTGTTTTTCATTTTTGCTCTAGGTCGAAAAATAACGGTACCTGCCATACAATTTTGAACAAAAAGTTAGATTTTCGCGAAAACAGCTCTAACGATTTTGATAAAACTTTCAGGGTGTTAATTTTTTACAATAATACATCTTTCAGTTAGAATATTTTGTTTGGAATTAGTTCTATAACGGTACTTCTCATATAACCGTTTTTTTCAAATGCGGTTTTATCGTAAACTATTATCCCGATTTCAATAAAATTTTGCACACAGGAAATCATTTATAATTCAATTATTATCGCATTTCAAAATGTTCAAAAACTTTTTTTTTCGATTTTTTAAAATTTAAAAAAAAAATGTTGGTTTTCGAAATATTTTGAAAATGGGTGGATTGAATTTTTTTAACTTAATTTTCCCAGATGAAAATTACAGATTGCCTTATAATGACATACTAGAAAAATTTAAAATATTTGTTCGAAATGTTTTTCAAAAAAACGACTTTTTAAAAAAACTGGTCGAACGATTTTCAAATTTTTTTTTCTTCGATAGACATTTAGTTTTCAAATATTATTGCATACTTAGTTTTTCCAAGAAAACTCTGAACCTAATTAAAAAAATAAAGAATTTTCTAAAAAAAAAATATTTTTTTATTTTAATAGACGTGTGGTTTTCAATCTGGCAATACTTTTTTCGGAGTTGGTCTTTTTGACAGCTGTCTTGATTTATGCTCAGTTTGGTTTGCAATTTCATAATGAATAGACTTACTCCTGAACAAAGTTTGCAAATTGTGCAAATTTATTACCAAAATAATGGTTCGTTTCAGTGGAGCAGAGTATCGAAGAAGACCCAAATGAGTCCATCCGCCATCGCGCGCGGAAGGATCTTGGTTTGCAGGCTTACCAAATTCCAACTCGTTCAAGAATTGAACCCGAACGAGCATCAAGCGCATCACACGTTCGGTGAATGGGCCCAAAACGAAATGGCCACCGATCCCGATTTTCACAAAATTGGGTCTCGGCTGGAATTTATTCGAGCCAGCCACGGCGGCCACTTCCCCGAAATCATTTTGAGAACATAATGCAAACCCTTATCTTTATAATAAAGCTAGATTCTTGGCCATAACATTAAACTATATGCGTATTAATTCTTCTTGAAAACCACACGTCTAAAAAAAACACCCTTTACTAGAATGCAAGTTATGGATTCGTGCAAAAAAAAAAAAAACTTACAATCAAACATGACATTACGATAATAGAGAAGTTGAAAAAAGTGGGTCCGGAAATTCCGTCCGTCTGACTGTCTGTCTGTCTGTCTGTTCGCGCCTCTACAGCCTAAATGGATAAGCCGATTTGCTTCAAACTTAGTATTTAGTATTTATTAGGTAGTATCTCGGTGGGTGTTTTTCAGTTTTGCTCTAGGTCGAAAAATAACTGTACCTGCCATACAATTTTGAACAAAAGTTAGATTTTCTCGAAAACGGCTCTAACGATTTTGATAAAACTTTTAGGGTGTTAATTTTTTACAATAATACATCTTTCAGTTAGAATATTTTGTTTGAAATTAGTTCTATAACGGTACTTCTCATATAACCGGTTTTTTCAAATGCGGTTTTATCGTAAACTATTATCCCGATTTCAATAAAATTTTGCACACAGGAAATCATTTATAATTCAATTATTATCGCATTTTAAAAACCTTTTTTTTCGATTTTTTAAAATTAAAAAAAAAAAATGTTGGTTCTCGAAATATTTTGAAAATGGGTAGATTGAATTTTTTTACTTAATTTTCCCAGATGAAAACTACAGATTGCCTTATAATGACATACTAGAAAAAATTTAAAATATTTGTTCGAAATGTTTTTTCAAAAAAACCACTTTTTAAAAAAACTGGTCGAACGATTTTCTAATTTTTTTTTTTCTTCGATAGACACAGTTTTCAAATTTTATTGCATACTTAGTTTTTCTAAGAAAACTCTGAACCTAATTAAAAAAATAAAGAATTTTCAAAAAAAAAAAAAATTTTTTATTTTAATAGACGTGTGGTTTTCAATCTGGCAATACTTTTTTCGGAGTTGGTCTTTTTGACAGCTGTCTTGATTTATGCTCAGGTTGGTTTGCGATTTCATAATGAATAGACTTACTCCTGAACAAAATTTGCAAATTGTGCAAATTTATTACCAAAATAATGGTTCGTTTCAGTGGAGCAGAGTATCGAAGAAGACCCAAATGAGTCCATCCGCCATCGCGCGCGGAAGGATCTTGGTTTGCAGGCTTACAAAATCCAACTCGTTCAAGAATTGAAGCCGAACGCTCATCAAGCGCATCACACGTTCGGTGAATGGGCCCAAAACGAAATGGCCACCGATCCCGTTTTTCACAAAATTGGGTCTCGGCTGGAATTTATTCGAGCCAGCCACAGCGGCCACTTCCCCGAAATCATTTTTAGAACATAATGCAAACCCTTATCTTTATAATAAAGCTAGATTCTTGGCCATAACATTAAACTATATGCGTGTCAATTCTTCTTGAAAACCACACATCTAAAAAAAACACCCTTTATATACATACATATGCAGCCACTAAGTAATTATCTAGCATAAGAACTAGTTCATGCGACCCAGTCGTGCATTTTATTAAAATTTTATTCGACGATGTGACCGCAAATATGAGCAAGTACGTGCGATCCAGTCGTGCAATTTATTTAGAAGAGCAAGGCTGTAGACATTCTTTTGGATCAAATCAGAATTTATAACGGAGACGAAACATCCTTCAGCTTAGCTCAATAGACGGAAGCGATTTGTCCAAGAAGTTATAAAAACCTATTTATTATTATTATTTATTTAGTTCATTTTATAAGATTTAACTAAATTTTAAAGTTTTGTGAATTATTGTTTTTTTTACTTTAGTTAAGCTAAAAAATGTAAGTTGTTTTGTCATGAAGTTCCTACTCGTATTTATTTATGTTTTTTATTTTATTTTCAACAGTAAAATATGAAATATAATTTTGCCTGAGAAATTTATTATTATTTATTTAATTTAATGAAATTTAATTTATATTTAAACTAAAAGGTATGTGATTTTATTTATACCTTTCCTTATTTATATTTATATTTTTAAATTTAAAGTTTTTTAATTGTATTTCTTTTTTCTTTTTTTACTTTTAAGAAAACTATGATTAGCTAAGCTAAAGAAATACAAGTTATATATTGTCATGAAGTTCCTATATATTTATATTTTTTATTTTATTTTTAACAGTAAAATATTTAATATATTTTTGTATGTCTAAACTGAAGTTAAAATAATTTTACTTTAAGATCATATAAAAAACTGTCTTAAATTTTGGTGTTCGGAACCCAGGAAACTAAGTGTTGGTGAAAATGAGGACTTTCGAGTTTTGATTTTTTTTATAAATAAACTAATGCATTCACTAATATAAATTTACTTTTTTGTGATAAAAAAAAAAACATTTAGATAGCGGTTTTATTTCTGATTTATCGTAGAGTGTACGGGTATTGCTACCATTACCCTACCAACATTTTTCAGCATGTTAGCTGGATTAGTAGGTACATATAGGTATTATTAAAAAATATTTTTATGTCGTATTCTTAACTCCAAAATCACATCACCGACCAAACCATTTAAGCTACGGCTAAAAAAATAATTTTCTTAAAAACAAAGCTTGTATTCGGCAGTAAGATAGAAAAGTTAAATGATAGCATGTTGTTTGATTACACTTATACCTTGAAGCGCCCTATAAGCACAACACCTGTGGAAACACTTGTTGCTGTGTCTTCAGATGCGTGATAAATATGGGCCGGTCACCGGTAAACGGTGTACCTTCATACCTATATTGTTTTTCTTCTATTCGGCAAGCCGTTGTTCCACACTATGGTGCAATTCGGGCCGCTCAGTTTTATTTGGTGTATTTGAACGCATAAATAGCGGGTTTCTTTTCAAACATAACTATTCAGGAAACGCGTGCGTATCTTCTGTACTTCTTTTGATTGAAAATAGTCAACAAAGGATAATGTGTCTAAATAATTATGGGATCACGCAACTAACAAAAGTAATAACAAAAAAAAAAGCAAAAAAAAATAAACGAAATCTGATTACGAATACAATATCGTTAACCTTCTAAGCGTCTGGCCTGACACCATTGAAAACTGGTTAATAACAAACATTGGCAAGGGAATATACATATAAAACAACCCTAGATTCTTTTTGTAATCTGATGTTTATGTGTCATTTGCTTCCCCCTAATGCTAAGGAGGGTTAACTTATTTACTAACCATCAAATAAAATTAAGAAACAAAGATGAGCAAGTATTTCAGGAAGTGGTTATTTAAAAAAAGAGTGATATGTACCTAGTAATACGTCCGACACGTGTCCCCAAAACAGAATAATAAAGGGGCAAATCAATCGTAAAATTCGACTCTGTCTAAACTACCTTACCTACGTATATAGATATTTTCCTTAACTGACTATTTCACCAAATCGAATAGAACTAACAAAATGAAAATATTTGCACAGTGCAAGGGCATTCAAGCACGTGCCAACAGAGGCGTGATCAAATATTTTATTCCAACAAACACGTGGCATATAAAAAAAACCTTACGGATTTCTCTCGATTTAAACTGATGCATGTGTTGCTCTTTTAGTAATATTTAAAAGAATGTTAAAAATAAGTGCACCAAACGATGCGATGTAGAAAATTAGTATCTAATTATATATTTTTGTATGTACACCTTTTTGGATATTGTGATTCTTTGGATAGGCCTAGTCCAGTTGCTGATTCCGCCACATAAGTTAGTAGTTATGTGTAGTTACAGAAATAACCCCAATAAATGGGAGATTACGATAACTTTGGAACCGCAGATTAACAACGGATTCTTGTAGATGGACTAAATACAAACTTTTTTTTACTACGGAAGGGCGGGAGGGACAAATTTATAAAAACAGCACTTGCATTGGATAAAAAATATGTTTAAAAAAAACAGCAACACTAAAAATAATGTGCTACGTCGGGTAGTTGTGAATTTTTGATGCTCTCGCGCCTTACACAAGCCTATATATCGTTATTTAGAAGTTCCGGCTGAGTGGTTTTGCACTTTCAGATAGTAGTTTTAACCAGTAATCATAATAACAACAACATTTCATTATTATTCGTGTATAACAGACGAAAATGGTGAAATTATGAATTTTTTTTTGATTTTTTTGCATTTTTGCGAAATTTGAAAAATTATACCTTTTTTCAAAGCGCCATATCTCGGGAATGAATTGAAATTTAACGTTTTATATTAAAAAACAAATTATAATTTTAGCGTAGAAAGTGATAAAAAAAGTTATTGCTGAAAAAACCTAAGAAATAAGTTTTTTCAAGAGTTTTTATAACGGGTGATTTTTTTGAGGTTAGGATTTTCATGCATTAGTATTTGACAGATCACGCGGGATTTCAGACATGGTGTCAAAGAGAAAGATGCTCAGTATGCTTTGACATTTTATCATGAATAGACTTACTAACGAACAACGCTTGCAAATCATTGAATTTTATTACCAAAATCAGTGCCCTAGAAAAGTTGGCAGAAAATCCGCTTTTTTATCGACAGCGATGAGGCTCATTTCTGGTTGAATGGCTACGTAAATAAGCAAAATCGCCGCATTTGGAGTGAAGAGCAACCAGAAGCCGTTCAAGAACTGCCCATGCATCCCGAAAAATGCACTGTTTGGTGTGGTTTGTACGCTGGTGAAATCATTGGACCGTATTTTTTCAAAGATGCTGTTGGACGCAACGTTACGGTGAATGAACCGAACACTGATTTTGGTAATAAAATTCAATAATTTGCAAGCGTTGCTCGTTAGTAAGTCTATTCATGATGAAATGTCAAAGCATACTGAGCATCTTTCTCTTTGACACCATGTCTGAAATCCCGCGTGATCTGTCAAATACTAATGTATGAAAATCCTAACCTCAAAAAAATCACCCATTAGATATTTAAACTCATAAAAAGTAATATGACAGAACAGGCTTTTTGCTTTAAAAAACATATAGCACATTATTTTAAGTGTTGCCAGTGTTCTTAAATAATTTTTTTTCCAATGTAAGCGATTTTTTTTATAAAATTGCCCCTACCTTCTAAACCTTGACCAAATTGTAAAGAGGCTCTCAGGGTTAGAGAAGTAAGTTTCAGTCATTTTTAAGCCAACCCTTTTGATGAAAATCGGAAGAAGTTTAAACAAGCCAAAAAGACCTGCAATGCTCTAATTCAAAGAACAAAATTTTTACATGAACAAAAAATAAGGCGAAAAATATTAACATGTCCCAAAGGAAGTACAAATGTTTGGTCCTTCGTAAAAAACATACATCACTACACTACGGATTCGGTTCCGACGCTTGTTCATAATGGCATCTCTGTTGTGAACTCCCAAGAAAAACGTGATTTATTTGCAACATTGTTTACAACGTTGTCACAGTGTGACATGGCTCCTCCTGTACTTGAAAACGTAAATGGTTTTATGGGACAAATCTTCTTTCGCACTCGTGCAGTTGCAAGAGTTCTTAAGGATCTCGATATTCACAAATCCGCTGTGGCCCGGATAATATTTCCCCTATTGTTCTGAAGAGGTGTGCTTCCACGCTGGCAAAACCACTGTGTAAACTTTTCCATCTGTCGTATTCCACAGGCCTCTATCCTAGAGGATGGAAAACAGCATTTGTCCAGCCCGTACCTAAAATAGGCGTATCTTCATCTCTCTCAAACTACTCTTCTTTCCAAGATTATGGAAACGCTGATAAACTATCAGGCTAAGAAATATCACGAAAACTACTTAACAACCGACAATACGGTCTTCGTAGCAATAGATCCACTAGTAATATGATGGTATATCTCACGGAACAGTGGAAATAATCTTTACACCGTTTTCGAGAAAGTAAGATTATTGCACTTGATATTTCAAAAGTATTTGATAGAGTTTGGCATGAAACTCTTTTATTGAAAATGCGTGCATTTGGAATCGAAAAACTTCTTATTCGATGGATTATAAATTACCTTTCAAACCGTTCCATTCGTTTGGTTTTGGATGACTTCCAATCTGATAGTCACACAATAAATGCTTGTGTGCCCCAAGGCTCCGTTCTGTCTCGGACACTTTTATTTTTATCAATGATCTCTTGTATAAGACTTCTAATCCACTAAATGTTAATACACGAAAAGGGTAGTAACAACCCCTGAGTGCGCCCGATTATATAACAAAAATAAAAAAATGATTCCTGTGCTCAGAAAACTATCGCCTCGATGTGAAGGAATGGGGATGGGGGTGTTCAGTGAACTATGCACGCAGATTCTCAATTTCCGTCTTGTTTCTCAATACTCGGTTTGATGGTCGATATAACGTCAATATGCTATTTAAACGTCTCTAAGTGAACATGCCGAAACAGATGTCGGGCCAATTTCTTTTCAGATCGACGAATGGTGAAGTAGCCATCTGTGATGAATCTCATATTCGTGAGGATTCATCCTGTCCTGCAGATCCAAACTGTTTTTGTTGGCCCCTATTTATCCATAGTGGTCAGCAATTTTGAAATTAGCTCGGACATAGCATAGAAGTCGAATCAGGAAACATAATTAAATACAACAATATTTCATCATAATTCATGTGTATAGCAATGTCGAACATTTTACAGTTTTCCCTCTTCTCCTTTTTTTTGCACTGGGTCCTCAGTGTCCAAAACATGGGGAAATGTTAAAACTACCCATTCCTGAAAAGTTCCATTAAGTTCACACCTTTGTAGACCTAAACCAATTTTTTTCGACATGTCCACTGGACTATTGAAAGAAGCAGGTAGATTCATTGTTTCTACCAAGATCTTAAGTAACATTTACGTACAAAAATCACACGTTCTGAACTTATAAATTGTGTCAAAACCACAACCCTTAGCGGTTTTTAATAAAAATAAAGTACGCTATCACACATCTCAAGCAATAAAGAATTTGAAAATTGTAGGACGGATTTTAATAAAATCTTGTTTTTTAATAAGCCGTTACCGATAACGTCGAAAATTAAAAAAAAGTTTTATGAAAGGTACCGGTAATAAACTCTTCCGGTAAATTTGGTTTTACCAGATTATAGCCAATACCAACGAAGACAACATTCTCAAAAACTGTTCATCATCAGTGTCGATCAACTCGCCTTAGCCATCAGAGGTAGCTGTGTGTACTGAAAGAGCATTAGTGACGCGGCAGTTATACACTGTGTTCTTTTTTATGTAGTTTCCCTATCCATTTATATTTACAATAAGCCAATTTCAATATAAATTAATACCTAATCATTAAAACAGTAAACCTCGGGCGTGATAATACTAAATCAGTGCATTCAAAAATAATTCACTCATCATAATCAAAATTATATATTCGTCATACATACATGAGATAACTTAATTATCTTGTGCGCAAAAAAAATGTAACAAAGTGAGCATTCCCTTATCTCTTCCTTTCCTGCATCCTGGACAGACGATTTAACCATTTAAATTGAACATTTCAGTAAATCCACAAGAAAAAGTTCAATCGTTATCGTATGCATTGATCAATGCTATTTCTGTAACCAGGGGCGGATTAATTACATTTTATTACTAAGGTATAACACTGGTGTTATGACCAATGCTGATACAGCAATAAATTATCCCTTCGGATAATTTAATCGTTTCACTTAAGACTTCCTATTGTCATTAAATCAGAAAAACAAAGAACCCCATTCTTAAAAAATGTAAACAGACAAATTCTTTGAACACTAACAATAACAAATTGATAAACTTAAACCACTTCTTTGAACACTAACAAAAACAAATTGATAAACTAAAACCACTCCAAGCATCGATCGTTGAATGAACATGCAACAATGATCGATTCTAAAAATAGAAATTAATAATGTATCTCTTAAATGTAAGCTCAAGTGGAGCCTAACAAATATTATATGAGAATGTGACAACGATCGATTCCAAATATGGACACATAATGTATCTCTTAAAATGTAAGCTCAAGTGGAGCATAAGAAATATCATATGATTATGTTTTAGTCTTGAATCGCGTCTTGAATTGTATACTCACCGAACATTGATCGTCTTTGAAAAGTAACTGAAAAATAAAAGGAAATATTATTTTATAAAACGTTTTTTATTTTGTAAAGGAAAAGTTTAACTACCGGTTACTGGTCTGTCCATCGGGACATTCCTCCTAAACTTATAAGCACGAGTGTTGAACACAGAAAAAACAAGACATATTTGTAGATGAGGTCATTGGGACAATTCAATGCAAGTCAGGGCATTAAAATAGAGATGATGGCGGTTGAGCCCTTAATGGTCCAACGGCAGCGCTCATATTCCCTAAGCGGGTTACTGACTCCGGATTCTCCGGTTTCTTTTGTCTAAGGTATCCAACAAAGGACCTGTCCATCCAGATTGCGGGTTGTGCGTTGGGTTAAAGAAAGTTGCGAAGCGACCAATAGCCTCGGAAAAGGACAGATTAACTATTGACGACCCGGAAACTCGAATTAAGGACAACGACATTCGGATCTGCACGTGGAATGTTAGAACTCTTAACAGACCAAGTGCAGCCAAACAACTAGCGGAGGCCCTAAACTCCTAAAGGCCAGAAATTACTGCCCTCCAGGAAGTGTGATGGGATGGGCCGGGCAAAAAGAGGATAAATAACTTTGACACCGTAGTACAGCTGATTGTGGAAGAAGACCACAGCGTTTATTTGGGTGCGGACTCGTCATAAGCGGTAAACTTAGGCAAGAAGTTTTGGGCTTTCGAGACGTAAGTGAGCGACTTGTGACAATCCGTATCAAGGCTAAATTCGCCAACATTAGCCTAATATGCGATCATGCCCTCAGAGAGGACAAAAATGACGCTACTAAGGATGACTTCTACGAGCTCCTCGACAAAACCTATTAGCAATGCCCTAAATACGACGTTAAGATCGTACTAGGCGATTTTAACGCCAAAATAGGCAAAGAGGAAATCTTTGGTAGGACTCTCGGAAAACATAGCCTACACGGCAGAACGTCTGAAAACAGACTTAGGCTAATTGACTTCGCAGCGACACATAACGTCACCATTGCAAACACCTGGTTTCCTCATCTCGATATACACAAAGGGACTGAGCGACACCCATATCAAAAAACCCTCAACCAGATTGATCACGTTGCGATCGATGCAAGACACGCCTCCAGTATCTTGGATGTTCGCACCTTCCAAACAGCTAACATCGATTCGGATCACTACCTTGTTGCAGCCACAACGGAGTAATACTGTGAGGAAGTATGACGTCGGTAAGCTGCAACCTCTCAAGAAAGCCACCAGCATCAAGTGCCGAAGACCAGTGGCAACACTCCCAACAAGCCAACAGATATGCCGCAACTGATGTGCTAGGTTTCACCAGACTACCACCACGAAACCCAGGCCCATGCAGCCTAACAAGAGGCATAAAAAGCGATGCTGTAAAGAAGGACAAGAGCTGCTCGCGAGCTCTACGAGCAGAAAAGACGGGAAGAGTACCGGCTTCTCGAAAAGAAAAAAGAAGGAGCATGAGAAGCGCGCGATCGAAGATATTGAGAGATGTTACTTCAGGAACAACGTGCGGAAGAACATTTAAAAGAACGTGCCAAGGAAAAAAACCCGCACAGAAGCCTGTAGAGATAGAAATGAAAACCTCGTAGTAGAGTCACAGTCGGTGTTGAGTACATGGAAGGACAATTTCTGCAGACTGTTCAACGGCGATGAAGACCAATGTCGCGCTGTAAGGCAGAATGAACCATTCAACATGGACGATGACAGACAAAACTTCCATCCACCTGACCAAAATGAAGTGAGGATAGCAATATCTATACTTAAAAATAAGAACGCTGCTGGCCTCCACGGACTGCCTGCCGATTTTTTAAAGCGGCCGGAGATGACCTGGGGAAGTGCATACACCAACTTATCTCTAAAAATTGGTCAGAAGAAAGTAATGCAACCTCAGCATCGTTTGCCCGATCTACAAGAAAGGAGACCCTCTAAACTGCGCCAACTATAGAGGAATAAGTTTCCTGAATATCGTCTACAAGATCCTCTCTGCCGTATTATTTGAGCACCTGAAACCGTTCGTTGCGTTTGCTAACATTGAAGTGAAGCGGCTTAAATGAGACTAGCAGTCAGCCAGTCAGTGAGGCCAAAAGAACACCGAACAGTGGAACAAATCTTTACATCGCTTTGGTGAAAGTAAGATTATTGCTTTTCATATCTCCAAGGCATTTGATAGAGTTTGGCATGAAGCTCTCTTATCGAAAATGCATGCTTTTGGGATCGATGATACTCTTGTTCGTTGGATTAGAAGCTATCTTCTGGATAGTTTAATACAAATAATAATGGATTCAAGTCTGATTTCCACAAAATAAATGCTGGTGTGCTTCAGGGCTTTGTTCTGTCACCGACTCTTTTCCTCATTTTTATAAATGATCTTCTGTCTGTTACTTCTAATCCACTTAATTGTTTTGCTGACGACTCTACTCTCAGCTTTTCATATTCGTTCGATAATTCACGTCCTTCGCCTTCGGACGTAAAATTGCAACGGCACCGTATGCCAAGCTCATTAAACTCCGATTTATACAGCATTGTCAAATGGGGTAATAGAAATCGTGTGGAGTTTAATGCTTCGAAAATTCAATGTATGTGTGTCAACGACGACCTCCGTTGGAACGACTATATATTTAAGATCGCTAAGAATGCTGCTAGATGCTTAGGTTTTCTGTATCAGTGTAAGAAGTATTTTTCCCCATCTGATCTGGCTACAATTTATAAAGCGTTTATACGCACTAAACTCGAGTATTACTCCCAACTCTGGGCAGGTGCTTCGCAAACATCGCTTCACCTGCTTGATAGAATACAAAATTGAGCGTTAAAATTGATAGGAAATAGAACTGCTGAACTGAAGTTTCTTCCGTAATACTCTTCTCGCAAGGAATGCCCACCAGTTCACCCTTGAGCCCAATTTCGGAAGTACCGTAGCAACACGAATTTGAAATAGTTTACCCGGCGATATTTTCCTTTGGATCTGCAAACATTCAAAACCAATGTTAATCGACACCTGCTATCTCTCGTCTTCCTATCTTACTAATGCCCGCGCTGTATATTCTACATTAAAAGGGAAACAAAAAGTCCTTTGTGCGCGAGTTAATTATAAAAAAAAAGTACCTGCTGTCCACAATAAGGGACACACAACTCCGGTGGATTGGACAAAGCATCATATTATACAGGTACAACTTTGAGGTAGTTAGGGACTTTGTTTACCTCGGATTCGCTATAACATCTGACAATAACATCTCGTCAGAAATAAAGCGAAGAATTACTCTTGCCAATCGCTGTTTCTAAGGGCTAAGAAAGCAATTGAGTAGCAAAGCCCTCTCTCGAAAGACAAAGGAGACTCTGTATAAGACCTTAATCATCCCAGTCCTGCTCTATGGTGCCGAGGCATGGACTCTATATAAAGCGAATAAAGATATCTTTAGTTGTTTCGAGCGTAAGATTCTTCGGAAGATTTTTTGCCCTATCTGCGTTAACCGGCTTTGGATGAAAAGGTTCAACCAAGAACTATACGAGCTGTACAGCGACATTGACCTGGTCAAAAAAATACGCATATGACGTTTAAGATATCTAATTGGCAACAATGCTCCGGCTCGCAGGTTCTTCGATTTCATCCCAGAGGGTAGACGCAGTCAAGGAAGAACTCAAATAACCTTGGAGTGCGACTACGGAAGAATTTCTCTTCCGCGTATATTCACATTGTGATGAACATGCCAGCTGAAACTGAAACAATGAAATGAAACTCAAATTGAGGAAAATACCGACCATTCGGAATTTGCCTTGCATGGGTATTCACTGGTGTCTTTATACTTTGCAACATATGGCCTTGTGGTGCATTTTTAAAAATGATGTTGCATATCAACTCCAACCACAATACCGGTCTTTGCTTAAACACAGACTTCAACTTCATGTGGTTAAAAATTACGATAAAGAAGCGCATCATTCATACATGATTTCTCAATAGAAGTCCACATTTAGATAGAGTATCAACTTCTAACGAACGCTCACGCTGTAATCGTTATAACGGGCGATTTCAATGTTCACAATTCTAGTTGGCTTCGCATTTCTGGCCAGACAACACCCGAAGGAAGGTGCATATATTGAGAGTTTTACTAATTAAACCACCTTACTCAGCCCGTTGATGGGCCAACCCGAATTCCTGACATTGCAGGCCAAACCGTCAACACCCTAGACTTTTTTCTTACCTCTGATAAATGCACAATTTGTGTATTACCGCCTCTAGGCACATCTGACTACTGTGTCATATCTGCAAATTTCTCGTGCCAAATCATTTCAATTAAAGAACAAAATCCCAGAAGAACCGTTTGGCACTACAGGGACGGTCTTCATAACTAATAAGAGTATTGACAGATCTCAATATACACAAATCCGCTGGCCCGGATACTATCCCCGCTATTGTTTTGAAAAGCTGTTTTTCAAAGCTGGCAAATTCTCTGTAATCTTTTTCATTTGTCCAGTATATCCCTAAAAAATGCAAATCTTCTTCACCCTCAAAGCTATAAGGTATAGGTAAACAACAAAGCAAATAATAACATGAGTCAGGAAGAAGTGCTGATCGCGAGTAAAAATAAATGCATAAATGCATAAAGCAATTTCGACCAAATGGTGTCTGGTGACGAATTGGGGGCCATCGTTGGTTCAACACGCTGATTAATTTGCAGCTAAGAAATATCTTGAAGAACGAAAGCTTCTTAAAGACCGGCAGTATGGCTTTCGACAAAGCGACAAGCGGACCGGTATTCTGATGGTTTATCTCACCGAAAAGTGGCACCAATCTCTCCGCCGTTTTGAGGAAAGCAAAATGATTGCACTTGATATTTCTAAGGCATTTGATAGAGTTTCGCACGAAGCCCCTTTATTGAAAATGCGTGCATTTGGACTCGACAAATCTCTTCTTCTTTGGATTAGTAATTACCTTTCGAACCGCTCAATACAAGTTGTGTTGGACGGATTTAAGTCTGATATTCACAAAATAATTGCTGGTGTGCCCCAGGGCTCTGATTTATCTCGGACCCTTTTGCTTATAGTTATCAGTGACTTATTATCTCAAAAAAAACGAATCCAATAAATTGTTTTGCTGAAGGCTGCACTCTCAGCTTTTCATATTTGTTTTCAGACTCACATCAATGATCTTCGGATGTGGAACGGCAACGGCATCGTATGATAAGTTTATTAAATTCTGATCTTGACAGCATTGTACAATGGGGAATAAGAAATCGCGTAGAATTTATGGCTAAAACACAATCACGCTTTAGCTTGGGTTTCGCCTGACGTTTGCAAGTTCAACCATAGAAAATCAATACATCTTATCACAATGTCGCTTTGGCTTTGACGTTACGTTTGGTTCGTGTACAAGATAAGGTAACGTGACTCAAACTAAAAGCTGAAGTAGAAACTGGTTGAACAAAAACAAAAACCGAAATAAGGAAAATGTCATTCAAAGCGGACACAAAGCGTGTGAAATGTAACGTGGCGAAACGAAAGCGGAAGCGTGATTGTGTTTTACCCATTAATGCTTCAAAAACTCAATGTTGACTTTTGTCGTTAAAGCAAAATATACCTTCATGCCATGAGTGGCACTTGCATCAAAGAAACTGAAAAAATATCAGTTCTCGGTATGCGCATTACAGACCACCTTCCTTGGAATGATCACATATTCGATGTTGCAAGAATGCTGCGAGGTGTCTAGGTTTCCCTCGAAGATGCCAGCAATTTTTACCCCGTCTGAACTAGCTACAGTATACATTACATTACATTACATATTGATCTGCTCCGTAGATAAATCTACGAAGTAGAGACACTTATGAGCACTGGCTACTGAGGTCATCGGCTCAGACAATTACAAGACAACACACAAGACGACATTGATACAGGACAGAACAGTAGAAAGAAAGAGAACGGAAAACAGAAAACACATAGCACATGTCAACAGCACATAGTTGGTTTTCGGGCGGTCCCGCATCTTTCCACTGACTACGCGCAACGGTGCTTGATTTCGCTGATCTCACGGGAAGCGATGCTTTATCGGAGCCAAGGCCGTTGACCAAAGCTACAGTATATAAAGCGTATATTTGACCAAACCTTGAGTATATTTAATTCCCATGGCAGGTGCTCCCATAACCCAATTGAGTTTCTTGGATAGAATTCAAAACAGAGCTTTAAATATGATAGGCGACCGGACAATAACAGAAACTGTAACATCTCTTGACCATCGTCGTAACGTTTCTTGCCTCTCAATTTTTTATCATTTTTTCTATAAACATTGCTCTAGCGAAAAATTCAGCTGCAACAGCAGTAATGCTCGCACTGCTAGGAATACCCATCAGTTTATCCTAGAGCCCAACTTCAGACGTACTGTTAAGTACAGAGATTCTTTCTCTAGTCGCACCACTAGACGCGTAATTGAATATTCTAGAACTTTTATTCAGTTCCTTTTTTGGGGTTTATTTTACCTCCTCTCTTTAGCACAACTCCGCCAACGAGGAAAATCTAAGATTTTCGTATTAGTCCACAAACAAGTATATTGCAATAAAGGAAATTATTTTTTCTGAATTATTTCCGATGTGAATTTTTAACTACTGGCCTGTTTAAGTCAATCTCAAAATATGTACCTACTCAATGTATTTTATAAAAACACTCACGGGTGCTTATATTAAAAAAATGCAAATGTTAAGATTAATATAGAGCTTAAAAAAGTCATGGATTTTTTGACATATTTTAACATTTTTTTAAAATCTCTTCTTTTCGAAAAAATGCCATAAATTTCATGCGTTATATTGAAGTCTTGATGTTAGGAAATAGTGGCTATTTTTAGTTTAGTTTTCAACATTTTCAAACAGTGTTTTTAGATTAATATTCAGGCCCAAAAAGTAGTAAGATTTTTTAAAAAAAGTTGCAAAAATAGCCTAATTTAAAGTCGTCTCATGGTGGGGAGACATGGTCAAAATGGGCACAACATACATAAGTAAGTTTACTTGAGCCCTGAAATCGGTTCGGAGGGAAACCCATAGTCGTATTGGTTGTTTTCTTGTTTGGTAACTAATTTATTTAATTATTTGTGTCACGTCCATACCATGAAAGTTAATACCTACATATATAAAAATATTTAAGTAATTATTCCGTTTTCAAAAACTTCAACTAACAAAAACGCAAATAGATAGGGGCCTACCTACTTATTTATTTATTTTATCGTTTACCTCGAATGGCGGAGGCACCCAACAAGATTAAATTTGTAATCATTAAGTTGGAAAGAAAGAGTCCGGGGCCAGACTTGGTTAAATGAATTGAATGTTTTAATACAAACTCAAAAACCTCATGTAGATATGTTGAACTGAATAAATCGGAAATTGCGTCTTGGCAAGGTACTCACCTTCAACTGAAGAGTCCAAGTAAGTTACCAGGACGAAATGCCAATTTTTGGATGGACTTAAAGGTTGTAAAAAGCAATTTTGAATCATAATAATTCAACAAAAGGCGTATTTTTAATTGGTAAGTGTAGCCAGCGCTGTAAAATGTTATACAGCAAACAACAACAAACGAAAGGTGTCGATGATTATTGTATGAAAAAAGATTTGAGTTTCTCATACACTCAATTAGGAAGGAAATTATTTGCAAAAAAAAACAAGAGACTATCAATTTGTAAAATTATGTTTTATTCTAGTGGAAGGCTAAATGAAGACTCAGACTAACAAAAAAGAATCCAAAAAACTAAAGCACAGCAAAAAGAGTAAAAATCAGATCATAATGCCGTTAGCTGTGTTGCGATTGAAAAATACAGTTTGCTATGATCTATGTATGGTGAATTAAGTGTTGCCACTGTGTATGGTAAGAAAAATGTTGCCATCTTGTTATCCATATGTAGTTCTCTCGTACATTTACTGCCCGGCTGGGTCGGTAGACTCAGGACAAGTGCCTAATAGTCTGCACACCTTCTGTGATGGTCGAGTTGTAAGCTTCAGATTTCCGCCAGTGCCATCGTTATCCAAATGATATTTGACAGTGACGTTACGAACCAAACCGTCACTGCCTGGATGTACGCCAACAATGCGTCCAAGTCGCCATTTGCATGGTGGTAGATTCTCGTGACGAAGAACCACGACATCGCCAACTCGAAGGTTCTCAGATGGTCGCTGCCACTTCGATCGCTGTTGTATCGAGGCCAAATATTCGTCATGCCAACGTTGCCAGAATGATTGATGCATTTGTCGAAGAAGTTTCCAATGTTTGAGTCGGTCCATAGGGATTTCAATTGCCGATGGTTCAGGTAAAGCCACAATAGAACGACCGATCAAAAAATCAGCTGGAGAGAGTGCCAAACGGTCATCGACTCCATCGTATACCGCCACCAATGGTCGCGAATTCATGCACGCCTCAATTCGCACTAGCAAGGTATGCAATTGATCAAAGTACAGCGTCTGGCTGCCAACAACACGTAATAAATGTTTTTTCGCCGACTTCACCGCGGCTTCCCACAGACCGCCTTGATGCGGTGCTGCTGCTGAGATGAAGTGCCATTGAGTCTTCTGGTTTGCTAACTGCTGTTGGGTGTATTCACTGCGCCACTCAGCCCAGTCTCCCAATAGGATTTTGTTCGCCTTCTTGAATTGCGTGCCATTATCGCTATAAAGATGATAACAAGGGCCACGACGACCAGTAAATCGCAAAAATACATTGATGAAAGCTCTGGCCGACAAATCTTCCGCCAGCTCAATGTGTACGGCCTTAGTAGCCATGCAAATGAAAATAACCACATATGTTTTCTTTGTAGTACGTGTGCGCTGTGATCCGATTCGAATGTTGATTGGTCCACAATAATCGACGCCTGATGATGAAAACCGTGGGGAAGCCACGACCCTGGCGGTTGGTAAGGATGCCATTTGTTGCTTAGCCATCTGTTGAGAATGTCGTCGACATGTGACACACTCATGTATGCATTGCTTCACGAGCGCACGGCCAGAAATGATCCAATATTTTTGTCGAATTGTTTGCAACATGAGCGTAGTTTGTGCATGGGAGTTTGTGAGATGAAGGTCCTGAACGATGAGTCGTGATAGGGTGCTTGATTTTGCCATGATGATTGGATGTTGCTGTTCCATAGGAAGTTCAGCGTGCCTTAGTCGACCCCCAACTCGCAATATACCATTTGAGTCAATGTACGGTGCCAAAGATGCCAATTTACTTGTTGTTGGAACTTGCCGTACAGTTTGTAACTTTTGAATTTCATTTAGAAAATACCTGGATTGTTCTGCTCGAATGTGCCATTTCAAAGCCACAGCCATTTCCTCGCTATCCACTAGTGTGTGATGCCAATATTGGCGTCGGATTGGGTTGGCACGCAGCACATACGCCGTGGTTCGGATCAGCCTTCCAATGGTTGAGAAGCGTTCGACCAAGTCGATTTCGATTGTTGCGTTAGCGCAGTGATATCTTGTCTGAATTATATGGAGCGGGACAAGATGCACAACGTTAGCCTGAATTGGTTTAGATTCCACTGCCATAGCTTCTTCCTCCGCTTCCGAAGGGATAGGGATCTCCCCTGCCATGTGGTCGCGCATAAGTTCAATTGGGCCATGCCACCATAATGCGTGATTTACCAGTGCTTCGGCAGAAATACCTCGACTCGCACAGTCAGCGGGATTCAGATGCGTCCGTACATGTCGCCAGTCAGAAAAATTTGTGTGTTGTTGAATGTAGCCAATTCTATGCGCAACATATTGTTTGAGCATCGCCGGTGATTTACGTAGCCAACAAAGAACGATAGTTGAGTCACTCCACAGTGAGCAGGGTGCATGCGCCAAGTCCAATGCGTGTTTTACATGGCCAATAGTTTCGGCTAATAGTCGTGCAGCACAAAGCTCCAAGCGGGGTATCGTGGTGATCGAATTGCCTTGGTTATCCGCTCGAGATGGTGCGACACGAGTTTTCGCAGTAACCAGTGCTGATGTGAAGTCACCATTTGGATTCGTCGTACAAACGTATACGACCGCCGCATAGGCCTTAACGCTGGCATCGCAAAAACCATGCAAATGTGTAGTTACCAATGCCTTCATTTGCAAACAGCGTGGAATTCGGAGCTGTTGAAGTCGATGTAGACTGTTACGAAAAGCCAACCACTCTTGAAGTAATTCCAACGGCAATGGCGCGTCCCAATCCAAGCCAATACGCCATAGATTTTGGATGAATATTTTTGATACGATGATAACAGGTGCCAGCATGTTTGTAGGATCATATAACCGTGCAATGTCACCTACCACTTGTCGCTTGGTTGTAGATGTAGTTTTACCATCGCCAATGTCAATGCGGTAGAAGAGTTCATCCATCGATGGATTCCAATTTAAGCCCAAAACTGTCACCTCGGAAGTGCTTATTCTGACTTCACTTGCTGAGCATGGATTGTCGCTGATTTGAGCCAATGCAATCTTGTCGTTGGATTGCCATTTGCATAGTTGAAAGCAGCCTTGTCGCAGTATCTTATCGACGTCATTTGCCAATTGTATTGCCTCTTCCATAGTTTCTGCACTTGCCAAATAATCATCGACATAAAAATCTCGCAAAATGCTCTTGAGAGCGGTTGCCTCTCGAAAGCCGTCCGCCAGGATATGACAATTGTCTCGAGCGCATTGTTGCATTGCCCTAATAGCATTGTAAGGACCAGAAGCCATGCCATATGTTACAGTGGTTAATTGATATGTGCGAATCGGCTCACCAGTTGATTCTCGCCACAGGATCTGCTGCCAACGTTGATGACGCTCATCCATCTGAACTTGGCGAAACATTTTCTTGACGTCTGCCGAGAGTGCCACAGCAAAACGCCGAAAACGGAAGATGATTGTAACAAGCAACTCTTGTATGAGAGGTCCAGCCAATTGGGTCTCATTGAGGGAAACGCCATTTGATGTTTTCGCTGATGCATTGAAAACAACGCGAAATTTGGACAGCACAGCATGATGTGGTATGAAATAGCATTGTGTAGGTTCATATGACACATATGAAACATCCTTCATGTGGCCCAAAGTGATGTAGTCCTGCATGAAAGTCACGTATTTTTCTTTGAGCTCTGGATTAACAGCCAATCTACGTTCTAATTGATAAAACTGTCGCAATGCCAGTGGATGAGAGTTGCCAAGAGCCGGAGCATCAGGCCGGAATGGAATTTGTACGATGTACCGGCCATTGGGGGCACGGCGGTGCGTAGCCAGGAATAAATTCTCACAAGCCTCGTTCTCGCTATAAGCTGTCGGTGTGTCAGCGTCCACCTCGAATATTCGTGCCATTGCCACGTCTAGGTGTTCATCATCCTCTCCTACGCTGCCATGAATGGTGTACAAAGAGCTAATGCCTGATGTCAAAGAAGTGTTGATTGTTGCCTTGCCAAATACCACCCATCCCAATGTGGTTAATTGTGCAAAAGGTTCACCTGCTGAGCCACGTACTATGCCTTCGCGGATGATTTCACCCCATACGTCAGCTCCAATAAGCCCATCAATTCGACCCGTTCGACCAAATGAAGGATCTGCCAAAGCCAAGGTACGTAAATGCTGCCAGCAAGATGGTGCAATATCAGCAATTGGAGTCGATGTAGTGATGGAAGTAAGTAAATAGAACTCTACATCAATGCCAAATGTATTGTCGCTCGAAGCCATATGGATTGAAGCACAGCCACGTGTGTATGTCACAACTGAACCAATACCTTCGACTGGGATTGTAGCAGGTTTTCTGCAGATAGATAACTGATTAAAAAAGCTGTATTTCATGAAACTAACCTGACTGCCCGGATCGCAAATGATCCGGCACCGATGGGTAGAGCCATAGCCATCCTTAATGTGAACAATTGCAGTCGCCAACAAAACCAATTGTTCACCTATTACCAAAAATGATTTGGCCATTTGTGGTAGTCATGCTGTATAGTTCCGAGGTGGTTGCGTTGATGCTGCTGTAGGCGTTGGAGCAGCCGTCATTGCCTTAGACCTAGCGTTTGTCGTATTTGTTGGGCCGGAAGGGCCATTGCGACACAGCAACGTATGATGTCTGCCTTGGCAACTTCGACAGTTACCACCTGCACAAGACTTGGTTGCGTGTCCAGGCCGCAAGCAATTGAAGCAAAGATCGGAGCCACGCAATTTGTTGAATCGTTCAACCACAGGTAAAACCAACAGTTTAGGACAATTACTTATACGATGTATGTTGGAGTCGCAAAATTCGCAATTGCCAGGTGTGGTTGCAGCCAAATTAGTTTTCACTAAACGCAATATGTTATTAGAAGGGTTAGGATTCTTCCTTACACCAGGTTGATTGTGGATGTCGACTGTATTCCATCGCAGTACATCCGATGCCAAACTGTGAGCGCGCTTCTCCACGAACGTCAACAACTCCTCGAGCTTAGGAATTTCGTTAGTCGTTCTGCTCATACCCCAAGCCTGCTGGGTCGTTGTCGGAATTTTCGATGTCACAATAGGAACAGCTAGTGCGTCCCAAGATTCCACTGGTAATTTCATCACGGTCAACGCACGGAATGATTCCCTCACAGTGTCTACCACGGAGAGCAAGGATGAAGTAGATTCGACTGTCTGTTGCTTGATGCCAATAAATCTGGAGACATGAATCTCCGCCAATTGCCGTGGGCTGTCATACCGATTCTTCAGCGCCTTCCACACTTCGCCATAGCCACCAGTGTATGTGCCACCAACCAAAGCCACCGCATCACCTTGAACTGCCTCACGTAATTTGCCAAGCTTGTACGCCTCAGGGAAGTCCTGTGAATGTACAAGTGTCTCAAACGTATCCTTGAATGCAAGCCAGTTCTGAAGCGTGCCATCGAATTTCGGAACTGACAATGGATCTAGTTTTAAAGCCAATATAGACGAGCGTTCCCCAGATGCCATTTCCTGATTTTCGGGTGCTTGTTCTGCTTTTGCAGTAGAAAGCATGCGGTGTAGCTTTACCATTGCAGTGTTGCGATGTATCTCCATTTCATCCCATAGACTCGCGTGCGCTTCAATTTCGCCTGGCTTTGCGGCCTCTATTAATGCATCGTGAGCAGCCACAAACCGATCGAAATGCCATTGTAAGGTTTTGATTTCTTGTTCAAAACCAAATTTATCGCCAGAGAATTCATCCTTAGCAATATTCGTAGCAATCCGCCTGATTGCAATAACTGCGGATGAACGCCGGTTCAAATCAGCCATGTATAGAGCCAAAATAGTCGAGTCCGATGAATCCGACTCGTCCTCAGACATCCACTATGGAACAGGAAAAACAGCAAAGGAACAGCAAAGATGCAAAGAAACGCCAACTGTACCAACAAGACGTCCAATTGCTTCCGTCTTATGCCAAGCCAACAAAGTATCTGTATTAATTTTGTGAATAAAATTCCTCACAGGAGGCACCAAAAATGTATGAAAAAAGATTTGAGTTTCTCATACACTCAATTAGGAAGGAAATTATTTGCAAAAAAAAACAAGAGACTATCAATTTGTAAAATTATGTTTTATTCTAGTGGAAGGCTAAATGAAGACTCAGACTAACAAAAAAGAATCCAAAAAACTAAAGCACAGCAAAAAGAGTAAAAATCAGATCATAATGCCGTTAGCTGTGTTGCGATTGAAAAATACAGTTTGCTATGATCTATGTATGGTGAATTAAGTGTTGCCACTGTGTATGGTAAGAAAAATGTTGCCATCTTGTTATCCATATGTAGTTCTCTCGTACAATTATGTTAGTGAAATGAGTGAATATAATATAAAAAGTTGAGATGAAGTCTGGAATGCTTGGAAAAAAATGTCAACCACTGTAGAACCATTTTTGGGGGTTGAATTAAAATTGAATTAAAGAGTACCTATAGCGTTTTATTGGGAATTCCAATACTGCGCTAGCTATAGATTACCAATAAAACATGACTGAAGTCCAAAATTAGTGCTGAGTTTTCTGCTTAGTTGTTTTTAAATATTAGTTTTCTTACAACGTATAGTACGTACATATACCTATATCTAGAGTTTGTAAATAAACCTTCACATTAGGGTTTTGTCAAAAACTTCATGTACCTATGTTTAACTGAATAAATCAAAAGTTGAGCCTTGACAAGGTACTCACTAACTTATTGCCAACTGAAGAGTCGAAGTGAGTAACCAGGACGAAATTCCAATTTTTGAATGGATTTAAAAGCCCTAAAAAGCTATTTTGAATCAACTTATTATTTTTTTTTATATTAAAACACGCTTTTACATAAGCATATTTTGGAACTATATTCTGAAGGAGATAATAATGACAAAGAAAAATGGGTCGTTTTAATCATTTTTATATACATATGTAATATGTACATACTACTACATATATATACTTATTAAGGTAGGTATGTATTTTAGTAGGCACATGTATCCTAAATCTTACGTAGGTAGGTAGTACCTAAATAGTAGCTCTACCTAAGTATATACTATATACAGGTAATTCTCATATTTCATACATATATGTTAAGTTTTTTAATAAAATACCTACTTACTTCTCAAAACTTGAACAAAACCAATCCTAAAATATCAATTAAAATCATTATTAAGGTCAATCATCAGACCAATATTGAATTCTCGGGTAAAATCAGATTTGTCTTTTAATTGGTTCGCCTTTTAGATATTGGGAATAGTAGGACTGAGGCCCACTATATTTACGAATAAATAGAGTTCTTTCATTCGTTTGAATTAAATATAAAACCCACCCTTCATTTGTGATTGGTGGATAACGTAAAAGGGCGTACACGCGTACAGGATATGTTATATTGTGAAGCGCATGTCATTTCTTTGTTCTGTACTTATTTTTGTATCTGCGATGGGGTTTCCATGGTTACTATCACGATTACGAGTGCTGTCTTGCCAGACAGTAGGTTACTTCAAATAAACATCATAACAAGGGAGTGGATTTTCTTTAAAATGAAAATGAATTGATTACTATGTATCTACTTATCTATTTAAATATTGAAGTCAGGATGAAAATATTTACCCACATTTTTAGAATTCTGTTTACGACATACATACATATGTTGTTAAAGGCATGTCTTGCATTTTAGTGAAGATTGCAAAAGTGATTCTCTCCAATTCTCCAAACCTTGCATTTTGTGTTTCAAAATGATTTCGAAGGGGGTAATTGATTTCCATGTTATAACTCAGAACTCACTGTGTAGGTAGTTTGGGTTTAATTTAATCTGCATAACAATAGCAAATACTTTTACCCAAAACGCAAAAGCCGTTTTTAAAACTATCAGTGGTAAATAAAAGATAGGCGACGCACGTGCCATAGATGGTTTCAAATGTGTACCTGAAATTCTTCATTGCCAATCTGTTTTTAATGACAATATTAGTCAAGCCAATTTACTTCATTCAAGTCCAAGTCATTATATTGTTTAAGTATATACCTTCCTAAAATAGGGTGCGCCCAGAGCGTACTGAGAGGACGATCCATGAGGGGGAGGTGATTTTCATTAAAATCACATAGATTTCACATCCCTATTAAAAATATTGGGCTCGACTGGGTTGCACGTACATGCTCTTATGTTCCTAATCACATTTGGAAGATGGAAGGCAAGATCTTTAATAGAAACAAACAAGTAGATAACATTTACGTACAATATCACACTTTCCGAGCCCATAAAAAGTGTCAAAACCACAACAGCTAAAGGTTTTTCGTAAAAATTACGTAAATAACAAGGAATTTTTAAAAAAGTATTTCGAAAATTGTACGACGAATTTTAATATAATCCTGTTTTGAAAACATTGCATTTTCCAAAAAAAGTTCAAAAACTAGTATTAAATATCTAGGGAATAAATAAATCATACTTTTGGTTTGCAGAATTAATATTATTGTCTAGAGGTTTTCAAATATTAAATTTTATAGATATTTAAAGAGCCGTTAGCGAGAAAGTCGAAAATTAAAAAAACCGTTATATTTATTGCGGTAAATTTGGTTTCTATTAAATTGTGGCCAATAACTATACAACAAAAATCTCAAAAAATTTCATCAAAAACGTTGGAGCCGTTTTCGAGAAAATAAAGTTTTTCCTTGACGGTTATTTATTGGGGGCTAAAAATATATAAAATTTCAATTTCCCCTCTGAGAAACGCCAAATTGGAGGTAATCGCACGAGCCGATAAGGCTGCAGCTGTTTATACATACAAGCGGACAGACTGGCAGACAGACCGACAGACATTTTTTGTCACTGATTTGTTTAGGGTTTTGTTATGATCTTTATGTCGTGTTTGATTTTTATCTCAATTTTGTTATATCACGAATCCTAAAGCCGAAAACAGATGTGCAGAGTGGCTGCATGCATCTATGCATGCAGCGCTGTTCCTAATACAGGTGTGCATATTTTTTGGCATTTAAGTATTGCTGTATTAATGTAAAAATGCAGCGTTACCACTTGACATTTTCGAAAAGTTGCAATAAAAGTGACATTGAAGAAAAAAATTTATCTTAAAAATAGTGACGCAAATTTTTAGTCAGCTTTCGATTAAGGAATAATACCGACTCTAAATATTGTGGGCTTTGAGAGCCCTCAACTAAATTTTATTTTCAATTAAACAACCCTATTATCTATTACGAATATGTATCGTAACGTTTAAGCATTATCTTTCAACTCACCCTAATTTGATATAGAAAATTCAAGTGTAAAAAAGTAATTACAATTAGAAACCTACATATATATGTACATATGTATTTAAATGTAAATAGAAGTTTAACTCAAGAAATTATTCTGTAACGGATTCTAATCTTGTATGCAATATTCAATGAAGTTTTTTGAGTGATGTGAAGGTAACAATTTGTATTAGACCAATTCCATTGATTTATTTTTCTAAGGGTAAGTAGGTACCATTGCACCAGAGCAGAAAACCATTTGTTTTAAGGGAATTTAATATACTTCAATAACCTCCAAAATCCACTAGCTAACAATATAAAGTACATAAAATATTCTGAAAATCCTTAACCATAATGAAAGCAGTGCAGTGACTATACAAACAATATAACAGCCAGACTGGACATTTTAATAAATTGCATTTGTAAAAATTGGTACAAAATTTTATGTTCATTAATGTAGTAATAAGCCCTCTTGTGAATTAATTGAAAGAATCGAGATGATACGCGATTCTAAGAAAATCTGTTTCTTAATTTGTTTTTTTTGTTTTGACACCTCTTTGGCTGATTAGACACCAAATCCCTAACCTGTGAATGGATTTGATTTGAAAATTGAAATATCAATCGGTCTCAAGATAAAGTATAGGTACATACATTAAAAAGATAATATGGACTTTTCCGTCTACTAAGTTAGACGAGTCAATTAAGGATAAAATGTATAGGTACACTAAGTCGACTAAAACTAACAAAAAATCGACTTCCGTATTAAAATATGTAATACTTTAGGGTGGACTCTGATAATAAAGAGGATTTAGAGCCGGTATTAAATGTTTAAAATTTTGTTCCAATGTAAATAAAATCAAATTTGTATGACTATTGAATTTGGAGAGTACAAATTCCAACGAAACCGACAGAAATTGTCTCAATTAAGATTTAACACTTAGAAGTTAACATGTTTTAATATTTTAAGCAATAATTTCAGTTTTCAGTAGATAGGTATAGGTTACAATTATTTACCTGTGTATTACTTTATTTTTATTAAGCTCCTGTTCAGGGTTGTTAATATTAGGAAGGGGTATTCATGCAACGAGATAAATTCATACACCTTATAAAATCCTATCCTTGCGCAAGCATTTGCATGAACGCCCCTTAGAAACAAATTGCCGTAAATATGGAAACAGTGTCATTTATAGTCACAGTTGAAATTGAAGTACACTTACTAACAAAAGTGTACGTACACTAGTAGATCTTATTCTTTAGTTATTGGTTTTCATTAATAGAATATAAAATTCGAAGAAAACAATTATTTGTTGCTTTATTATAGATGAAAATATAATAATAAAAACCAACTTCTTAAGAAAATAGAAGAAAAATCTAGTCAGCATCTATAGAAGAAGAATTGCAGTATACGTATACAAAAATTGTGTATGTAAACTTTTGTTAACAAGTGCATCTTTATCACCTCAGCTGTCACAAAAGACAAAGACAACAAAAAAAGACATTCCTTATTTTTACGAGGTTCATTTTTTTCCTTTCCACGACAAAATTGTGAGATACATTTATAAGGTTCGCATAAATAAATTCCCATACAAATTTTGACAGTTCATTTACGAGAATAGTATTGTCTTCATTTCAACGAAAAACATACAATTACCATAAAAACTATGATGATTTTTTTTCTTTCAGAAAATTAAAAAAAGGAGCACAGAAGAAAAGTTGTAGCAAAAGCGTCACAGCGGTAACGCTCATTGACAAGTGTGTTATATATCAGTAAGGCCAGATATATTTTATTTAATTATTTTTCTTTGTGTTGTAGCATACAATGAAAGTATAGGCATCTATTTTAGGAATACAGACATTGTGCGGCCGGGCTGCATGCAGACCTTGGAATCTTACATCCCTCATAATTTTTTTTTGCGGTATGGGAAAAGGCTGCACATATGTTTTGATCCTAAACTTGGCTTATGCCCTAAACTGTAGTCCAAAATTGTCAGATAGACACTGTAATTTCTTTAAAAAAAATAACGGCGTCTCTACCGGTGGATTTAAGGGTTGCGTGTCAGAAAATACATTGTTTCACTCAAGTTTTACATACCTATATCTCATAATGTAGACTATGTTGTCTAGTTGAGTATGTTTTGCATTGTCGGATAGGTTTGGAATCTAGCTATTTTATACATGTACCACAAATATCTTGGAAAAATAACTGCGCCTCCAGAAGCGGATTGAAGGGTTGCATGCCAAAAAATACATATTTTCACTCTTAAGGCTGGCAGGGAAGTTTAACATTATCAAATTGAAGAAACCCTTTAACCGCTTACGAAACCATTAAACGAATTAGTAAAATTTTAAAATTCCAAACAAGATCAAAATAACTCAATTTTGAACAACAACATCAATCATATGACAATGATAAGAAAAATTATTTTCCAGGTGAAATCATAGCCTCCAACTATTCTGTTGGTGATTCACTTGTTTTTGCTGATGGTAGTAGATAGTAGTAATACCCCAAAAAGAACAAAGAAATGCTCAAAATATCACGCTAGTCATCACAGCTTGGCGGAACGATTGCAACAAGATCGTGACTAAGGCTGCTGTTAGTCCCTGTCCATACGTGTTGTTTCTATGTCGTTGTGTTTTATAATACGTTGTGTCTACAAGTTGCTATTATTACTCACTGGCGCTTTTCTATTTTTTGTTGCGGAATGCTAGAAATTGAATCACTGAACGTAGCAAAACAACACTCAACTTCATAAAAAGGGTACCCTCCAACTTGGAGACAAGAAAATAATGAAAAAATCGGAATGAGTTTGAAACAAAACTGTTGTGCAGATGTGTTGTTTCCACAACGTTGTGTCGGTCGTTTTTAGGCCAAGGGGGTGAGGAAGAACAAGACAAAATACTAATCACGAAAACTAAATTTTTTGCTTAAGCACAACAGTTTCGTTTCCAACCCATTCCGATTTTTTTTTTCATTATTTTCTTGTCGCCAAGTTGGTAACATCGATAGGGTTAAAAGAGAGGATTCATTTCAGATCATTTTGGAACTGTCAAATTCGTTTCATGAAACTAAATTCATCGTGTGATGGCGCTTGCGACAGAGAATGAAATAACAAAGAAGAATTTGACCAGACTTACAGAACATTTGTCACAAGATGAAGAAGAAGAAGTTCAATTTCAAGATTCCGCCTATTAAATATATACATAGATTTTTTTATAAATAATTCCGAAACATGATTAGACGTATGGTATACATTCAAAAGATAGAAATTGGTTTATTGGTAATGCTGAGTTCAGTACTATCGGAAAAAGTATACAAATTTAAAATAAAACTTTCGAAGTAACAAATGAATTGTATGAGCTTATATCTAAGAAAAACCCTGATTTAAATATTCACACCTTCCGGAAGTAGATTAATGCAATTATCAAAATTTCAAAAAATTTTACTTTTGGAATAATCCCAATCTGTCTTGATCTTAAGCTCGCCAAAGACGGACGTGTGAGGTGCGCGCACAAAAAAACCAAAATAAAAAAGTAAACAAAAAAATAATTTGCGCATTGTTGTCGCGAGTGTTTAGAAAAAATAGCACCCGTTTGAAAAAAAATTTAAAAATACCCCTCGGGTGTGTTTTAAACAATAAAATAATACCCACTCGCGTCGTTGGAAGACAGATAAATATACCCACTCGTGCTGTAGAAAGAAAAATTAATACACACTCGCGTCGCAAAGACATCCTCTTGTCTGTCATAATACCTTTGTGCTTAACAGCCTCTTTCTTATCTACTGTAGGGATTGTATGACCATTCAATGCTTGCGGTAATAGATAAGGGCATCTGAATTTGTCCTAGTGTGCTGAATGTTTAAATTGATTTTTTGTATGCAAGCTGTCTTATGGGCATAAACCTAAGACAGTTTGTTTATTACGGAAATTAATTTGGACCTTCACTGCACAGTTTGACATTGTCAGAGTTGTGTTTTGAATGTAAGTATTTTTAAATGGCAAGTGATTTAAGAAAGTTCGCGGTTTAAGAAAAAAATATCTTTCTTTTGTACGCCTACACTGTGCAATACAGGCCAGATGTTTTGGCATTAAGTAAAACTCAGGTTGGAGTGAATACTGATTAATCGGAATTTGCTCTACATGGGTATTGCTTGATGCCACTACTCTAGGAAGAAGGTATGTCGAGTACTTTGCCGGGTTACATCACCTTATCCAAATGATCGATATGCCAACGCGTACACCGGATGTTGCTGGGCAAGCCGCCCATACTCTTGACTTGTTTCTTACTTCTCACCCTGATAAATATACCATAAGTGTAACTTATCCATTTGGCACTTCGGACCAATGTGACATCTCAGCTAATTTCAAAAACTTCACAACAGGACCGTTTGGCAATAGGAGAAAGCCAACTGGGACGACCTGAATATTTCCTTCCAAAACTTTAACTGGTCACTACGCTTCCTCAATAGTGACATTGATTGATGCCAGTGTAAGGTCATGGAAACGCTGATTAACCGTCAGCTTAAGGAATATCTCGAAGATCGATAGACTGTCAGAATGGCTTCCGCAGCAACCGTTCCACTGGTGTTCTGATAGCATATCTCACGAACAGTGGAACAAATCTTTACATCGCTTTGGTGGAAGTAAGATTATTGCTCTTGGTATCTCCAAGGCATTTGATAGAGTTTGAATAAAAAAAAAACAAAAACCGAAGACGTATTTATAAGAAAAAAAAGATCGGACCCTCATCTTCTTATAAAGTCTAATAATATGTGATGAACCAAAGAACACCACAAAGTAGTTATCGTAGAAGAAACTAAGACTTATAAACAAAGAGCTGAACAATATTAAATGTCAGATCATGGATATAAGAGAAAACCCAACTAATAATCATCATGATTTTCTTTTTGAAAAAAAAATTAAGCAATTAGTTTGTTCCACTGTTCGGTGAGATATGCCAGTGGAACGGTTGCTGCGGAAGCCGTACTGACGGTCATGGAGAAGCTTTCGATCTTCGAGATATTCCTTAAGCTGAGCTGTTTCCATGACCTTAGAAAGAAGGGATGTCAGTGCTATGGGTCGGTAGGAGGAGGGGGAGGATGGGTCACCTTTCTTAGGGACAGGCTGGACAAATGCTGTTTTCCATCTTCTAGGAAAGATTCCAGAAGAGCAGGAATGTGGAAAAGCTTACGCATTGGCTTTGCCAGTGTGGAAGAACACCTCTTCAGAAGAATCGGGGGTATACCATCCGGGCCAGCGGATTTGTGTATATCGAGATCTTTGAGAACTCGTGCTACTGTACGAGTGCGGAAAAAAATCTGTTCCATGGAAAAATTTACATTATCAAGTACAGGAGGGGCAACATTGCTTTGAGGCAGCGTGGAGCTGGCAGCGAAATGGGCGGCGAGCAAGTTTGCCTTCTCTGAAGAGTAAACAATTGGTTTGTTATTGTCGATGAGCGTTGGAACCGAAGATGTTGAGGAGTTTTTTATATTTTTTACAAATGACCAAAAATTTGTACTGTCTTTGGGACACTGCAGAATTTTTTGCCGTAATTTTTGGTCATGCGAAAATTTGGTTCTTTCAATAACGGAGTTGCGTGAGTTCCTTGCTTGTTTGTGCTTTTTCCGATTTTCCTCTGTAGGGTTGGCTTTGTAAGATCGGAAACTTACTTCTTTGAGCCTGATAGCTTCTTAACACTCAGAATTAAACCAAGACTTTTCTTAAGGTTTTATGCTTTTTACTCTGTTAGGAATAAAAGCACGCATCCCTAGAAGAATCACATTTGTGATCATTTCAGCACTGGCATCAATGTCACTATCGAGGAAGCATAGTGACCAGTTAAAGTTTCGGAAAAAGATATTTAGGCCGTCCCAGTTGGCTTTCTCGTATTGCCAAGCGGTCCTGGTGGGAAGTTTTTCTTTAACTAGATGGGTGGGGGATGAGAAATTAGCTGAAATGACACATGGTCTGAAGTGCCAAATGGAGAAGTTACACTTATGGTATATTTATCAGGGTGAGAAGTAAGAAACAAGTCAAGAGTATGGGAGGCTTGCCCAGCAACATCCGGTATACGCGTTGGCACATCGATCAGTTGGGTAAGATGATGTAACCCGGCAAAGAGCTCGACATACCTTCCTTCGGGTGTTGTCTGACCAGAATAGCGGAGCCAGTTGGAATTGTGTACATTGAAATCGCCCGCAATAACGATTTCAGTGCGAGGACAAAGGGAAACAATTTTCGAGATGGAATCAGACAGTGCATCAAACTCGTTACAAGTCGAATTACTGTCAAGATTTGGACTCCTGTAAATAAAACCATAATGAATGACATGCTTGCGGACAGTGTTGGAACATTGCCCATATTGGGGAAGGCTCTGGCAAGCAATATCATTCCTAACATAGACCACGAGACCATGATGGTAAAAGAGTAATGGCACCAAGCTATACCCATGTAGAGCAAATTCTGATAATAATGCCAAAACAGCTGGCCTGTGTTGAACAGTGTAGACGTACACGTGAAAGAAACTCTTTCTTAAACCAGGAACATTTGAATACACGGCACAAAAATCACTTACCATTTAGAAATACTTACATACAAAACACAACTCTGATTAAGTCGAACTGCGCAGTGAAAATCCAAATTAACTTCTGTAGTAATCAAACTGTCTTAGGTGTTATGCCCATAAGACAGCCTGTTTACAAAAAATCAATCTAAACATTCAGCACAATAGGACAAATTCAGATATCTATTATTATTATTATTATCTATTTACCGCAAGCATTGTATGGTCATACGACGCCTACAGTAGATAAGAAAGAGGCAGTTAAGCACAAAGGTCTTGGACAGATTAGAGGATAATTTGTTATGCAAATGCGTTTTATTTATTTTTTTTTCTTCCTCAGCGCGAGTGGGCATCTTTATCATTCATCTTACGACGCGAGTGAATATTATTATTTTTTTTACAGCACACGCGAGGGGTTTTTTTTCCAATTTCTCTAACGAGTGTGTATTATTTTTTTTTTTAAAGCACTCGGCGAGCTGTCACTGGAGCGTTTGCTAACATTGTAGCTGAAGTGGCTTAGATGGGACTAGCAGTCAATGAGGCCAAAACGAAGTACCTGCTGTCCATAAAAAGGGACACACAACACCTGCGGATTGGACAAAACATCACAATAGACAGGTACAAATTTGAGGTAGTTAGAGACTTGGTGTACCTCGGATTCGCTATAACATCTGACAACAACATCTCGGCAGAAATATAGCGAAGAATTACTCTTGCCAATCGCTGTTTCTATGGGCTATTGAGTAACAAAGCCTTCTCTCGAAAGACAAAGGAGACTCTGTATACGACCTTAATCATCCCAGAACTATACGAACTGTACAGCGACATTGACCTGGTCAAAAAAAAAATACCATATCACGTTTAAGATGGCTAGGTCATGTAGAGCGATTGAAGCACAATGCTCCGGCCGGCAAGATCTTCGATTCCATCCCAAAGGGTAGATGCAGTCAAGGAAGACCTCGCCTTAGGTGGCGCGCTCAAGTGGAGGACGACCTCAACCAACATGGAGTGCATGTTGGTTGAGGCCCAGGTTGGTCCCCAACTGTATCGCCCCCTAAGTAAGTAAGTAATTCATTAGAAGAGATGCTTTCAAAGCATGCATTTCAGCTATGATATCGGGTTCTTTAGTATAAATATCAATTTACCAAAATTATAATATATTATGAAATACAAATATACATGACTAAAACTTCACTTTCACTTAAAAAACATGTATTTTATAATAATAATATGTTATTAAAAAACGCTAGTAGTTACAAGTTATTTTCACGACCGTATACGATAGAATAAGATAAGTCAACGTAAAACGTATAAGATGATATAACATACGAGGGACGAGATATTACCGAGACAGAAAGAAAAATAAGATACAAAGAGAGGAATCACTTTGGTGTAGGTGCAAAGTTTCATTTTTACAGACCTACACAAAAGAAAAGCTCAATTCTCAAGATATAAGATTTTTTGTGGAGTCATGCCGCATACGTACAAAACTCATATTGACTATGAAGGTATATGTGGGAAGAATACTAACACATATACTATAGTTACATAGATATTGCAAGCAGAGCAAAATAAAATTATCAATTTTCAAACGCCTGGGACGTACAGCTACGTTGCAGTTTGATCTTTGGTCGAACCCATTTGAATCAAACCAGGACTCTTTTGTGTTGTATTAGCAAGAAACCACCACCGGCCGCCGTGCCGCGCGGCTCAAAAGATGCTATCTAAAAAAATATGTACACACAAAATACAACCAAAAAGAGGATCGAGCACGAACATTTGTTGCATTGGCTTTCGAATCCCAACGAATAAATGTCTTTTGTGAATAATAGTTTTATTCTGCATTATTTGAGAAGGTTGCTTAGTAAAATATTCCATTGAAAAAGTGGTCATTTTATTTTGCACTGAATGCAATATCTATGGAACTACAGTATCTGTAATACTTCGTTCTTATTGTATTTGTGAAACAATTTCTACTTCAGAGTTTTGGAGCACCTGTCCTCTTTTTCTTCTTCCCGAATACTTTTTAGTTTTCTCTCTCGTAGATCCGTTGACAGAACCATAGCCCTTTTAGTTTATCATCATATTTTTATAATTTATAGTTGAGAAAAGTTCTCGGAGGGGGGGGGGGGGCATGACCCCGTGAACATCCTCTGTATACGCCCCGTATGGTCTGGCTGTACTTCCAATTTAAAGTTTAATTATAGAATATTACATCCTTACATTTTAGCTCAAACCATCAAAATTCACAGAATGTTTCTCTCCTCACTACATAACCTTTCACACCTAAAACTTTTATCGTTAATAGGCGTGTTTTATTGGGAAATTTATCCGCAGCGAAGCAAGATCTTACACACACTACAAATACAACAACCAGCTGCCAAAAAAAGTAGATGTTAAATTTGGCTGCGGATTGCATGTTCGACACAAGAAGATTTAATTCACAATAGACATGATATAAGACTTGTATCATGCTTAAAATACTATATTTCCATAGATATTGCATGCTACATTGTTTAAGAAGGTTGCAAAGTAGCATTTGGGCGTGTTGGAATCTATAGATATACATTTATTTGTTGGGATTCGAATGCCAATGCAACCATTGTTCGTGCTCGATCCTCTTTGGTTGTATCTTGTGTGTGTGTAAATATTTTTTAGACTCAATGGCCGACGGTCTTTGGTGAATGATCATTTTTGTTGCATTGTTTCAGAAGTTTGAAAGATTGCACTGGGACATAAGACAACATGCGGCTGCCTATGCCCGGCTGCCAATGCGTTTTTTTGGGAAACTGCCCATAGCTTTCCAAAAATGTATAAACAAAAGAAGTCAGTAGCTGCGTTTTATTGGGAAATTTATCCGTAGCGAAGCAAGATTTTACACACACTACAAATACAACAATCAGCTGCCGGAAAAAAATAGATGTTGAATTTGGCTGCGGTTTGCATTTTCGACACAACAAGATTCCATTCACAATAGACATGATATAAGACTTGTATCGTGCTACAGATACTATATTTCCATAGATATTCACGCAGAGCAAAATAAAATTACCAATTTTCATTTATGCTACATTGTTTGAGAAGGTTGCAAGATTGCACTTGGTCGTGTTGTAATCTATAGGTACACATTTATTTGTTGGGATTCGAATGAAAATGCAACCATTGTTCGTGCTCGATCCTCTTTTTGGTTGTATCTTGTGTGTAAATATTTTTTAGACCCGCTCCTGTACCCGTTCCCAATCAACCTTTACTCCTGGACAACCTAAGGCATGGCACCCTGACAATATTGTTTCAACATCCATTAATTTGATAATATTATGTTTTACTTTTTTTATTTTTTATTTTAAAATCTTAAATCTGAAATGTTTCACCCATTTAAATATCGTTAGAAAATCAATTCAAGTTCACATCCCCACGCCCAAGCCTCCATCACGGCTCCAACTGAACATTTAAACCTGCCTACCTACCTGAGCTCCCAATGTCTGGCACTCAGCCACAACAATTCTTACATTCAGTCATTTGATAATTACCCATAAGTTTCTTTTTTAATTAGTATTCAAAAAAAACCTAAAATCTAACACACATTTTAATTTCTTAAAAAAAAACCTGAAATATAGTATGCATTTTTATTTCTTTTTATCATTCTTTCTTATTATTCTTTCGATGTTCCTATAGAACTAGCATATTACTAGTTGAAGTCAATGACCATGCACTTGAAGTGTTTTCTATTCAATTCCTTCCTTGATGATGATGATGCTTAGTCAACATATGTATCTACTGTCATAAATCCCCCGTAATAGTACTTTCTTTTCTTTATTGCTTTCATATTTCTTTCTGCTGCCTTCATGTCAGTATTTTTGTTTATCTATAGCTACACATTGCTTGTGCACCCACCACCGATATATACAGTACCTAATACCATTCATCTTTGCTATACCTGCCAGCGACGCTGCCCATATCATACCAATCACACACACATACACTAAATACCAACTACCACACATACCCGACCGCACACGTCACACATCATCCACCGTCCCGCAACCCAACAATATGTTTTGGTACCAAAAAATAAAAATCACAACATTGGGGTATCATTGAATGAAAGTATTAACTTGATGATTTATTGTTTTTGTTAAGATAAAACGACTGTATGCTCCAACCCCCCTTCTTCTCATTCTCCCGCATAACATTATTATGTTAATTGGTTTTGTGGTAGTACAATTTCTCTAGGTCAAACGGTCCCCCTTTTTTGTCATCATCACCAATCATATACACACACATACACAAACACATACACACATCAACTACCACACAAACACAAACCGCACGCGTCACACAACTTCCCCCTTTCTTGAAGACAATCGTCGATAAACATGTGTTTTGAATGTTTGCAGATCAAAATGGCAAGCGAAAATCTTGCTGGGTAAACTAATCCAAATTCGTGTTGTACGGCTAAAAAAAGAATCCCTATATTTCACGGTACGTCCGAAATTGGGTTCAAGGTTGAACTGATGAGCATTCCTTGCGAGATGAGTATTACGGGGACAACTGCAGCTGGTTACTTCGAGTGAACATTTTTTATAAAAGAAGCGATAAAATAAGGAAAGACATGAAACATTGCGCCAGTGTTTTAAAGGGGAAATTTTTTCAGTGGCAGTTCTATTTCCTATTAATCTTAACGCTCTTTTTCTTTCGAGCAGGTATAGCGACGTTTGCGAAGCACATACCCGGAGGTGTGCGCTATACTCGAGTCTTTGGCGTATAAACCCTTTCCAAATTGTAGTCAGATCAGAAGGTGAAAAAACTTCTTACACCGATACAGAAAACCTAAGAACTTAGAAAGGTATGGTTAGCTTTAACGACAGAAGACAGCATTGAGTTTTCGAAGCATTAAATGTGTAAAAAGTGGGAATCAGACGTGAATTCGTTTAACTTGTATTGGAAGGTCCAGAAGATAGCTTTTAATCCAACGAACAAGAATATCATCGATCCAAAAACATGCATTTTCGATAATAGTGGTTAATACCAACTCTATCAAATGCCTCGGAAATATCAAACGCATTAACTTTACTCTCATCAAAGTGATGTAAAGATATGTTCCACTGTTCGGTGAGATATGCCAGCAGTTCACCTGAACAATTGCTGCAGTCATGAAAAGGTTTCGGTCTTCGTAATATTCTTTAAGCTAGCGGTTAATCAGCGTTTCCATGACGTTAGAAATAAGGGGCGTAAGTGCTATGGTTCGGTAGGAATGATCCCTCTTCCGAACCATAGCACCTTTCTTAGGGACAGGCTGGACAAGTGCTGTTTTCCATCTGTCAGGAAAGATTCCAGAAGAGTAGAAGCGATGAAAAAGCTAACGCTAACAGTGGTTTTGCCAGTGTGGAAGAACACCTCTTCAGAAGAATTGGGGGTAAACCATCCAGGCCAGCGGATTTGTGTATATCAAGATCTTTGAGAACTCTTGCTTCGAAAAAATCGGTCCCATGAAAAAAATTACATTCTCAAGTATGGAAGGGGCAACGAAATAGGCTGCGAGCAAGTTTGCCTTATCTGAAGAGTACACAATTGGTTTGTCATATGCAGAGTTTTTTCCGCAATTTTTGGTCTTGCAAAAATTTGGTTCGTTCAATAACGAAGTTACAGAAGTTCCTTGCTTGTTTGTGCTTTTTCCAAATTTTTCTCTGTAGGGTCTAGGGTTGGCTTTTGTTTGGATTAAATACTTTTTACTCTGTTAGGAATACAAGCAAGCATCCCTAGAAGAAGAAGAAGAAGAAGAAGTGATCATTTCAGCACTGGCATCAATGTCACTATCGAGGAAGCGTAGTCACCAGTTAAGGTTACGGAAGAAATTATTCACGCCATCCCAGTTGGCTTTCTCGTATTGCCAAACGGTCTTGGTCGGGAAGTTTTTCTTTAACTGTATGGGTGGAGGACGAGAAATTATCTGAAATGACACAATAATATAAAGTTCCAAATGGAAAAGTTGCAATAATGGTATATTTATCACGGTGCCAGGTAAGGAACAAGTCAAGAGCTGGGCTTGCCCAGGAACATCCGGTATTCGATTTCAGTGCGAGGACAATGGGAAACAATTTTCCAAATGGAATCGCACAGTGCATCGTTAAAAGTCGAATAACTGTCGAGATTTGGGCTCCAGTAATGAATAATATGCTTGCGGACAGTGAATTTGAGCCAAAAGAAATTAAAGTCCGTGTTGAAGCATTGACCGTATATGGGAAGGCAAGCAAAATCATTCCTTATATATACGACGACACCATGGTGGGGATCAAAGAAATGGCACTAATGTGTATCCATGTAGAGTAAATTCGGATAGATCAGTATTCGCTCCAACCTGAGTTTCATTTGATGCCAAAACAGCTGGCCTGTTTTGCTCAGATGAAAGAAATTCTTTCTTAAGCCGCCTAGAAAAGACGACAAGAAAATCACTCACCATTTAAAAAAATAATAACACACAAAACACAACTCGGATTAAGTCGAACTGCGAGGGGTAGGCCCGAATTAATTTATGCAATAGCAAACTGTCCTGGGTGTTATGCCTATAAGACAGTTTACATACCAAAAAATGGGCACAACTGGGTAATTACATTGGACGGCACGGCAAGATTTTTGACAAAAACAAATAACATTTACGTTGAAAATAACACAGTTTGAATTTATAAAAACTATCAAAACCACAATACTTAACGGTTTTTAGTAAAGTGAAGTACGCCATCACACGTCTTAGATAACAAAGAATTTATGAAAAAAGTATTTCGAAAATTGTACGACGGATTTTGATAGAATCCTGTTTTTTATTTTTAGTTTTATTAATTTTTTTTTTAATTTTGGTATGCACTTTTTTAGAGTTAATAATATGCACGTGATTATAAAATTAAAATTTATTTTTTTTGATTAGTTTTAAAAATATTGATTTTCAAAAAAAAAAAGATATTCAAAATTTTGATATGCATAATTAATTTGGCTAATTAGATCTCATCAAATATAAAATTTGATAGAAAAAAACTGTTACATGAAAGGTCCGTTAACAGACGTTATCTCATTTTTTTTATATTCACGAATCCTAAACTTGTCTTATAGTCCCTATAATCGCAAGTAAAAATAATCTATCACATTAAGACAATTCAGATGACATTCAAGTATACACTGCAAATCATCATTCAATAAACGTACGATGTTTGCAGAGTATAGTTAATGACAAGGTATACCGTATACACCAAGTGATAAGGATATAGAAAGGCTAAGCTTCGTGAGCCTTAATTGATTTAATATGCGCGAGGCTGATAGAGCGCTGACACTTTTTTGGTTTTGTTTTTTTTTTCGACTTATATTTTTTGTGCGGGTAATTTTTTTCAACACGCGCGGGGGAATTTATGCAGTGGCACTTGTTTTTTGTAGCTTATTTTTTGTTTGCACGCAATAACGGCAAAGCGACCATCCCCGGTTAGCTTTAGATCGACACCAATGTGTCATGTTTTCAATATTTTTTGGGGAGTCCCAAATTTGACTTTTCATTAATGACGCTCATTTTCTGTCATTTTAATTATTTTTGTTTTTATTGTTTATATATTTTGCAGGCAATTATTAACATAACAAATAAAGTAAAAAAATAGCTAGAAACTATTAATAAAGTAAACATTTTGTGCAGTCGCTTCTATTTTCCCTAGAAATTAAAAATAAAAAGTAGGCGAAGTTGTTTATAAATAACTTGTGAACGAAATATAAACTTCAGAAATAATGTCTGACATAATGACCGACATAATTGTTTTTAATACAGGCGCAGCCTTTTTTATTTATGCATCCGCTCTTTTTCCTTTTTATAGAATTAATCGTTTTATGGATTACACCTCAATCTCAATTTGTCTGAAAATCCTAATTTACTAAGCCGCTGACGAACAGTACACATAGCTTTTCATATTCGTTTTTGAACTCATAACTCTAATCTTTTAATATGGATCTTTAACGCCATTGATTTCTCAACTTGATAGCAATATCAAATGAGAAGCAATCGTATGGAATTTAATGAGTCGAAAAGACAATGTATAGTCTTTTTCTAAGGCGAAATATGTATCTTTTGCATAATTTAGGCCGACCATCTTAAAAAAGCCCTTAAAGCGTTTGTTGATTATAAAAAAATAAACGTAAATCTTCAAACAGCTGAAAAAGGGCCCCAGGGACTGCATTGCCTCAGGGCCACAACATTCTTAATCCGGCTCCGTCGCAAATAGATATAATGCTACTTAGGGTTGTTGAAAATATAACTCTTTATTTGAAAACGTACAAGAGCTACGACAATCACGATTGATTCGTTTTTTTTACCCATTCACTGCAAAAGATTCATGATTGCAATAAAAAAAGGAAACCAATCAATTTCAATTTCAATCGGTTTCGAAGTGAACAAAACTGAACACAACCAAAGAATTTGGGGAAGAGCGGAAATTTGCATGACGCGGAATGTTTTATTCCGCCACTGATCTGAACGTATTAAAAGTCTTAAAACTAAAACACGTCACAGTTTCTAGTTTCTAGTAATTTAGTAATATTGAGCACGCCATCCAACATAATTATATAAGATTTTGAAAGAAAAAAATCTGATTTTTGTATACCTACATTTTTATTAATTTATTAATACATACATACATAGCTGGCGATTATATTTTACTTAAAATGTGTGTGTTGACCAATTTTTTAGATATGATTAGGTGGAATTTAGAATCTTCCTTCGGCTTTTTTACAAAGTTGAAAGTCAAACCGGATAAGGATAAAAGCACTGATGTTATTTATAAAATCAACTGCAAAAGAAAAGCGGACGAGCCCTGTAACTTATGTTACATTAGAACCACCAAACAATTCTTGCGCCAACGTTTGTCTAACCATAAATCAGACATCAACACTAACAACCCTGGTAAAACAGCTCTTGCTTCTCATTCTATTGAAAGTGGCCATCTTCCCGATTTTGAAGCAGTCCAAGTTTTCCAAACGGAAAAACATACCTCCAAGAGATACACCCTCGAGACCCTGCATATATTAAAAAACAAAAACAATATGAACCGAAAGCAAGATACACAGAGTATATCATCAGTATACTGTTCTCTTGTTTCTACATAAAAACAAAATATCTCTTTTTCTCTTTCGCTTTCAATCTAAGACTAAACTTCTTAAGTAGAAGTGTTTTTTCATTTTTTTAAATTCAAAAAATTCAAATTATATTAATTTAAACAAAAAAAAAACCATTGTCATGACTGTGTTGTAAATTTTAAAATTTAGTTTTGCATTGTAAGTTTCTCACAATTGTTATTTATTGTGCATATAACTATATCTTGTATTTTTATGTAATAAAGTTCCCCAGAAGAAGGCAACAACCCTTGCCGAAACGTCGGGACATGCCAAAGTTACTGTTTTTGTTTGTTGCCGGATTAACTTTTCTGCGACGAACATATAAGTACGTAAATCAAATTATTCGAGATGGTGGTCAGGAAAAAGCTGAGTCGGTCTTATTTCTCTATATACAGTCCACGTATGGCTTTTATTAATTTTCAAACGAGAACAAAGACCATTAATTAAATTCGAACTAACACCGCCCAGATAGAACATTTAAGTATATGTAAATACATAAAAAACAACGTCACCATATATACGTCTGTAAGACGTATGCGGAAGAGATAAATGTCCGTCTAATATTCGCATAATATATATATATATACATACATATATTAAATCCAAAATACTTCAAATATATTGTTAAACAAACGTAGAAACTACAAACAAATATATGTATATTATACAGATACAAGCCAAGGATTTAGCTCTTCGTTATACGCAGTAAATACATCTTACAGACGTCAACGGCAACATCGTATTACCGTATATTTGACATATTATAGATAGAAAATTGACGTATATTAAACATAAAATCGACGTCCATAGGCGCCCGCAGGAAAATTCCTAGGAGGATCTTTGTTTGTATTAAAAATTTTCCACAAGGTAAAATGGAGAATAGGCGCGAAAAAGTGCGTACAACACACTAATACCCTATCACCTTATCCGAATGCTTATCCTTGTTTTGTTTTTGGTTTTCAAAATTGTTATAAGTGGACACGAATTCAAACTAGGAAAAAAATGGACACGACTGAGTTGCACGTACTTGCTCTTATTTGCCTTACCACATTGGATGACAAGATCTTTGAGAGAAACAAGTAACAGCTTCGTAGAAAATAGCATAGTTCTGAACTAATAAAGTGTCAAAACTACAAAACTCAACGGTTTTTAGTAAATATGGATTTTATGAAAATCGGAGCTAAAATTTTCGAGATGCTTTTTTATAAATTCATAATATTCAATTTTTTTATTTTATATTCACGAATCCTAAACTTGTCTTAAAAAACATATATTTCAAGTTAAAAATAGCAAATGGATTTTAGAAAGTAAGACGTACGAAACCCCTTTTTATTCTCTTTTGGTCGTTATGTATGTCTAGTATCTACTCATCTATAGCTGACTGTCTTTTTTCATTTGGATTTTGAAAAGTGACCTATCAAGTGGTGTATGTTAGTTCACAAAACAGACGGATTTTCAGTATCTTAATTTGCAAATCGGATAAAAATGTAAATGAACCCGGTAGTGAGCCAGGGAGCACTTCTAAGAATTGAGGTCGTGAGATAAATTACCAAATATTATATGTACCTATATGAGATGCAAAATATTTCGCTGAGATATATAGAAACAAAACAAAGTACAACATACGTAAATATAAATACGTCATGTTGACAGCAATGTAGTTGCATTCATCTTTATCGTTTATTACATGTTTCGTATGTATACATAATATATGCAAATAATTCAATGTAAAATGTTTATTTTATAATGCACGTAAATTATACATTTATAAAATGTTTTCACAATTATCAATTAAATAAACAGGTTTATCATAGACATATACATATTACATATATATTGTTCTTTCTGAGAATATTGTATTAAACTAAAAATAAAAAATAGCATTTTATCAACACTGGTTCATCAATTTGATATTCAAAGGTAGGCATGTGTACCCAAGAGGGTACAAGCACCCATAATCCACTTCTGTCTATCAACTCCTACTCTTACCTCCACGGGGTGAAAATCAGGTGCCTAGTACCTCAACTGGAGATTGGGTTCCAACCTCTTTGGAAGGTTTTTGGTGGCAGCAAACAAAATAGGGGGCAGGATTGTTACCACTAATGCAATACTCCTTGCATCTAGGTGGCAGCGGAAGAATTCTCTTAATGGAATCAATGGTGGCATCTACATTTCCAGTCAGGCTGAACTAAATATTTTGTGAACACATTATATGGGGTACTACGACGTTTTAGGTCTATAAGGAGCGGTTTATCTGGCTCATACCTAATAAGGACCTGGTCCTCCAGGTTGGGGATTATGACTTCCCGACCATGGAAAAAACTACTAGTTGCTAAGCAACTGAAAGCCTCGGATACGGACGGATTCACTGATGACCAACCCTGCAAACGAAATAAGGACGACGAATGTCGGATACGTACGTGGAATGTTAGGTTCCTTATCAGGCCACGTGCAGCCGAACAGCTATCGGAGGCCCTTGACTGCTGTAAGGCAGGTATAACCTCCATCCAAGAAATGCGATGGGACAGGCCAGACAAATTGGCAGGAGTGAGTGCTTAGAAATGTTTTTTGAGCTTCTGGACAAAGCATATGAGCAGTGCTCTAGCTATCACAATAAAAGTTCCGTAGGCGACTTTAAAGTCAAGCTAGGGAGAAAAGATGTCTTTGGTGGTACAATCGGAAAACAGAGCTCGTACGACACCACCTCCGAAATATTGTAATAGCTACCAAGTTCCCACATCTCAAGAATCACAAAGGGACATGGAGATCCCCTGATCAATCCACTGGCAACCAGATTGAAAACATTGCGATCGATGCAATTAACTTCTCCAGTATGATATATGTCCCAACTTTCCGCTACCGCGTTGTAGCCAAGGTACGACTGAGGATATCCCGACCAACGCCAAGAAGAGGTCATACTGAGGAAGTTTAACGTCAGATAGTTGCAATCGCAAGAAATCTCCTGGTCCTTTTCCGATCGAGTCTCAAATTACCTTCAAACGAGTCCTTTACCACCAGCATCAAGTATTGAGAACCAGTGGCAACATTGCCAAAATGCCATCAGGGATGCCGCGACTGAAGTGCTGGGATTTACACGGCCACCACAACGAAACCCCTGATTTGATGATGAGTGTCGGCAAGCACACGCAGGTAAACAAGAAGCATACAAGGCGGCGCTGCAAAAAAGGACCAGAACTACCCGTGCACTCTACGAGCACAAGAGGAAAGAGGAACACCGCCTTCTCAGAAAGAAAAAAAAGGAACATGAGAAGCGCGCGATTGAGGAAGTGGAGAGCTGTTATTGCAGGAATGAAGTTCGAAAGTTTTACCAAAAGGTACAAAGAAACTGTCAAAAGTACAAAGCTCGAAACTTGCAAAGATGATCAAGGGAACATCGTAGTAGAATCGCAGTCGATGCTGAGAATATGGAAAAAACATTTCTGTATCGAATTCCGCTATCACAACCTTGACAATCTCGTCCGCCTGTGTAAAATGACGATGGGTAACGCTCGCTGTTCCGTCAAGGTCAGTAAAGACCTCACCGACACATTTGAAGTCAAAAAAGGATTAAGACAAGGCGATGCGCCGTCATGCGACTTTTTCAGTATCATACTTGAAATAAAAGTGCAGAACTCTCACGCCAACACCAGGTGTACGATCTTTCAAAAGTCCGTCCAATTAATCGGAAGAACACAGCGTGATGTCAGTTGCTCTTTTGTGGATATTGAAACAGAAACAGCGAAAATGGGTTTAGCAGTCAATGAGGGTAAAACCAAGTTTATACTTTTGTCAAGAAGAGACACACAACATCAATGTCTTGGACAAAACATCACTATGTACAGCTATAACTTTCAGGTAGTTAGAGACTTTGTCTACCTCGGCTCCGCTTTTAACTCAGACAACAACACCGGCGCTGAAATCAAACGAAGCAAAACTCTTGCAAATCGCTGCTTCTTCGGGGTTAGGGTTGTCCAAAGCGCATGAAGACACTTTAGGCTGCTTCGAGAGAAAGATTCTCAGAGTTATTTTGGTCCCGTATGCATTAACAGAGAGTGGAGAAGAAGATACAATGAAGAACTGTACCGGTTGTACAGCGACACAGACCTAGCCAAAGAGTAAAAATTCAATGTCTGGTTGGGTCATATTTCATACAGAGGGGGTGGATGAATGCTCCGGCATTGAAAATCTTCGATTCCACCCCTGAGGGACGGCGCAGTAGAGAAAGACCGAGACTCAGGTGGCTCACAGAAATGGAAGAGGACCTCAACCGACTCCACTTGCGAAAGTGCAGGCAGCTAGCTACATAGGTACCGAGCTAGCTGGAGAAGCTTGTTGGTTGAGGCCCAGGTCAATCCCGGACAATAGCGCCGCCTAAAATAAGGTAAGGTATATTTTCGAAAAACATTTCATAAATTCATTATTATTTAAGATGAGTAGTGGCCTACTCGATTATTACTAAAAAGCTTTAACCGTGTTATTATTCTCCGTAAATTTTATACTTATATATATGTCTTTTAGCTTTTAAGTTTAAAATTTTTGACAGAAATAAAAAAATTTAAGAAACCAACGGTTATTAGATTGCATTTGCTGTTAATTGTGGCTGAGAAACGTGCTTTGTTTTGTTTGTTGTATTTTTTTATCTGTGAATATCTCATTTTAATTTATCAGTGTGGAAAGTCACGTGTTGTCGCGAAATTCTCTAAATTAAACAGTTTTTTTTTACAAGAAGTAAGAGTATTTGCAATTATATATTTTTTGACGTGATAACGTTTTATAAATCGATGACACGCTATATGTACACACGAAATAACATGGCTCATGCTCACGTTACTTTTTGCGTTCCGTGGAACGGCCTAAGCACAATATGTGGTTTGTGTATTGAATATTTTTTATAACAACTGTAAGAGGATTTAATAAATGTACACGAAACTTTGTATGTATTCTGACAGATGGCATTGTATTTTGTATTTAATGCAACAACCTTTTTGTAAATCTAGCATTTTTTTATTGTTAAGTGCGGTCTTTGAATATTCACTGCATATAGATTGTTGAATTTGCTTTTGAGGATGTTTTCGTAGTGGTTTGGTTGATCATCGTCGAAATGAAATGTCATGTAATTACAAAATGTATAATGAAGTGTGTAATGAGTGGAGTAAGTGGAATTGTATATGGTGTGAGTTAACGGGCTGTTTGTTAGTGATGGTGTTATTAATGTTTTCCTATGACGTTATCACGTAAAATTATCGTCCGCAAACTGGCTTTAACGACAACCAATGTTTTTGTTTAATAAATATATAATCTGGTTAGTAATATATGATTTTTTTTCGAATTAGTTCATGCACAGCCTAGAAAATGTAGATTTTATCGAGCAGCCATATATGATGGCCTATGCATTTACGAAAATATGGTCTAAATATCATCATGCCATATTTGGCTTCTTATTGAACCTCAGGTGGCGCTATAATCTCTCTGGGGTGGAGTCGAAGCTTTTTCGGGCCGGAAAATTGATGTCCATCTGCTCTAGTTGACCCAGCCATCTGAGACCTTGCATTTTTACTCTTTTGCCTAGGTCTATGTCGCTGTTTCTTCTCCATTCTCCGTTAATGCATACGCCAACAAAAATTACCAGAGAATCTTTCTCCGGGATCAGCCTAAGGAGTCCTCATCCGCTTTAGACAACGTCCATGTGTCTGCACCATTAGCAGGACGGGGATGTTGAGGGTTCTATAAAGGGAACATTTAGAGAGGGTTTTGCCGAAGGCCGAAGAATCACCGATTGGCAAGAGTTATTCTTCGTTTAATATCAGCGCTGGTGGTGTTGTCTGAGTTTATAGGGGAACCCCCTCTAGACAAAGTCCTTATCTACCTCGGACTTATAGCTATCCATGGTGATGTTTTCAACAAGACGTCAATGTTGGGTGTCTGTAGTTGGTGCAGTTCCGAGGGTCTCCTTTTTTAAGAATCGGGGAAATTATGCTGAAATTCCACTCATCGGGCAAGCTTTCTTCTAACCATATATTGCTTATGGTGCTTGGTGTATATTTATAGCCAAGTCATCGCCTGCAGTTTTGAAGGGCTGGGCAGCTAGGTTATCGACTCCGGTGCTCAGAAATAGCTAGTTTTACCTCATACAGATGTGGTGGGAATCGTTGATCTATTTCGCCCAGATTAAATGGACAATTCTGCCTGACAGCAGAATTCGTTTCGTCATCGCCGTTATACAATCTGCAGAAATGGTTTTCCATATTCTCAGCATCGATTGCGATTCTAGTAAGATGTTCCCTTGATCGCCTTTGCAAGCTCCAGTTCATGCTCTGTAGCTCTGACAGTTTCTTTTTACATTTTAGCAAAACTTTCAAACTTCATTCCTGCAATAACTGTCCTCAATTTCCCCGATCGCTCGCTTCTCATAATCCCTTTTTTTTTTTTCTTTTTGAGAAGCCGGTGTTTCGCATTCCTCTTCTGCTCGTAGAGCACACGACATTCATCATCAAACCAGGGGTTTCATTGTGGTGGCCGTGTAAAAACCAGCACTTCAGAGGCAGCTTCCCTGATGGCATTTTGGCAATGTTTCTACTGGTTCTCAATACTTTATGCTGACTGTATAGGATTAAATCGCCTACCTGGCGAAGGGAATTTGGAATATGAATCGCATGCACTTCCGTAGCTAATGAAAATTGCATATACCCTCGTCAGCAGGTTCCCATGTAGTGGCTCGGCTCATCGACTTTTAACAGAATCGCATATCCGAGGTAAACATCGCTGTTAACATCGAGTGTTAACTCCGAAACGTTTATAATTTTTTTTCACACAAGCTATTGTTGGCCTAGATTATCATTTTCTACAGCCTATTAATTTAAGACCATTTCAATGAGTCCGAAAAGCTCTTTGGATGTGGATCTTTAAGGGCTTCGTATGCAAAAGTCATTGAATTCTGAACATTAAAGCATTATCAAATGAAAATTAATCGTGTGGAATTTAATGCGTCGAAAAGACAAGCTGTCGTATGTTTCTAAAGCGAAATATGGCCCTTGCAACTATCCATGAGTGGCACTTGTATCATTTTAACCGACCATCTCAAAAAAGCCCTGAAGCGTGTGTTTATTAAACAAAAATAAATGAACATCTTCAAACAGCTGCATCAGGGCCCCAACATGATTAATTCGGTCCTGTCGCAAGTAGATATAATGCTACTTAGGGTTGTTTAAAATATAACTTTTTATTGATTCGGTCTTTTAAATTTAATTCATTATAAATACATACACAATGCCTGATTAACTTTTTCGCGACAAACATATTTATATTTACCTAAATCAAATTAATCGGCCTGATCAGAATACTCCCCCAAACTATTTCCATGATCACATTAGAAATCACAAAACCCCAACTTAGCATTATTGCACATTTCATAAATCATGCTCACTAAGTTTATTTGTCAACAAAAATTGATTTTTCCTGCTTAAACTGTACCTCAATTTTAAAGCCTAATTTTTGTCGTTCGTTCGTAAGGTTAAAAGGGCCCCTGGAACTGCATTGCCTAAGGCCCCCATTATGGTTAATACGGCCCTGTACATGGGTGGGTATTTTGAAGTATTAATATGATAGAATGTTAATATACACGTTTTCATAAATCTTCTGTCCCATAACTATTCAGTATAGGTACCGATCTAGTTAATCATATCCCTATCAGGTCAAGTAAAATTTTTGCTTTCACCCTAATTGTACACCCTACTTTAAATAGCTACTGCTCACTTTCTTTTTCGTGAAAATAACAGCTTAGTGACAATATGCACAACATTTTACTCTAGGGGGATCCCAGGATGCGATCTCTAAACATAAGAGCTGGGTAAAGTATAGTGGATCCAAATAGATACCGGATGAAAAGTGATTGCTTTCATGCATTTGTATATGCTTACAAACATATTTACTTAGGTATATATCTACTGTTTTATGTTACACTGTATCAAAATACAATATTTCACATTTCAATTATATAAATGGTGAAGTGTTGAAGTAATTGGAATTTTATATTATATGAGATTCAAAGTAGTAATCACTTTTAAATAAACTTAGAAGGAAAAGAAAAAACGTTCCTACTACATTTTCATTCTAATATAATCACGTTCATATTTTACCATACATTTTCGTATGTATTTATATTTAGATGTGTATATATAATTCTTTTTATTATATAAAACTCAGAGCAATAAGAAGCCCTATTTTCTTATATTTCGACTTCTTGGACGTACAAGAACGACGACGGATGTACGCAGGACAGGCACCGTCCTATTATCCAAGTCCAAACTGAAAAGAAAACACCCTTTATTCCAATATGCTAGTTTACGATTTTAATTAAACACGCCTCGTTTGACTTTTTCCTCACCTTTTTTTGTTTCTGTCCTTTTCTAACGTTCGGATTGTTCCTTATTAAAGAAACATCTTACCCTCCCACTTCTATTACATTTAATGTTGTGGAGAATTCGTCGTCAGGGAGTGACTTAAAAGAGGTTTTCCTTTTAACAATAAACGTGTAGGGGATTTTTTTGGTTAATATCATAAAATTCATTCAGTAGGTTTTATATTGCTGCTTTCAAAGACGTTGTTGATTTTATTCAAAACCTAGTCTCAGAAACGATTTTTTCAAGGACTTAGCTATATAATGTGTGAGTGAAAAAGAATACGTAGTGCTTTCGTGATGGATAATGACAGTGGATTTATATTTTTAAACCCCATAGCCCGTCGGATCAATTGGAAAATCTATCTGATTTGAAGGTTAATTAGGTAGATACCTGTCGTGATTTGTGAAAACTTTTACCTGTAGGCACCTACCTAATTTTAAAACACATAAGTGTAGTGTCTCTTAAAGAAGTTTTTTTAAGTGCTATTTAAAAAAAAAAATTAAATGTAAATCATATCCGGCAAACTATCGTAGTTGTAACAAGAGCATATTAATAATTAGAAACTGTGTTGTGTTTAGTGATTTCGGGTGATTCCTATGAACATTAACGGTTATGAGTGAGTGAATTGAAGGTGTTGTTGCAGTTCTGTAAACTTAAACATATGGAGATAGATTTCAAATCATTATGTAAGACAACAGGTATACATGTTTACCATCTACCAACACATTTTCATTTGAGTTAAAAAAGAAATCAGCTCTAAACGTTTCTTGAGGAAGTGAATATGTAGGTACTTATCTTGATTTGATGAACGTCTGGGGACGGGGAATACAGTAAAACACGCATAAGTACATTCCCCAAAATGTTGGCTTCTTTAAGCACTTAAGCAGGTGAGGCATTCATTTCATTCGCTAAAGAACCCGAATGAAGCAGATATCCGAATTCTTTTTTTAGTTTAAGACACCTACCTAAGAAGTTTTCAAAGTTTTTGAATATGGAGCAACATATACCTATCTATATTAAAAAAAAATCTATTTTTGTCCCCTACTTTTATTCACACAGAAATCATAAAAAATAACAAAAATAATTAGTATGTAAAAGTAAAACTAACTTATTATATAGTTCCTTGATGGCACCACATACTTAAACGAGTGCAACCCCATCAACTGAGCGAAAAATATTTCACAGATAAGAGGCACTAAACCGAACGAAGTTGTTAAGCGGGAAGCACATACTTATACTTATTCGTAAACTTTTGTCAGATTTATTTAAAAACAATGGGCACAACTGGGTCGCACGTACTTGCTCATATGTGCCTAGTCACATTGGATGCAGGATCTTTGACAGAAATAAGTAACTTTTAAGTTGAAAAATCACACGATCTGAACCTATAAATAGTATCAAAATCACAACACTTAACAGTTTTTAGTAAAAATGAAGTACACCATCAGACGTCTCAAATAATAGTGATTTTATGAAAAATGTATTTCAAAAATTGTAGGACGGATTTTGATAAAATCCTGGCTTTTATTTTTCTTTAAAAAAATATTTTTTTCAGATTTTGGCATACAAGGTGATCGGTATAAGGTGCATCAAAAAGCTAGAGCAAGTAGATTGGATTAAGACATGAAAAAATCTTATGGGGGGGGGGGGGGTCTATTTCATCCCATTTAGGCGGGAGGGACAATTTAAAATATTTATAATATAATATTTTTGGCCCTACGAACTATCTTCCAATAACCAAAATGAACTAATTCTCCCCAATTTTTTTGGTTTGACTTAGTTCATACATTTGGGAGTTAGTTTATATGAATGCAATTTGCGATTTCAAAAGAGTAATGACGCCATAAGACATTATTACAAACAGCTATAAATGAGAAAAAAAAGCGAATTGTGAATAGAATGCAGTTCCGAATTTAACATTACTTACAAAAAACCTCGCAAGCAGGGGTTTGTAGAGGGCAGGATGATTTTCAAAACAAGCCTTACATTTTGCTATTATGGTTTTGAAAAGAATAGTTTACAAAATCGCGCGATTTTTTTTAAACTATTCTGTTCTAAACCACAATAGACTTATCCGCGAAATTTGGTTCTAATTAAATGATAGCGGGCGGCATTGGCGTAGGAAATAATGTGTTTGCTTCTGACCTGGAGCTCCTCAGTTCGATACTCAGGTTGAGAAGACATTTTTCTAACTCCTAGTGCAAGCTAGAGCCTCCCGTGAGTTTTAAGTGAGAAAAAAGTCACCTAATTCGCGATCTACTGCGCAAGAAAAAAAATTCTGTCAAGTTGCATTCTAAAAGGCAATGTGCCTTACAGACACTTAGTTAAAAATATTATTAAAAAAACTGCTTCTCAATTTTTTTTTTATTAAAATCGTTGGAGCCGTTTTCGAGAAAAACAAGCTTTTCCAGACAGACAGACAGAGGGATTTTTTTTGTCGATCACTTTTTAAGGCCTCTCTATGATCGTAATGTCATGTTTGATTGTTATCTCAATTTCGTACGAATCCTAAACTTGCTTTATAGTAGATACCTATAATCAATAATATAAAATTGGGCACTTATCCAAAATGGGTATTTAAACGTGAAGCACTTATCCGAGTTTTATTGTATTATTAAATGCCTTTTATTTTTTAGATTAAGCAAAACTACTAAAGACAATATTGGCATTCTTTGCGAAAATAAAACTAAGTATATAAAAATTCATTAAATAGCTAATAATTGTTTCTATTTGTGTAAACCTAACTTCACACATACATACGTATATAGGTATTTAGACATTAATAGTAGGCATACTCATCCGATATCCGAATTTCTTGCATTAGATGTAATGAAATATCTACTAAAGATATATAATTAGGTGAAACTAGAGCAAGATCTTGTATTTAAACAAATATAAATATCTACCTAGGTATTAATATAAAAACGGGAAAAGGTACATAACTACCCAAGACCTCCTAACTTACTCACATATATGTAAATAATATACATATGCGTAAGTAGTTATTTAAAGAATCATAAATCTTTATTTAATTCTCTTTGTATACAGAGTAATCGGTTATTAAAATAAAAGTGCAACCAACAGAAAAGCAGATTTTTAGAACATATCCGGGTTTACCTAAGTGTTTAACTACGTAGAAGTACCTACCCACATTTATAGATAAAACCAGAATTACCTATCAATTTATAATAATAATCTTCTTTATATTCCTGCTTTTGAATGGGGTCTATCTAATAAGTTAGGTAGGTATCGTAAATAAATGCTTTTCATTTCAAACAAGGCTTACTTACCTAATTTGAATCCTGAAAATAAACACTACATATGCATACATTTTTTTGCCGAGGATTTTATTTCGTGTGAACCTAGAAGGTGCAGGGTCAAAAGTCCACAGGTCCATAATGGACTTTTGATCCACTTGGTTTTGCCAAATCAATGATGGACTTTTGACCCACCCAGATGAGCCAAAAGTCCACACGAAAATATTGTGAATTTCTGACCCATTGATTGTGGATTTCTGACCCACTTATGTATGTCCTACTTAACACTTTTGAAAGTGCAATGCGCCGTACAAATATATTAAAGTTTGCGGTGTATAAACAGTGAAATAGGTTTGGGGAACTTTATGACCGACTTTCTTTCTTATATTAGGTAATATTAATACTTTTTTATGGACCTTTGGCTCATCAGGGTGAGTCAAAGGTCCATAACTGATTTGTGGTCTTTTGATCCTCCCAATAGGTTCTATTATGGACCTTTGACCTGTGGATTTTTGACCCTGCGCCAACCTAGAAAATTCGAACCTTATTTTCCCGTGCAGCGATAAAGAAGAAAATATTAGTAGTAGTAGTTTATTTAATGTTGTAAATCATGCCGTTTTGTGACTGGTTACAATATGCCGATCGGCCATGTAGTCACTCAGCTATGCGCTCGTATGCATAAGTCTGGGGTGGAATAGCGTAATGTGATAATTGAAAATTGACAATCAAAATTTATATTTTTTGCTCCATGTAAGGTGATTATCAAAATTGAAATTGTCATTTTCAATTGAAATTCTGCATTGTTGCTTTCAACTCCCTAAAAAATGAAAATACAATAGTACACTGGTTTTTTCATGAAAATTCTTGTAACAGTTTCCGAGAAAAATAAGCTTATACTTAACGGTTATATGGCAAGTACCCGGGTACCGTTAATATTTGAGCGAAAAAAAACTAAAAAATGTCCTCTGTAGAACGTCAACATAACCTTATATTCCAAATTTGAAGACGATTGGCCCAACTAATCAAGCTGTAGTCCAAAATACATCCGTACAGACAGACAGACAGACAGACGGACGGAATTTTGCCAGTTACTCAAATATATTTCCCTATCATCGTAATGTCATGTGATTTTTATCTCAACAATTTTATCCTACACGAATGCATAACTTGCATTATAGTATTTATCTACAATCACAAGTAAAAATATTTTGTGAAAGAAATAATAAAAATAAGTAAAGTGCAATGTGTACATCATTGGCAATTTTTAATAAGGCCAACAGAGTGAGAAATGAAAAAAATACTTAGTAATAAAAAGTCCAAGAAGTTACAGCCAAAATGACATTTCATTCTTTATAGAACTGTCGGTGATGTATTTTAAAGTGACCAATTGGGTAAAATTCGACACAAATGTATAACAAACAAAATGGACATGACTGGGTCGCACGTACTTGCTCTTATGTGCCTAATTACATTGGAAAGCAAGATCTTTAACAGAAACAATTAAGATTTATGTTGAAAATAACACAGTTGAAACTTATAAAAAGTATGAAACCACAATACTTAACAGTTTTTTAGTAAAAACGAAGTATGCCATCACACGTCTTAAATAACAAAGAACTTAAGAAACAGGTATTTCGAAAATGTTTTTAGAATTTATTAATTTACATTTAAATTTTAAATTTTAAATATTTTTTTTTTGATGTTTTAAAAAATATTAAATTTTCAAAAAAAAAATTTCAAAAATTAATTAAAAATAGAAAAAAATAATTATTCAAATTTTTTGTAGAATTTATTTGGATACTTAAATCTTTTCAAATAATTTTTTTTATTGAAATCCATTGAGCCGTTACTGAGAGAGTCGAAAATTAAAAAAAAAGTTTTATGAAAGGTACCGTTAATAGACTTTTCCGGGAAATTTGGTTCTAATAAGCTGATAGCTACTACCGACACAAAAAATCTCAACAATTTTCATTAAAATCGTTGAAGCCGTTTTCGAGAAAAATAAGTTTTTCCTTAATCGTTATACCTATGGTACCGTTATTTTTAGCCTTAAAAATGTAACCTCTGAGGAATACCAAGAGATACACACATAACAAATTGGAACGCAAGCGCTTAATCCGTTTATGCTGCAGATCGATATACAGCCGGACAGACAGACAGACAGACGGACATTTTTTGTCAATGACTTTTTTAGGTTTCTCTATGATCGTATTGCCATGTTTGATTGTTATCTCAATTTTGTTTATATTCACGAATCCTAAACTTGCAAAAATCCCTATAATCGCAAGTAATAAAAGAATTCAAATCATCTATTTAATGTTGTACGGCCCCTCAATTGAAAACCTTTGAAGATTTAGACAAGAATCATTTTGTTAGGCAGCTATTTGGTGTGACCAACATGAATAAAATTCGACACAAAGTGTTTGGGACGGAAATGAAAGAAGTCTAGTCAATTATGAAATGTTGTAAGGTACATCAGTAGAAAGCCTTTGAGGCATTAGAAAAGAATAAGTCGGCTACCATAACACGAAACCCCATAAGATAGTAGACAAATAATTTTGATAAATTTTCTTGTTCCACCCCGCTTCATTAATAAGATGTTTGATAATGCATATTTGCTATGAAAACTGTTAAAAATAATAGTTAAAATCCTTTTTTTTTGTGGTTGATAGATGGAGCAAAGTAGTCCAAGGATTAATTTGGTCCATTTGAAACTTTTAACAATATATATCTCCATAATCTATAGAACTGGAGCAAAGTTATTATTGTATTTCAATACCACAGATACAAAGGGTCATATCTGTGTGAAAAAAATAACCCTTTTTCACATAAAACAAATAGCCTCTTTTTGCTGTATTAAATGCTTACAATTAAATAATACAAATAAAAAAAATTCATTAATTTACTTCAAATACGTTCAAAACAAAAATAAATATCAACTTTTAGCAAAACAACAAAAAATCACTTTTAATAACAATAAAAAATATTTCAGCAACATTAAAAAAAATATTTCAGAAATGTTTCTTTTTTCCTGAAATGTTTTTTTAAATGTTTCTGAAATGCTTATTTAGGTCTGGACGCTTCGCGAAATATTTCTGAATTTTTCAAGCATTTTAATCTAGTTCACACGTGTTTTGTTTTTATTTGTTTGTATTTTGTTCATGATGACAAAACGTAACACTATGATTGCTAGTTTTTTACAATACATCTTGACGTACAAAACTGGATACGTTAAATGGGAAACAAATAAACATTTCAGAAATGTTTCTGAAAAAAAAACATCTCAGACACATTTCTGAAATGTTTTTAAACAAATGAAAAACATTTCAGAAATGTTTTTTAAACAAATGTTTCTTTGGTTTGGACACACCATAAAGAATTAACAAAACAATAAAAATCTGTGTTAACTTTATTAAAGTTCACACTGTTCTTGCACACCAAATGTTGCATTTCAAAAATTAAGCAAATTTGGTACATGAACTATACAGGTCAATTGCTTCTTACCAACTGCAAATTATATGAAAAAATGGGCACGACTGGGTCGCACGTACTTGCTCTTATGTGTGTAATTACATTGGAATGCAAGACCTATGACAAAAACAAATAACATTTACATTGAAAGTAACACAGATTGAACTTATAAAAACTATCAAAACCATAATGCTTAACGGTTTTTTAGTAAAAATGAATTACGCGACCACACGTCTTAAATAACAACAAAATATGAAAAAAGTATTTCGAAAATTGTAGGACGGATTTTGATTAAATCCCGTTTTTTATTTTTAGTTTTTTGAAACATTTTTTTTTTTAAATTTGGTTATAGTTTCTTAGAGTTTTTTTTAATATACATGTGATTAAAATTATAAAATAATTATTTTTGATAGGTTTAAAAATATTGATTTTTCAAAAAAAAATCAATAATTAATTTTAACTAAAAAAAGTCATTCAAAATTTTGATGTATGCAGAATTAATTTGGCTATCTAGATCGTTTTAAATATAAAGTTTGACAGAAATACACCCGGACATTTTTTGCCAATGACTTTTTTGGGCTTCTCTATGATCGTAATGTAATGTTTGATTGTTATCTCATTTTTTTTTTATATTCACGAATCCTAAACTTGCTTTATAGTTCCTATAATCGTAAGTAAAAATTAAAAAGTCAACTCATGGGGTTACTTTTGTAACTTTTTTCCTAGCCGAAAATAATTTGCATAGTTTATTATTATTAGTATATTACGCCTTATCAAAAAGCGAAGAGCTGGGTTGGACTTTCATTCAGAACCACTTAAAAGCTTCCATTTTTGCAGATTAACAACACACACACAGGAATGGTTGAGAGTATAAGTTACTAGACCTTGGCTCCATAAGAAGCTGTCGCGCCAATAAATTTATTTATTTAATATTAAATTCAAATAAATTGGCATTAGTATGAATTCGTTTTCGATTTTCAAATCCCTTCGAAAAGCAAATCTTAAGGTTCGATGGACAAATGCGAATTCCTGAAAAAAGAATGTAGAATTTCTAAAATTCATTATATCCTCAGAAAGAATCAAGACTAACCAAAGTGAAGTAGAAGCAATAACCGCATGTACGCATTCCCTCATCTATCCCAAAACAGTTAAAGACCTACGATCGTTTCTAGGCCTATCAGAGTCTTACCGAAGATCTATTAAGGACTATGTTAAATTAGCAAAACCCCTGGCAGTCTCAGAGGGGAAGATGGACGAACGGCCAAACAAGCCTCTAGTAAACAAATTATTAACTTTGGTAACGAAGCCCTCGAGGCTTTCCAAAAATTAAAAAAAATCCCTCATCTCTGAAGATATAATTCTCAAATTTCCGACTTCAAAAAAGAATTCCATCTAACAACAATGCTTCAAACTACGCTGTAGGCAAACCACTAGAACAAGATGGTAAGCCTAGAATGTTTATCTCCCGAACTCTTTCAGAAGAAGAAGAAAATTTCGCAACAAATGAAAAAGAGATGTTGGTTATCATATGGTCGATCAATACTCTTAGAAATTACCTTTGCGGTTCAGCAGCCTATAAATGTCTTCAAGAATCAGATAATTTTATTGGAAGGAGCTCTAGCTTATTTAAATAAATACTACACATAGACATTGATAAATTCTCGAAATATGCCTTAGTAAGAATCTTAAAATCAAGATCCGCTGAAGATATATGTAAATCAACCTCTAAGAGAATTAATACTCTCTTTTGGTTTTCCACCAACCAATTTCGCAATTCTTATTCAGTTCTTTTTATGAAAATTTTTTTTTCAATATTTAAGTGTCTAAAACACCTCCTTATACGAGAACAATGAACGAACAAATAGAACATTTCCACCCGACGGTTTTCAAATATAATATTTCCATACATTCCACAATAGGCAAGAAATCTCGCAAATAATCCCCAAGAGCTTGGAAATTGCTTTAATGTGCGGTCATAGTGTGGAATAAAATTTTAAAAGCATTAAGGGAACTTCAAAGTTTTTATTCGATTTTTCAGTTTTCAGCGGAAAAATTTAAACGCCATTTTATATATTTAAAAAATGTGAAAAAGTATGATTTTTTTTAAATCTTGGGAACGGTTTTTAAATAAAACGGTATTAATTTAACAACGTTTGTAAAAAAATAAAAAAAAATAATTGAAGAATGTAAAATTATGCACAAAAATAACTTTTATTTAAAAAAAATTAAAAAAAAATTAACTTACGCATTTTTTAAAATATTGATTTTTCAAAAAATAAAAAAAATTATTAAATTATTAAAAATAAAAAAAAAATTCTAAAAATGTTGTATGTTTTAACATACTTTGGCTACCATCATCTTGGTATATATCGTTGTAAAAACCGGTCATATGGGGGTTACCATTTTTAGCCAACCAACTTTATTTTTTTCCACCAAAGTATATACCATACCTATAAAAGTAAACTGAATTTTTTTCATAAAATTCTTTAAGCCGTTTTCGAGAAAAATAAGTTTTTACTTGACGGTTATATGACAGGTTCCGTTGATATTTGAGCTAAAAAAAATTAAAAAAAAAGACCTCTGTAGAATAGAACGAACAGACATACAGAATTTCGCCAGTAATTCAAATGCGTTTTTTTATTATCGTAATGCCATGTTTGATTGTTATCTCAACATTTTTAATCTGCACGAATGTATAACTTGCATCAAGTACCTATCGCAAGTAATATAAAAAAAACAACACACAAAATTAAAGAAAAACAAGACTCCGGTTTGGAATACAACAATAAGAGAAAAAAACACTGTAAGGGACTTTTCCATTGAAGGCTTTATTAACGTGAAAACAAATAAGAGAATAGGAAATAAACTAGCCCCAAGATATGAGAAAGAAATAGTAGCAAAAAATAAAAACAAAACCGTTCTTGCTCAGTCAGGCTAAATAGATCACAAGTCTATTATAAGAAACCGAAATCCTTGTTCTTTTTAGATTTTTGATTACAAAGTGTACTGCATATATTCAGATCCTGGACTAATCCAGTGCACAATCCATTGTAAAAACACTGAAACGGCAAAGGTCCAAACAGGAACCTTTAAGATCATACATACCATTGACATTAAACAATATGAAACACTAATATGTAGACGAACTGGAAATGTTGCTACTAATAAATACCGAACCAAATAATCCCATCCTACCCTTCCTAAAAAACGAAACCTTCCAAATCAGAATCCATATCAATCGGCTAATGCCTAAACCTAAAAATAAATGTTCTTTGGAAATTTATAGCAGGCTATCCTGACAGTCATGATTTCAAAATTATAAATAAAAACAAACAACGTTTTAAAGAACAATAATAATCAGATTGTCATTAATAAAACATTGATTAAAAAAATAACGAAGTTGTTAATAACACAAATATATTACTTTTTTTTTTTATCTACGGCGAAATATGAAAAAATCTTCATAGACACCATAGGCCCGTACCTATGGTAGTGCGAGATTCTTACTCACTAAAAAAAACACTTATGTACATTTGTTCATTCTACTACAACTAAGTTGCCTTATCAAGTAATTTAGTCTTCATTTTTATTAATCACGTTTGGCAGGGAGCTCTTCGTTGAGGGGACCTGCAATACCGCATAATCACACGGTTAAATGTCTTGCTACGCTAGGTCGATCGGTATCGTTCTCCGAAGTCGGCGTACAAGATTTGTCTCTTCAAAGGCCCGCTGATGCTTCTATTACAATGGCCTTGTAAACGTGTTTTTAACTGGATGGCAGATTTTTTAATTTCGTCGTTGACGGTTTCCATACACAGGTCTCTGCTTATACGGCTGCTTCGAATGTACCATGCTCTGAGGACTTTGTTTTGAAATGTTTGCAGTGTTTGTATATGGCTTGGTTTAACACAACCCCAAAGTTGTATTCCGTAAGTCCACACAGGTTTTAGCACTTGCTTGTAGATAAGCAATTATATAGTTATAAGTACTTAGATTGGAATATTTTCCAATAAGGCAGTTTAGTTCTCGTAACTTAATATCGAGTTCGTTTGTTTTCTTTTTAACGTGCGTCTTCCATTTAAGCTTAGCATCAAGAGTCATGCCTAGATATTTCTCGAGTATAAAGAACGAATAACATTGGGCCAAGAACGCTTCCTTCATGAACACCAGCATTTATTTCTTTAAATCCTTGTACCTTGTTTCACTCTGAAAAGTCTATTTTCCAGATAGGATTCCAGGATATAATATATTTGTTTCGGAAAAACCTGTCTTAATGTAAATCTTAAGCCGTCGTGCCAGACCTTATCGAAAGCTTGGGAAACATCAAGAAACGCGCTTGAACATATTTTTCTCCCCTCTAGGGATTTTTCAATTTCATTTGTTATTCTGTATACTTGATCAATTGTTGATTGGTTATTTTTAAAACCGAATTGGTGTTCGGGAATAAGCCGTTTCTCTTCTACAATTGGAAGTAGGCGCTTAAGTAATAATTTCTCGAATAACTTAGAGATTATTGGTAATAACGATATTGGTCTGTATAACTTATTTTCATTAAGAGTTTTCCCTGGTTTTGGGACCATTATGACTTCGGCCACTTTCCATTGACGTGGAACGTTTGCAAGCCTAAACGTGGCATTAATCGGATGTTGGATTTTAGTGATTGCTTTTCTCGGCAACTCTTTCAGAATGGGTGCATTTATCAAGTCATATCCGGGAGCTTTTTTGTTTTATGGCTTTCTTATAGCGTCGAAAAGTTCTGAAAATGTGACATCTCGAATTCGGAAGTTTTCAAAGATCCAATGAGTATCATCGTGTTCATTCAAGAATTCCTCACCGTCGAAGGGTTTGAAAGTTTCCTCGAGGTGATCGGCAAACAGATCTGCCTTTCTTTGTCTGTTTTAGCCCAATCTTCATTGTTTGTCCGAATTGGTGCTGATTGTAACTTGGGTTTTTTAACACCTTGCCTTCAACAGAGAGTAATTCGTACTTTTTTCTGCGGAAAGAAGATTGCATTTTTCAGTTTACTGGAGAGGTTTCTTACGTGCTTTTCTCTTTTCGAGTATAAGTTCTTCAATTTCAATTGAAACATTTTGCTCGTTAGAAATTGAATTTCTGCTATTTCTTGGAGGACTTTAATAAATCCGTCGACTTCTTCTTCTAATTCAAAAGGGGTTTGCAATAATTCTTCAAGTGTAATAGGCTCTTCGCAATCTGCACGAAACGTTTTTCAATTCGTTTTGTTGTCGGTTAAAAATGACGAACTTTCCTTCATTATTAGGCTTCCGCTTACTGTTAACATGACTGGTAGGAAGATCATACATATATCCTTCCAGAAATAGAAAATATTATAACCGAAGAAATATAAAAAAAAACATATATTAATATTTTAGAAGCATTAGAATTTGAGGAACAAGTAATACCTACATCATTCATTTCCACAACACATCAATTCGAATTCAGAACGAAATTTACAAGTCAACGAATATGTCTGCCTATAAACCATTACCAGCGGTCCCACAAGCGGTAGGGCATCATTGCAAATTACAAAAGAACTGCATGCTAAAAATTTGGGGTATATTAATCTTTTAGAAACACGAAATAAATACAACACTATTACTATCATAATAATATTCATCTTTATCTTGATTAACAGTATCTAAGGTAGAATTTTAAGTATGAATAATTACTTGTATTCTTGTGTTTGAATAGTGCGGAAGTGCTGCCCGAATAAAAAATAAAACTTAAAAAAAGAAATAAATAAAAAGTAAATCAAAAAAATTGGTTGTCTGTAAAAGTCGGTTTACGGACGATATTTTTACGTCATAAGAAAACATTGCAGAAAAATTGCAGTTTTATGAATTGAACTTTTTTTATAATTAACGCGCGCACAAGGGACTATTTGTTTCCTTTTAATGTAGAGCACACTGCGCGTGAACTAAGAAGATAGGGAGGGAAGAAAGGGAGGAAAGAGATAGGAGGTGTCGATTAACATTGGTTTTGAAAGCTTGCAGATCAAAATGGCAAGGGAAAATCTAGGCGGGTAAACTATTACAAATTCATGTTGTTCGGCTAAAAAAGAATATCTATATTTTACGGTACCTCCTTGCGAGACGAGTATTACGGGAGAAACTTTTAAGGGAAGGAAAGCAACTGGCTACTTCGAGTGAACATTTTTTATAAAAGAAACGATAAAATAGGGAAAGACATGAAACATTGCGTCGGTGTTTGAGATAGCAATTGTTTCAGCAGCAGTTTTATTTGCTATCAATCTTAACGCCCGATTTTGTTATCACTTAATTATCATTAATCTATACACATAAATAAAATTGAAGTATCTGTTTTTAGTATCAAAATAACAGCTTTTTACTAGATACATATGAAAGTACATGCAGTACTTATAACAAAAACACAATTTTTAGAATTTTTGTCTGTCCGTCTTTCTGTCTGTTTGTTCCGAATATTTTCGGGAACGGTTGCACTGATTTTGACCGGATTTTCACTTTAAGATTGTTGTTGTTCTAGGTAGTAACTTAGGCTATTTGAACTAGGTGGCCTTGGGGTGTTATTTTTTTAAATTCTTATTTATGATCCGATTTCGACGGAATTTTCACAGGCAGAAAGCTGATATTGTAAGAATTTAGTAAGGCTATTTTCAATTACCCCTAGGTGGCACTGGATTGTTTTGAAATTCTTTTTTGTACCCCGATCTTAACGAGACTTTAACAGGCAGATAGCTGATGTGTTAAGGTGTAACTAAAGCCATTTTAATAACCCATTGGTGCCGCTGGCGTCGTTTCACAAGCAGATAGCTTATTTTGTAAGAAGTAATTAAGGCTATTTTTATTACTAGGTGGCGCCACGCCGGGTTGGTTTTTTTGGAAAATGTATGGTATACCCGAGAAACGCCGGGTGGGTAAGCTAGTAATAAATAATAATTAAATTAATAATAATTTTCAAAAACTATCCTAACATGCAAATTATCCTTATAGCGGCAAAACTTGCAATCAAAAAACATCGGTCGGTCCATCTCCAGAACACCAACATCAAGATAGAGGCCGTTAACTCTCACCATATAAGGTAAGCTTGGGTAATAAGGCTTAGCAAAAGAAGATTTGAAATAAAACAAAAACTATTTGTCAGGAAGGATAAACTTTATTATACATGAATGTTAAATATATATATCTATACAAAATTAACTAAATATTTCAACTTCATCCTTAAACAAAATCAAAATTCAATATTTTCAAAAACCTTGTCAATAGGCCAAATTAAACTATGGTAGGTTAATAAGGCTTACATATTCTTTAAGATACACACAAAATTAAATTATACTGCATGCATGTGGTAACTAGGATCAAAAAACTAAAAATAAAAATAATGTTGTTTAAAGCTTTAAAAACAAGACATTATTTCTTTGTCTAACAGCCATTAGGAAGCTAAAAAATGTCTTTATTATGCGCTGATAAGCCGACCGACGTACTCCTCACTGAGCTCTTCTTTTTGATATTTCTGAATGTCTTTTCATAAAATATTTAATCCAGTCTTTTCCAGTGTCTTGAGTTTTATTTAAATTATGATTGATTCTGTTAATATTTATAGACCAATAAATTTTAAAATGACAACAAGGTTTGTGAAAACAAGAGGATAATAATTGCAACTATAATACATTTTTCAAACATAAAAAGTAGACAAAATAATAAGTAGCAGAAAACTTATGTTCAAATTTATAAACATTAGTGTAATTTAAAAAAAACTACTTACGATTGAATATAGGATGATTTTTTTTTATTATTTGGACCCCAAAACCATCTCTCACAATAAATTATAATAAATATCAGTAAAATACTCATACCCCCATTCCCTTCGTTTTCCATTCATTTTAACGATGATCAACCAAACCACCACGAAAACAACCTTAAAAAGCAAATTCAACGAAAAACCAGAAAGACGAAACCACACCACAAAGAATAACAGACAAACAACACCGCACAAGTTTCGAATGTGACCTAACGATCATTTAGTTATAAAACGATGTGAATCACAAAAGTAAATAAGCACCCATTGCTGTCGCATACACATGCTGTAATTGAATGAAATACCGTTATGAATATTAAGACAAATGCATTCAAAATTATAATTAGCATGTGCACATCATGTGGTAAGCAAAATTTACCGTTTAAGATTTTGTTTATCTGCAGAACATCACTATTTGTTGAGTTAATCGCATTTTCTATGTCACAAAAGTAAGTAAGTACCTTCAGTATTTGAATATTTAATATTTAATATTGCAGTTTTTGTCGTCTTTTTTTGGTTTTTGGTTTCTTTTGTCCCATTTCTATCATTTTTTTCAGTTTTATTTATTTATTTATTTGACTATAACTACAGATACATAATTGATCACAGTTATTTGGATTATACAAATAATATTACATTTACATAATTAGTGACGATTTAAATTGAATAAAAATATAATTTGTTTAAACTTCAATGAAGTAAGATTAAAATCTATGAAGGAATTATAATTATTGAACTGTTTACATAAGAGGTTCATTATTTAAGTAGTTTAAAGTAGTTTCATGTGTTCGCAAAATTTTATAATTTCGACTTGGCACATGGCACGAATGGCACATTTAATTTTATTAAGGAAAGCAAATAAGGAGAATTTATATCACCGTTTAAAAGTTTAAATATGAATGCAGCATTGAGTGATGACCTCCTATCCTCGAGCGTATTAAGACCAATCAGTAAAAGTCGCGAACGATATGGTGAAAGATGGTGGTGATTATCCCAGTTAAGATGACGGAAAGCAAATAATAGAAACTGTTTTTGAATGGATTCAATGCGGGCAATGTGACAGGAGTAATATGGGCACCAAACGTGGCAACCATATTCCAAGATCGAACGAACCAGTCCAACAAACAGGCTCTTTGTCACATAAGGGTCGTTGAATTCTTTTGACCATCGTTTAATCATTCCTAGACGAACAGAAGCTTTTGCAGCTATAGAGTCGATGTGCATTCTGAAGTCTAATTATGAATCAAATATTACTCCCAAGTCTATAAAATAATTAACTCTTTCAAGTTTTGAAATATTTATAGATTATTCATTAAAGGAAACATTTTTAACTCTAGCGAAGGTCATTACTTTGCATTTCTTAGAGTTCAGTGTGAGATCATTCATGGTGTAATAACCATTCCTGCAAATGATCAATATCAGATTGCAGTTGAAGGTAATCAGCATTATTTTTATATGAATATGAAATTTTCGCATCGTCAGCATAGAGATGTATATCACAGTATTTTATCACAGAGGGTAAATCATTTATAAAAATTACGAATAACAGTGGTCCCAGGTGGCTTCCTTGAGGCACGCCAGACTTGACATCTATTGCGTTGGATAAATGAGACTTGAACTTAACATATTGAGTACGAGATGATAAATAACTTGCAATCCATTGCACAAGTTTTGGGGACCAGCCGAAAAGTGAAAGTTTTCTAACAAGCAGCTGATGATTAAGTTGATCGAAGGCTTTGGAGAAGTCAGTGTATATTACATCCGTTTGATGACCATTCATGAATCCTTTTGTTATGCATGATGTAATTTTCAACAGATTTGTAATGGTAGATTTGCCCTTGACGAATCCATGCTGTCTGTCCGATAGATGCGATTTTACACCATGTATCAACTCATGGACTATTATAGATTCCATCATCTTAGGAATAACGCTGAGTTTTGCTATACCTCGGTAGTCACGCATGTTGCATCGGCTTCCTGATTTAAAAAGTGGAATTATAAATGAAGACTTCCAAGCTTGCGGGAAAACGGAAGACGACAAAGATAGGTTAAACAAATAACATAAAGCACTAGCCAAGGAATGACAGCAGTTTATTAAAACACAGGAAGGAACATTATCAGGTCCAGTAGAAAATGAATATGTTAGCTTCTTTATTGCACTTGTCACATCGTTTTCTTGAATAAATGGCAAGTCATTTGTAATGCTCATGTTAGAGGTAATTTGATGCAGCGCTGCCAACCCATTATTACATTTGTAGATGCTTTTAAACATTTCTGCAAACATATCACAGATCATTACCCCATCATTTGAAGAAATTTGATCCAAATTCATATAGGACGGGAATTCAGCTATTTTTCTCTTATTTTTAACAAATTTCCAAAAAGATGAAGGATTCCGTAGATTTCATAGATATTATGTAGTTTTTATATGCAGCCCTTGATTTGACTTGGAATTCTCTTCTTATTCTGCTGAATTCTTGAGCAGTGGAAACTGTAAACTTGAATTTGAGCTTGTTGTGGAGTTTTTTTTTTGTTTTTAAGCCTTTTAAGGAAAGGTGTGAGCCGAGGAACACAATTATCAACAATTTTGATGCGGCGAACAGGTATTGTTTTCAAAAAGCTGTTGTACAATATTTCATAGAAAGTATCAGTTGCTTTACTAGCATCCATATTAAAAAAGACACTATCCCAGTGAAATTGAGAAAGTTCCATATTGAGTTTTTCAAAACCAGTTTTCTTGAAGTCAAATTCATAGCCATGATCGTATTGACTAGCACAAACGGAGGTCGGCATTTCAATTAAAACTTCAAAGCAAGGGTTAAATCTAACATCATCCAATAAAGGGCATGATCTTTGCACCGTTAAGCCATTAACATCATCCGTAAACACGAGGTCGAGAAAATTACCTCTTTCATTTTTAAACGGGTTAACTTGATTTAAGGCTAAAGAGCACATTGAGTCCACAAAAGAAATACTCGTTTCTGATGTCAACGATGTAGGTGACAAAAATTTGTCATCTTCTTGAAGAACGTCCCATTCAATGTCTGGTAAATTAAAATCACCAACAAGTTGTAACCGACCGTTGGGATTCATCAGGGAAACGATGTACTTAATGTTTATAACACATTGATCGTAAAGTTCACAATGCATTTTTGGTGGAATGTAGACACAGACTATAAAAAGTTGGAAAGTTTTGAGGAGAGTTGTAACACATACCACTTCTACGCTTATTGAGGGCATAGAGACAATTTTACAGTTGTAGAAATTTCTAATGGCAATTAGAACTCCACCACCAGACTTTTTACTGCTAGTTAAGGAAGACCGTTTTGACCGAAATATTTGGTACGAACTACATAGTATTTCATGGTCCAAAATAGACTTATCTAACCATGTTTCAGTAAAAAGTATTGCATCATAGTTAAACCCAAGACTTGAAGCAAACATTGATTTTAGTTTTGTCTTCAATCCTCCAATATTTTGGTAGAACATTGAGAAATAACTCATTGAGTATTTCGCACATTTGGCCTCTTTTTGGCTACAGTAGGTCGAAGGGTGAACTATTGAGTTTACCGGCCAGAATTTCTCATAATTTAATAATTTAAAAATATCATTATTACGCTTTACAGCAATAATGAAGGAGGAGTAGTTTCGATCTGCATTCAGCTTCATTTTGCGAATGTTAAGATTTATTGACGATTAATTGATGCTTTAAAAAAAGGAAATTGCTCCAAGAGGTAACAACCAAGCTTGGATAAAAAAAAATTAATAATTAAACACTATTTGGAAAACAAATCAGAACGCGAGATCTTTAAAATTATGAACAAAGGTCCATCTACCTTGCACAAAATCATAACAAATACACTAACACTGGAAGTTTGAAAAATTACCCTCGATCTGAATGTCCTCGTAAGTTCACCCAACAAAAAAGCAATATTATTACAAGGAAAGTGAAGATAAATCCCAAAATAAGAGCGCCAAAGATAACAGCAGAAATAAAAAAATAAACATGTGAGTCCGGCAACGCTAAACGATTCGACGAGTGCTCCACCAATCATGGTCGAAACATAAGAAAATACTTTTTTAAGTAATGTGAATCGTGAAAAGCGGTTTTTTTTTGGAAAAAAATATGAATTTAAGGAAGCAGATTTTTGGATTTAACATCCACGGCTCAGACAGGCGCAATAAAAAATTAAACATGTGAGTCCGGCAACGCTCAAACGATTCGACGAGTGCTCCACCAATCATGGTCGAAACATAAGAAAATACTTTTTTAAGTAATGTGAATCGTGAAAAGCGGTTTTTTTTGGAAAAAAACATGAATTTAAGGAAGCAGATTTTTGGATTTAACATCCACGGCTCAGACGGGCCGTAAAAAAACTTCATCCATCGAACCTGTCAGGAACTGTAAGGGCACGGAGGTGTATAGCAACATCTGGTGCGACAATTGAGTGTTTACAAACTCTTTGATGAATATGTTCAACTTAGGTATTTCAAGTTTTAAAGAACCACCTTCAAAAAAGTTGCAGAAAGTTGGGTACAAGTAGGTCATTTGTCTTCCATCAAGACAATGATCGTATACATAAAAGAAGTAAGTTTCCGATCTTACAAAGCGAACCCTACAGAGGAAAATCGGAAAAAGTACAAACAAGCAAAAAACTCATGCGACTCCGTTATTGAAAGAACGAAATTTTTGCCTGACCAAAAATTACGGGCAAAAATTCTGCAGTGTCCCAAAGGCAGTAAAAATTTTTGATCATATTAAATATTTAATAAATAAATATTAAAAACTTCTCGACATCTTCGGTTCCAGCGCTCATCGGCAGTAACAAACCAATTGTTTACATTTCAGAGAAGGCAAACTTGCTCGCCGCCCATTTCGCTGCCAGCTCCACGCTGCCTCAAAGCAACGTTGCCCCTCCTGTACTTGAGAATGTAAATTTTTCCATGAGACAGATTTTTTCCGCGCTCGTACAGTAGCAAGAGTTCTCAAAGATCTCGATATACACAAATCCGCTGGCCCGGATGGTATACCCCCGATTCTTCTGAAGAGGTATTCTTCTACACTGGCAAAGCCACTGCGGTAGCTTTTCCATCGCTCCTACTCTTCTGGAATCTTTCCTCGAAGATGGAAAACAGCATTTGTCCAGCCTGTCCCTAAGAAAGGTGACTCATCCTCCCCCTCCCCCTACCGACCCATAGCACTGACATCCCTTCTTTCTAAGGTCATCGAAACGCTGATTAACCGTCAGCTTAGGGAATATCTCGAAGATCGAAAGCTTCTCCATGACCGTCAGTATGACTTCCGCAGCAACCGTTCCACTGATGATCTGATGGCATATCTCCAGTCGAATAAATCTGTACATCGCTTTGGTGAAAGTAAGATTATTGCTCTTGATATCTCCAAAGCATTTTATAGGGTTCGGCATTAAGCTTTCTTATCGAAAATGCGTGCTTTTGGGATCGATGATACTCTTGTTCGTTGGACTAGAAGCTATCTTCTGGACCGTTTAATACGAGTCGTATTGGACGGATTCAAGTCTGATTCCCACAAAATAAATGCTGGTGTGCCCCAGGGCTCTGTTCTGTCTCCGACTCGTTTCCTCATTTTTATAAATGTGCTTCTGTCTGTTACTTCTAATCCACTTAATTGTTTTGCTGACGACTCTACTCTCAGCTTTTCATATTCGTTCGGTAATTCCCGTCCTTCGCCCTCGGACGTACAGTTGCAACGGTACCGTATGTCAAGCTCATTAAACTCCGATTTATACAGCATTGTCAAATGGGGTAATAGAAATCAATGCTGTCTTCTGTCGTTTAAGCTAAACATACCCCCAATGCCATTGTCCATGAATGGATCTTGCATCGAAGAAACCGACAAACTCGGTGTGTGTGTCAAAGATGATCTCCATTGGAACGACCATATATTTGAGATCGCTAAGAATGCTGCGAGGTGCTTAGGTTTTCTGTATCGGTGTAAGAAGTATTTTTCCCCATTTGATCTATAAAGCGTTTATACGCCCTAAACTCGAGTATAACTGCCACCTCTGGGCAGGTGCTTCACAAACATCGCTTTACCTGCTTGATAGAATACAAAATCGAGCGTTATAGGAAATACAATTGCCGCTGAAACAATTGCCCCTCTCAAACACCGACGCAATGTTTCATGTCTTTCCTTATTTTATCGTTTCTTTTACAAAAAATGTTTACTCGAAGTAACCAGTTGCATTCCTCCCCTTAAGAGTTTCTCCCGTAATACTGGTCTCGCAAGGAATGCTCATCAGTTTAACCTTGAGCCCTATTTCGGACGTAACGTGAAATATAGGGATTCTTTTTTTAGCCGAACAACACGAATTTGGAATAGTTTACCCGGCGAGATTTTCCCATGCCATTTGATCTGCAAACATTCAAAACTAATGTTAATCGACACCTCCTATATCTCCCCTCCCTATCTTCCTAATGCCCGCGCAGTGTGTTCTACATTAAAAGGGAAACAAATAGTCCCTCATGCGCGCGTTAATTATAAAAAAAAAAAAAAAATACCTCGCATATTGTCAAAGAAGGGCTGCTTTATAATGTCCGAACTCAGCTCATCTCATTTATTTTAGAATGAAAGTGTTTTTCAAGATGAATCGTGGAAAATTGATCAAAACGTAAGGTTAAATTCTGTCAGCTCAATGCCTTCGCGTATGCAGGCGGTTATTAAGTCCAAGATATTAAATCAATAAGCTGTACAAAATAAACTTTGTTAATTCAAGTTTTATTTGAACTGCTAACCTACTTTTGTGATATGAATTTGTTAAGGTTTTTAGTTTAAGTCGAATATTTTTTTAGTTTATTTAAATTTGTATTGTTACTTTTTTTGGTTCGAAATACACACTAAATTGCAGAAAAAAGTATTTTATTTTTTTAATGTTGCTATCAATTATTTAAAGGAAATAATCATTGAATTTATAAATGCTTACTTACTTTTGTTTTAAACTGTATATAAACGGCTCAGGCGGAACATAAGCATGATTTATGGTTTTTCGTGCGTGTTGTTGGCGTTTATTGATTTATAAAACGTTATCACGTCAACAAAAATATATTTTTTTAAAATAAACTAAATTAATAATAACTCAATTTATAGCGTGATTTGAATGTAACAAAATTAAATAATATATGTATGTGTCCGTGCGTCACATGCATTTTTTTGAGTAGGTATACATAATTGTTTGCGCGAAAAAGGGACATACAAAATAAATAATAATAAATTATTGGCGGGACAGATACTTAAGGAGCCAAGGCCTAGTAACATACTCTCAACCATTCCTGTGTGTTTGTTGTTAATCTGCAAAAATGGAATGGACCCAAAATTTACCGCCGAGTCAAATTTCAAAATTTTACTTTTGGAGATTTGGTCAGTTCCTCTCAAGAGGCAGTAGGCTGGAAAAGAGATAACTATTAGCGGGAGTCGAACCCAGGCTCTTTGCTTAGCAGTCCGATACACTAACCACAAAGCCACGGGGCACTACTGAAAGAGCGACACAGTGCAGATCTATTTCATCAGAATGTGGGTTTCCATCACACTTACACATGACTAATGTCGAATTCGTTTTTAAAAAAAGATCATTTTTTTTTTTGATCTGAGATCAATTTTTTTGATCTCAGATCAAATTTTATATTCGTTTTCAAAAACAGATCAATCTTTTTTTGATCTAGATCACTTTTTGAAAATCTGGATTTTTATCGAGATCTACACCGATTTGTACACACACTACTTTATATGACAATTCGCAAATGTCACTGAAGTTTGCATTTCATTTGGATTTTTGTTAATGATTCGAAGGTTTTGTGTTGATAAAAGTGAAAAAAGGATCAAAAATTAACAAAATATTAAATAATATTGTAGTATTCACATCAGGCACGATATCTACGTCGTCATCGTCTCCCGATTGCGATATTTTGTTTGTTTTTCAAGTAAACTGGTGGAAGCATTAAACTGATCATCCCTTTTATTAATGGCGAAGATCACATCGTTCTCATTGCCACTACACAATATTCATTAAACAATTTGCTTCAATGTTCATATTGTAATATTTTAATAAAATTTTCTATGGAAAACAATTTTTTGGTACCTATAACTTGTTTCCTGTTTGTTTACAATTCCTATTTTGGCTGTCAAAAGACACTACAGAAAGTTGTCAAAAAGCGCTCACACAAATACAAAAAAAAAATTTTTCTCGTTTCATGTTCGTTTTTACAAGAAAAATCTGTAATCTGAGATCAAATCTGAAAATTAAAAACGAATTCGACATAAGGTTGTCAAAATCTGATCTGTCACTTTGTATTAAAAATGGTGGTTGTTAGAGACCTACATCGAAAAAAGTTATGAACAAAACTGCACCTCTCACGTTTGTTTTATATTTTTCTTATTTACCACAAATACTTTAAAATATAGCCACGAGATCTGTTTTGCAGAACAAATAAACAAGCTAATGGTCTCTGGCGGCCACCATTTTACTTTGATCTTGACAGATGCGCAGAAGATTGCGAAAATAAATCCTCTAATGTTATTACCTTAGATATGTGTACTGTGGGTGTAACGTTAAATAGCAGAGAATATTTGTTTTTCTTATATTGGATTTTGATAGTTATTGGTATCTTTTGGTTTTTGTCTTTGTTTAGCGTACTTTTTGTTGGTTTATTGAATTGGGACACTCGAATTTGCCCATGAAAAAAGTGTCAAAAAGTTATAATAAATTTATTGGAAGCCATCAGTTTGAACTCTTTCTATCTTATATATTATTGATGCATATTGGTCGTATTCCACTTTTGTTGCGGCTCCTTTGATGCCGGCGGGGTCGTTGCTGGCATGCTTGACCGGCCTCACGCTCGTCGGAGGGAGTAGGATCTTGACAACTGTCAGAGCACAACAAAAAAAGATCATGCCAGACTTTTGACGAAGATCTTGCTCGTCTGCGGAACTGCCCCTCTACCCACCCTACCATGGTATCTTATCCGCCTCGATACCCCTTTTTGCCCGCCATCTACTGCTTCCCTTTTTCACCCTAACATCCTTACATTCCTTTCCACTTCATCGATTCCCATCCATTATCCTCTGAAATTTAATTAAAAACCCATTTTCCTTTTTGTTCTTAACTGCAGATGCAGATCCATGTAAAGCTTCCTTAAGCTTGCATTCCTTTATTAAATTTGTATTTAAAAAAAATATTCAAGGGGTAGTGATATAAGTTTTATGCAGGGCTCGTAAAAACTTGTAAAATCTCACGCCACCGGTTTGATGAGGACGTTCTTCATATGCTTACATAGCATAGCAATGCCACATGCCACTTTAGTCCGGGAATTTAGACTATTGCTGGGAAAAAAATATAAGACGACATTTGACTTCGGAATTCACCACTGCACATATTTATGAAGTTTGGTTAACGGAAGAGTTAGAGTATTCACTAAGCAGATGTAGAGATATAGATATATAGATATAGGGATCTCGATATATAGCGATATAGAGATATAGAAATATATAGATATAGATACATAGAGTTATAGCGATACAGAGATATAGAGATTAATAAATATAACGATATAGAGATATAGCGATATAGAGATATAGAGGTATATAGACATATAGATTAAGAGATATAGAGATATAGCGGGAAAGAGATATAGAGATATAGAGAATGAGAGATATAGAGATATAGAGACAGAGATACAGATATATTGAAATATATAGATATAGAGATAAAGAGATGTAGAGATAAAGATATAATAATAAAGAGATATATAAATATATAGATTTAGAGATATAGTGATATAGATATACATATGCAGAAATATATAGGTTGATATAGAAATATTGAGATATAGAGATATAGAAATAAAGAGATATAGTCATATAGAGCTGTAGACATATAGAGATATAGATATATATGTAGAGATATAGATATATATGTAGAGATATAGTGATAGAGATAAAGAGATATAGAGATTTAGTAATATGCAGAGACATTGAGATATTGAAATATGGAGATATCTTAATGGTATGTAAAATTTTATCCCGAAAAAAGCAGGATTCCTATAAGGGAGGTTTAGGTATGAAATATGTACTTCATTGCTGGAGGATTGCTTGATATGCTTCCATGCCTTAAGAACTTCACGAATTTGTGATAAAATGCATCGTTTCTGCGGGAGAAATCTAAGTTATTTTCTTTGGCGAGTTTATAATTAAAAAAAAATAATTAAATCTGAAGTCCACGAAGACGAAGTCGTGGGTAGAAGCTTCTACATAATATAGCCATCTTTTATAACGTCGAATAAGTAATCGTTCCATAAGATATTCTTCGTGAGGCACATACCGGGAGTCGCAAGCTGCTTAGTTTTGTTGATGTTAGTGCAACTCAGTGGGTGTCACACTTCAACGACACAAGACAGAATTAAGTTTTCGGATTCAAAGCATTTAACTCAACACGGTTTGTTTTATCATTGTTTAATGCTGTTTAAATGAAAACTTAATGAAATTGTCATATTTTACCGTTAAAGTTCCATATCCGAAGAGCAAGGATGTAAGCCAAGGAACGTATATGAGAAGCTAAGTGAACTATCGGCAGCAGTTTATTGGATTAGAAGCTGCGGACAGGAGATATTTTATAAATCTGAAAACCCAAACGATCCTTGTAGCACACCACTCTCGATAAGAGAGCGAGATGCCAGACTTTATCAAATTTCTGTGAAATATCAAATGCCATAATCTAACTTCCTTCTTCAAGATATGCATTTCTAATGCTGGTTATTTATAAACATTTCCCTCAACATAGAAAGAAGGGACGTAAGTGCATCCGGTCGGAAATTCGGTAATTTGAGGGTGAAGAAGATTCGCTTTTTTTTGGTAATTAGCTGGACAAATACGTTTTCCAAATGCTTGGAAAAGCCGAGAAGAGTGGGATAGATGATAAAGCTGACGCAGAGGTTTTAAAATCAAGGAAGAACACCTCTTCATGTATGTAGATACATATGGTAAAGGTAGGACTGAGTCTTTCAGTCTAAGAGAAACTTCAAATAGTTTCGAAAAGTTAACGGAATTTTCTGAGACTATTTCGTTTACATTCACTAAAATTAATATTTTGTAACATTAGAATAGTAAATGTGTTTATTTTAGTTAAAATGAAAGCAACACTTTTTTTAAAGTATTTTTGTTTATTTACTATACCTTATACCATTATTTCAGTACTTTGTAAAACCTCCTTTATGTGCCTTTAAAGAACACAAGAAATAAGCCGATTATCAATCCCAATAGCTTTCTAATAATCTATCTACATAATAAACTTACTGTCCCTATGCCAGGGGTTTTAATTTTTACCAAGAACAAATACACTAGGTATCTGAACTTCTTTTTGCTTAACCTATCTTAGACTACTTAAAAACTAACATAAAATAAACTAAAAATAAACTTAACATAACTTAAAATAAACCTAAAATACTTAAATCTAGAACAGCCACAGCAAGCTTTTTTAATTTTATATTTTTTTGTATTATTTTTTTTTTATATTTTTTTTTGTTTTTTTGTGTTTTTGTAATTTTTTTTCTTTTTTTTAGCTTAAAGATACCTAAGACATACATGTGTAGGTCCACCATAGGCGATATGTCGTCTATGTAGACTGAAAATATTAGGTTTTAACTAAGCCACCAAAATTGGTGGGCCTGATCGATGGATTCCTTCCGATCCCGGTCGGGCACGGCCCTACTGAAATGGAGACGCTCTGCTCCGCTCCCAGCGACTATATTTCGGTCGTAGAGGAGCTGCCTATTAACTGTTCTTCGGCGGACGTGGTATATCAACGGAATGGACGATCTATCCTCGATCAGCCCTCGACTATCAAGGTATAGGAAGCCGCTGGCGGGATAAAACTAATGCAACGTGTATTTTCGAAATATTCATCTTAGGGGTAGTAAGCTCCGAAGACTTGTGTATTAGTTAAGGTTGTAGTATCCCACTACATACACCCCATTATATCGATTACTTCTCAGTCTCAATCGCATGCAAGATCACTCCCAGCACTTTCTTGCATACCATTCCCAAGACCATAAATTATGAAATATACCATAAAGAATTCAACTTCATTAACGTACGCTTACGCTCGCCGGCGCGTCGGCTAAACAAAGTATTCTTTTTATTAAACCAGCGTCAAATTTCACGCCGGCTTACAAAAGTATTTTCATGCACTCACAGTCACAGTCCAGTGGAGATTCCCTTCAAGAATGCAATGTCAACAAAAGGAAAATCCATAGGCAGTGTGACGAATGAGGCGATGACAAAATCCCAATGCATTAGCAGTGGATGACAATCCCAATGCATTGGCAGTGGATGACACAACTTATGAATATTATTTATAAGTGGGTTATTGCTGACCTATAGGGAAGTGATAGTACTGGTGCCAGTGCACTATTAATATGTCATCAATGACTGGCTATGGGAATTGTGCAACATAAAATAAGCAACCGCATGGGAATATTGAGATCACCGAATAAAATGCATGCGATCGATAATAAGTATTGGGGACTAATCGATATACAAGAATAGTATAAAAGGAGTGGTTGGAAAGGGTATGGGTAGAGAGAATACTTTAAAGAGTCATAGAGTACAGTCGCAGCTATAAGCATTGAGACAGCGGACTGTTCTATGATTTTCTTTTAGTAACATATTAAATAAATCAATAAAATTCTTAACATCCATTCGGTGATACCGGTGGAAACATTGAAGAAAATTGTTTTATTATTTCATCTCTCCGGTTCCAACGCTCTTCCCTCGTAAGAGAAAGCACGGCGTTGTAATCGTCATAACAAATTGGTGGCAGCGGTGGGATCCTATAAGAGATCTACTACCAAAATAAATATATTTGCCAATACAGAAGACCTTTCTTCTGATGCGTACTGGGGCTATACACCAGTAAATAAATAAAAAAAAATATTATACAAAGTGAAATAGTGAAACAAAAATAAATAATACTATATAGTAAAAAAAAAAAAGTGAAATAACAAAAAAAAAACCCACACAAAAAAAGACCTATAAGAATAAGACCTGGCGAACTCCTATTAGTGGACGCCGGAGGCAAAACTTGGGCAGTGTTAAAAGACCAGGCCGTAACTTCCAACTATAGAGCGTGAAGCTTGCCTGGCAACGACAACGACAACAAGGACAACAACAGCAACAACGCAGCCGCAGGAGCAACAAAACACACATATATACCAACAAATAGAGGCAACAGAAGTAATTATAATCGTAAGTTCGAATTTTTCTTTAAAAAAAAAAAAAACAATAACAAACACAAACACAGTAACAAAAAAAAACTCATTTGTCAAGTAAATTTTGTAAATTCTTCACAATTTCGTTCGCTTGCACTAGAAGTCGGTCTAGGGAATTTTTAAAATTAGCTAAAGAGCTACCCTTTTTCCAAGAAGAAATATTAAAAGAAATGGAATATTAAATAAATTTAGTTGATGTTTATAACATCGTCCCTGCCTTTAGCGGCAATCCGTCTGAATTGAGCAAGTTTGTCGCAAGCGGCAAAATTCTGTTCGATTCAATAAAGACTGAACCAGAAAAGAAAATCTTCCTGGATATTGTCAAAACGAGACTTCAGGGTCCAGTTTATGACATTATCCAATTTAAAACCATTAACAAATAGGATGAATTAGTGGCTGAATTAGAAAGTCACTATAAGGAAGAAAAGTCACGTTCCATCGCACAAACTGAACTTATAAACGCTAAACAGAAAACTGGTGAAAGCGTAAAAGAGTTCGGTGAGCGCATAGCAAGCTTGTTGACTTCACTTAATTCCGCCACATTCGCAAGTACGAGTGAAGCTGCGGTTAGAACATACTTAAATAGTGAAAACGACAAAATTGCGATACAAGCTTTCGAGGATGGTTTAAGAAACCAAAACCTCAAACTAATGGTCCAAGCACACGGAGAAAAGGAACTCAAAAAGGCTATAAATTACGCGAGCGAACATTCTGCACGAATTGAACGTACGCCTAATTTCTTACCACATAGTTTAAGGAATAACAATAATTATTCCTACAAACCAAGACCCGTCTGTCAAACATGCGGCAAAATTGGTCACATGAAGGAAACCTGTTATCGAAATAATACGTTTCCAAATTTCAATATGCCAATTAAAAAAAGAAACGCACCATTTAACCTGTGGGTATTGCCGGAAACCCAATCATTCCTTTAATGAGTGCAGAGTACGTCAAGCTCATGCGAACCAGACTTTCAGCCAAACCCAACAAAATAATACACGTCCCCAGTATAACAATAATCCTGGTAGAAATCCCTTCAAAGAAAACCCCACTTTTCCAAATAATAGGCATGATATCAGACATGCCTCTTTAAATCAAACCAACGAAGAAGGTACGTCGGAAAACTTCCAAGTTCGGGAAGACATGCTCGGAGTTCCTTCCCGAACGTCGACAACAGCCGAGATTCACGCACGCCGGAATTAAAAATCTTTGTCGAATTCTGTCCCGAATTTCCCGAACCAGTGATACGAGTACCACTGAAACCTGCAGCAAAGAGATATTCCACTCTATTACTCGATACAGGTGCAGACGTGAGCTTGCTCAAAAGGCCTCACAACGACTCGACAGGCAAAACTAAAAACGAACAATGCACCATTACCACAATAGCAGGAGACTCGATAATTTCACTCGGAGAAATAAGGTGTACATTCGAATTCGAACCAGAGAATCAAACCGACCCCATACCCATGAATCACCCATTTCACGTATTAACAGAAAACATCAATTTGAAATATGATGGAATTATAGGAAATGACTTCCTATCAAAATATAAATGTAAATTAAATTATAACGGAAGATATTTGGAAATTGTTCTAAACGAATCAGAGAAAAAAGACTCAGCAGTTAATAAGACTGAGCATATAAATAAAACAAAAGGTACAGCAAAAAGTAAGACTGTATCAGGTGAAAAGGACTCAGCAGTTAATAAGACCGCGTATAAAGAAGACTCGGCAAACAGTAAGACTGGGGTAAAAAATTATAAAACTTTAACAAATTACATAACTCTGAAACCCCGTTGCGAACAAACTTCCATTTGAACATAATAAAGATGCAATAATATATAAAAAAGAAATAATTCCAGATGCTTATCTTGCCGAAACTGTCGTAAGACCAGAACAAAATATGGTCAAAATTTTGGTTTTGAATACATCGGAAAATGAAAAAAAAATTGATATTAACAAAATTAACTACGAATGGGATGACATTTTAAATTTCAATGCTGTAGGTATTAATTCCGAAAAAGACCCTGTAAAAAATAGATTAAAGAAAATTACTTCCTCCATAAGACTTGATCACTGTAATGACGAAGAAAAAAACTCAATATTAAAATTATGTAGAAAATACAATGATCTCTTTCATTTCGAAGGGGACCACCTTTCATATACAGATATAATGAATCATGAAATAAAAACGGATGCAAGCAAACCTCCTCTATTCGTTAGACCGTATAGACTGCCAGACAGCCAGAAACAAGAGATTCAAAAACAAGTAAGTGAAATGTTGGAAGATGATATTATCAGACCAAGTTCCAGCCCTTGGTACTTGCCACTTTTAATTGTACCTAAGAAACCTGATAGCCAAGGTGTCAAACGTTGGAGAGTCGTGGTGGATTTTCGAAAATTAAACGAACTTACAGTCGGAGATGCATATCCTATACCAAATATCTCGGATATTTTGGATCAACTAGGCAGAGCAAAATATTTTAGCACCCTTGATCTCGCTAAAGGCTTTCATCAAATTCTGGTTAGTGAAGAGGACAAGCCAAAAACTGCATTCAGCACACCCTATGGACACTACGAATACAATCGTATGCCATTTGGTCTGAAAAATGCACCCGCTACTTTCCAGAGAACGATGAATAACGTACTTATGGGATTACAAGGAATACATTGTTTTGTTTACGTCGATGATATTGTTGTATATGGATACGATCTTAACGATCACAATACAAGACTAGAAACAATTTTCGACCGGCTACGCCAGCACAACCTCAAATTACAACCTGACAAATGTAATTTCGTTAAAAAGGAATTAATATACTTAGGACACATTATTTCTAAAGATGGTCTTAAACCCGATCCAGAAATAATTCAAGTAGTCAAAACTTTTCCTACACCAAAGAACCAAAAGGGAATCAAATCATTCCTCGGTTTTGTAGGCTATTATAGGCGTTTTATTGACAACTTTTCTAGCATAGCTAAACCCTTGACAAAATTACTCAAGAAGAACATCACGTTCAAATGGGACGTTTTTTGTGACGAAGCATTCGAAATCTTGAAAGAAAAAATAATTAATCCCCCAATTCTAGTATACCCTAATTTTAAAGAAACCTTTATAGTCACAACAGATGCCAGTGATGTAGGATTAGGCGCCGTACTTTCACATGGTGAGATTGGGAAAGACAACCCAATTTGTTTCGCAAGTCGAACACTAAATGATGCCGAAACCAGGTATAATACCACTGAGAGAGAACTATTAGCCATTGTCTTCGCAGTGAAACAATTTCGACCATACCTTTACGGTCAAAAGTTCGTTATATGTACAGACCATAAACCTTTAGAATGGCTTATGAAACTTAAAGACCCAATGTCTAGGTTAGCAAGATGGAGAATTCTTCTCTCTGAATATGAATATACAATAAAATACAAACCTGGGAAAATTAATTCAAACGCCGACGCACTAAGTCGAATACCTAGCGAGCAAAAAGATAAGGTCATGGTAATAACTCGGAACAAAAAAAGAGCTTTAGATGAAGAAAAAATTATTGAATCAATGCAGTCAATTCAACACTCGAACCTTATGTTGTAAACGAAATCTGCGAAAATAATATAACTACGTACACTTTTCAAGAATCCGCGATTATAAAACTATCAGGAAATTGTTATCTAAAAACGAAAGATCTAATTTTACATGCATACAATGAAAAATCGTCAACTATTAATAATTTTTATATTCCAACTCTAAATATTTCAAGTCTCATAAATAATTCCTCAAATAATTTCCTTTATGACACCAAAAAGACAGCTGTTGTAAGACTTTCAAGCCAAACTGACTTAAAAACTCTTTCTCAAAGTATAAGCGAACTAAAATATGAAGAATCAAAGCCACTAGAATCACTAGATGAACACGACATTCATCATTACACTCTTATTTACATTATAATCATAACAATGTTAATTTTAATATCATGTAAGAAATACAGAATTTACAGATTAAATAGAAACTCATGTAAGAATCCTGTAGAAACCAAACTTGAAATTGAAACTCCAACCATAGTTCTACGAAAATGAAAAAGAAATGTAAAAAAAAAATGTTTTAATACAAAATGACTATATTTATTATTCAATAGAAATATATAAAAATGTAAAAAAAAGGAAGAACATATATGCATTTGTAACAATTGATTATATTTAAAATTACTATATTAATTATTCACTAAACTAAAAAAAAAAAAATATATCTCTAATATGTAGTTGTAAACAAATTTTTTATATTTGAAATTACTATTCACTAAACAAAGAAATCTGTAAAAAATATATATTTAAAGATTTTTTTATGTAAACATACTCCTTTACACCCACTCCATAACAACAGAAAATTAATCTCTTCAAGATAATAATTTTCTTCTTTAAAGGGGGGAGGGATGTAGTATCGCACTACATACACCCCATTATATCGATTACTTCTCAGTCTCAATCGCATGCAAGATCACTCCCAGCACTTTCTTGCATACCATTCCCAAGACCATAAATTATGAAATATACCATAAAGAATTCAACTACATTAACGTACGCTTACGCTCGCCGTCGCGTCGGCTAAACAAAGTATTCTTTTTATTAAACCAGCGTCAAATTTCACGCCGGCTTAACAAAAGTATTTTCATGCACTCACAGTCACAGTCCAGTGGAGATTCCCTTCAAGAATGCAATGTCAACAAAAGGAAAATCCATAGGCAGTGAGACGAATGAGGCGATGACAAAATCCCAATGCATTAGCAGTGGATGACAATCCCAATGCATTGGCAGTGGATGACACAACTTATGAATATTATTTATAAGTGGGTTATTGCTGACCTATAGGGAAGTGATAGTACTGGTGCCAGTGCACTATTAATATGTCATCAATGACTGGCTATGGGAATTGTGCAACATAAAATAAGCAACCGCATGGGAATATTGAGATCACCGAATAAAATGCATGCGATCGATAATAAGTATTGGGGACTAATCGATATACAAGAATAGTATAAAAGGAGTGATTGGAAAGGGTATGGGTAGAGAGAATACTTTAAAGAGTCATAGAGTACAGTCGCAGCTATAAGCATTGAGACAGCGGACTGTTCTATGATTTTCTTTTAGTAACATATTAAATAAATCAATAAAATTCTTAACATCCATTCGGTGATACCGGTGGAAACATTGAAGAAAATTGTTTTATTATTTCATCTCTCCGGTTCCAACGCTCTTCCCTCGTAAGAGAAAGCACGGCGTTGTAATCGTCATAACAAGGTCATCGCCCTTGCAATGTGTACGCATCTGAGATTAATTAAAAAGTTATCTATCCTGTTTTTACTGGCCCCATGGTATGTATAGAACCTTGTTGGAATAATAGTGTTTGTACTCCAACTCTGGTGTTCTGTAAAGGTCGAGACAAATGCGAAGACACTGTCTCTCAAACACCCGAATCTTTTCCATAAGAGATGGTGCAATGTTGAACACACAGGGCATCTGTAGGCAATCATCAGCATGATGAGGGCCATGTAGCAACCCACTTTCAATCTGTTTTCAAGGCGGCTGCTATAAAACAACCGCCCTGTCAGGGCAAAAGCTCCCCTAGCCTTGGCCAGAGCAGCCTCTACATGTCGATTGAAATATAGATACTGATCCAACCAGATACCAAGGTACTTTACCGCATTTTTGCTCGCCAGTGAATGTCCATGGGGCCCTTCAATCTCTAGCAGCTTGCGTCAGTTCTTTCTCGTATCTCTAGAGGCCCTAGCCAATGGGGTTCTGAACAATATAGTTTCACATTTCTGGGAGTTAATTTTCAGCTTCCAATCACTACAATGTTGTTGAATTTTAACGAAATCAAGTTGCAAGAGAATTCTGATGACTTCAACTTTTGGACCTGTTATGCACGCAATTAAATAGTCGGAATACGCAATGGCCTGAGGTAGACTCCCAATGAGATCCCTGCTGGTGTAAATACTAAAGAGAACCGACGAGTTCGCCGCACCCTGTTACAGACCATTTCTAATATCAAACGTTGTGGTAGATATTAAATTGCCACTCTCTACAACAAACTTTCTACCATTAAGCATGTCCCAACTGGTTAGCTTCAGATATAGACCCTCTAATCGTACGGTGTCGAAAGCCTTTTCTTAATAAACCATACAGGCATTCCTGCTGTTGCGGTGATTTCGGCCGCAACGAGAAAACTCTTTTGTCAACCAGCAAAGTAAAACAAATTGGTAACTTTGCATAGGTTACAAATCCTTTATTAGGAATTAGAATATTAGATTTCATACAATACATGGATCTTTAATCTACTTACGTAGTTTTCTTTAGTTTTCAAATAGTTATTTGTACTTTAATAATAATTTCAATTTGGAAACGAATTAAATTAATAATTTCAATTTGGAAATGAATTAAATTACAACCTCGTGGCTGGCAGAAAAATTATCCATATCGGAAATAAAAGGCAAAAATGCAAATTTGACGTTTGATTTGTTGGTGGCTTCACCTACGAGTTGGTTGGGGAAGCTACTTTTAGGGTGCTTACGCACCTCTGCCTACACTCCCCCTTGGTAGTTTCTCCAACGGACTAGCGTCTTCTGGGGCTTTGACATCGAGAACGGCCAATTTGTCTGCTGGCCTTTCGTAGACTCCGCTCTGCGTCTGTACAAAAGCGCTTCGTACTTGCACGGGTGTGAACCAGTGCGTCTGGTAAGTGTGGGTAAGTATTCGGCTACCCAGCGCTTCCAGAAGCGGTCTGCGAACTGCTGTGAGATGAGCCAATTTTTACGTAGCACTGTCATATCATCGTTGAATTCCACCAAAGGTTTCGAACCACAAGCCGTCCCTAATAAAAAGTGATTAGGTGTCAGTGATTCCAGATTTGCTGGGTCTATTGGTATATATGTCAGGGGCCGCGAGTTGATAATGTTTTCTGCTTCTATCAGCATACTTCGCAGCAATTCATCGTTTGGATTTCTTGTTGGCGCAACAGCATAAAGGGCGTTTTTAATGGAGCGTACTAAACGCTCCCAGCTACCGCCCATGTGAGGAGAGGCCGGTGGTATGAATTTCCATTGGGTGTTTGTTGTAGTAAAGGTCTCAACCAGTCTGTCTATCTGGATAGTAGCAGCCGCTTCCCGTAACTCCCATTCTGCTCCGTGAAAGTTAGTGCCATTGTCACTATGAAACTCAATGGGTGTGCCTCTTCTGGCTATAAAGTTGCGAAGACAAAGGATACAGGAATCTGTTGTCAAGGTATGAGCAACTTCTACGTGGACGGCTCTAATGGTAAGGCAGGTTAGAAGGACTCCCCAGCGCTTTTCGGTTCTTCGACCCACAGTGACTAAAAGAGGGCCAAAATAGTCAACGCCAACATTCAAAAACGGGGACAGAAAGATGCAAGTCGTGCATGAGGAAGTGGTGCTATGATTGGTGGGCATGGTTGAGCTCTGTTAATCTTGCTCTGTGGACAGGATTTCTTGATAGTTCTCAGAGCAGATCGCATCTCAGGAATGTAAAATTTTTGACGAAGGTTATTCCACCGTTTCATCGTTTTTGTGATTATAACGATAATGAACATCCTCGATAATAAGCGTTGTGATTTTATGAAATCTTGGAAGGATAACAGGTAGCATAAAGTCTCTGGTGAGTTCTTTTTCCGGGCGGACTCTCCCATTGGTTCGAATGAGTCGATTTTCATCCAGAAAGGGGCACAGGTAAAAAAGGGGGCTATACTTTTCTCGACACTGCGGTTCATTGTTAAGCCTGCAACTTCTTCGGCATATACGCTGTTTTGTGCCTCTCTTAACAATTCAATTTGCGCCATTTGTAGTTTTTCACTCGACAAAAGACCAATCTTTTTTAGTGTCTTTTTCCTTTTAGTGCTTGTGTTGTGCACAAATCGAAGAGCGTACGCCGTACTCCTAAGAAGTTTCGACCAGTTAGAAATTTCGTCAACTCGGAAAATATTCTCTCGGCTATGAGTATGGATGGCAACGAAATTTGTTTTAAGCTCTTCAGTTGTAGACCCAACGATTGTCTCTTGTGGCCAGTGATCAGCAGTGGATTTCAAAAATGCTGGTCCATTGAACCATCGGCTATTAGTTTTGAACTCTGGCGGTTTTTGCCATTTTGTGGCTTCATCAGCGACATTCATGTTTGTGGGAACCCATTTCCACTCCTCTATGTTGGTGAGATCTAAAATTTCGCTAACTCGAATCGATAACGCTTTAAGAGGTGCTACTCGAGTTTTTGCTCCTATTAGACTGGTTTCCATTAACTTATCGTCGGAGTTTCTTATGTACGCCACAGCTGCAAAACCATTTTCGCTGGCATCGACGAAAATATGCAACTGCACTTCTGGGCCCCAGGTTGAAGTCACATAACATCTTGGAATTTTCACCGCTTCGACTTTGGGTAGATGGTGCACCCATTTTAGCCACTTATTGTTTTCCTCGTCTTTAATTTCGTCATCCCACTCAATTTTGGAACGCCAAATCTCTTGCAGGAGGATACATAAGGAAAGACGCTATCAGTCCCAGAGGGTCAAAAATTGTCATCATCACTCTGAGGACTTCCCGTTTAGTAGGACGTCTTGCTCCAAAAAGAATTTCTCTTTGATTTGGGTTGGTAGTAAGCTTAAACGTAAGGCAGTCTTAAGATGTGCACCACCACATTCCAAGCACCTTTTCTGTATTAAGTTAAGATTGAAGTGCACTTAGAACTGCTGACGAATTGGAAACCCAGTTTCTGATATGAAACCCACCTTGATTATGAACGTGTCGAATCTCTTGCGCTAACGTGATCGCCTCTTCCTCAGTCAGCACGCTGTCCATCAAGTCGTCTACGTAGTGATTTTCCTTAATTGAGCAGGCCGCTCTTGGAAATTCAGCAGCAAATTGATCCGCATTGGTATTCTTGATGAAATGGACGGTGCACGGAGAACAGGTCGCCCCAAAAGGTCATCACAGTCATAGCATATATGTCGGGTTTTCCATCCTCGTTACAGCCCTACAAAAATCGCTGATAGTGTTGATCCTCTTTTCGAATACCAATTTGGTGGAACATTTCCATAATGTCTCCACAAATCGCGATCTTGTGTTGTCGGAACTTAAAGATGACAGCCATCAGAGGAGTAAGTTGATCAGGGCCTTTGAGGAGTACGGAATTGAGTGAAGTACTATGAACCGTAGCCGCAGCGTCCCACACGATCCTAATTTTCCCAGGTTTATTCGCGTTTTCCACGGGAAAGACTGGTAGGTACCATGATCGGCTTTGATTTTCCAACATCTCTTGATGTGTAATCTTTCTTGCGTAGCCCTTCATGACGTACTCGTCAATTTTATTATTTAGCTTCTCGGCTAGGGCTGGTTCACGCTGCATTCGTTTTTGGAGGCAGGCTAATCGCTTTCTGGCCATGGGGTAGCTATCCGGCAATTGTACTTCATCAAGTTTCCAAAGAGGTGTCGTTTCGAATCTATCATTCTTGCGGACCGTACGGGTGTTGAGCAGGTCTAATGCTCGAGCATCATCATCGGACATCATAACCCTAGTTGACTCTAGAGTTTCAAATTTGTCATCACAAATAAAGTTCTTCACAAGACGGCGCAGATCAAGGTCATTACATTCACAAACGTGAAAGTTGTGAGTTTTGTCAGGGTTGCCTGCTTCCTCGACCCAATTTCCATGGATAACCCACCCTAAGCGAGTTTTAGTCGCAACGGGTTCATTTCGTCCACCCTTTTTGGATCTTAGCGGAAACCCGAGTTGTGCATTATTAACTACTATAAGAAACCGTGGAACAGCTCTGTTGTATGAAGCGATGTCGAGTCCCTTTACATGTTCAAACTCCTCCTGCAGCTCTTTTGAATTGAGTGTTTGGGCTGGTAAACATAGTTAACCCACAGTGTGGACATCTGCTAGTTGGAACTTCTCTGCTTTCGGATTGGTGGAGGATATTTGCAGGTTCATTAATTTGGACTTACTCTCATGTCGCGAAGTGTTCCCAGTCCATTTCAGACACAGCGGTCTTGGCGTTCCTGACACCTTCAACTTCATCGCGAGTTCTTCTTCAATCAACGTTACGGATGACCCATCGTCCAAGAATGCATACACTTTTATTTTTATTCCATTTGCATAAAGAAAAACAGGCACAACTCGAAACAGAACTGAGTCGGTGTTATAACTCTAAGAATCCGATATATTTTCTGAGTGTATTCCAATTGTTCCATCTGTAGGCGGAGGCTGTGTGGACAATTTTTGGTCGTTGTGGAGGAGCTGGTGGTGTTTTAGAACACAGTTGTTCTTTGCACATACGGACTCTGACTTGCACTTGTAGTTCAGATGCTTTCTCAGACATTTACTGCAAAGCTGGTGTTTTCTTACTGCCGCCCATCGAGCGGTGCGGTTCGACTGCTGAAACTTCTTACAATCTGCTACCGAGGAACAATTGCCACCACAAATACAACACCTTTTGTCTGAATTGTAATTATGGAGCTGACTCTCTTCATAGTGGGCATTTACAATCCCTTTGCCCTTCCATGCTTTGTTGCTTTTCTTCTCTTCAGACTGTGTAGAGGGAGCCAGAACAAGAACTCCATTTGCAGCTTCGGCCATTGTGTACATCCACTTACTGAAATGTACAAGTGTGCATGTGGGTAATGATTGCTTGTGGATGGCCCAATTAAGACGAAGGGTTGGGGGCAGCTTGTCTACAAGTTCTTGCATCAGCATTGGATAATTGAGGTGGTCGACTATGCCACAAGCTTCAACGGTAGCACAAAGATTCTGCACTGCTATTGCAAAGGTGACAATAGTCTCAAATTTGTCTGCTTTTGGCGATGGTGAAGCTAATCTTTCGAATCAGAGTGTTGATTATTAATTCCGGTCTACCGTACAGCATCTTCAAAGTTTCGATCACACGACCCACACAATTCAGTTGTATTATCAAACTTCGCACCGCCTCTAATGCCCCGCCTTTAAGAGCTTTGTGTAACCTTATAAGGTTTTCCTCATCACTAAAGCCACCCAGTTCTGTGCTCTGATTAAAACTTGCGATAAAAAGTGGCCATTCCGAGGGGTTTCCATCGAAAACTGGCAAGTCTCGGATTAAATGCCGCGCTGCTAAATGATTTTTCGTTAAAAAGCTATTTGAGGGCGTACATTGTTCGATATTGTTGAATGAGGGTAGATGCTGAGAGGAGGCCAATAATTGTTCGGAGGTATGCTCGTTTGGATGTTGGTAAATTCGAAGATTTTGAACACCCTGTGACGGTGGCAACAGAACATTAGCTGTAGATGTACCATAATTGATCGATGGAACGTATTGTGGTTGTTGATGGACATCATTCGATAGAAGAACTCCATTCCTTGGTTTGGCTTGTTGATTCTGATTGGCACTTGTTGATATGAAGGCTGAACCTGACGGCTGCCACCACTTCGCGGTTTAAGAACTCGTTGATGTTGAGAGATGATCGGAGTGAAGCTGGTGTTAACGTTTGTTGTAGAATGCAGGTGATTGTCCGTTGCAATTCCGTCGATCCACTGGCCAACGTTCGCATTTGTTTTTTTTATGTTTTGCACTTCATGGGTTTCATCGTCGTCGTCCGAAGAATCAAATGCTCGATTCATAATTTTGTATTTCTTCGATATATATTCGGCATCTCTTTCCTTTCGTAATTTGAGTTCTTCTTTGTCACGATTATCCCTCAACTGCCATTCCTCTTCGATTCTCTGAAGCTCTATTTGGCGCCGCTTAGTTGATGAATGCTTGGAGGACCTTGAAGTACTTGAGTTGGATCTCGATTGTTGAAGCGCAGGTTCTAGTTCTGGAACATAATTATCCTTGGGTAGCACAAAGCCATGCGTCGTTTTTTTCATTGTGGAGAAATGTCTGCTCCTCATTAAAGATGACAGAGATGCACTTTCAACAGAATTCATGAAACTTTGGGCATTTAATGAAAATGTGCCAGCACCCGGTGGTAAAGTTTGGAAACAAAACGCGTTCTGGGTTGAATTTGTCGCAGAGGAGTATGGCTGGTTAGAGTTCGCAGTTGAAACGGTTGGAAAATTCAGAGTTCCACACATGGCAGCAACTTCGGCCGCACTATGCGCAGAAACTTTCACAGTAGCTTGGGCAAACGCAGTACGGGTTGATACTGCTGATAATGATAAAGGCACACCTTGATTTTGTGACTTAAAATGGGTGGGATATAACAAAGTTGGTTCACTAGTTAAATTTCTTCGCATGGCAGCAGATTCGGCCGCACTGTACGCAGAGAATGTAAGAGCACTTTGGGTATACGCGGACATGATTGGTGTTACTGATGACTGCACACAGGTGTGATTTGACATAGTTGATACAGCGCCTAGACTCCTGCTTATAGCAGCAAATTCGGCCGCTTTAGTCGCAGGAACCCTGATAGGACTTTGTGCAAACGTAGCAGTAATTGATGCTGATGATGTTTGCGACAGTTGGCTATTCGTATTGGCATTTGTAATATTATCAACCCACCCCACAGCACATGCAGAACCCACCCCTCAATAACTAGCTAAACACTTACTCTTACCTGTGCAAATCTGGCATACATAAGACTTATCTTGAATGATTGATTTCATACAATACATGGATCTTTAATCTATTTACGTAGTTTTCTTTAGTTTTCAAATACTTATTTGTACTTTAATAATAATTTCAATTTGGAAACGAATTAAATTAATAATTTCAATTTGGAAATGAATTAAATTACAACCTCGTGGCTGGCAGAAAAATTATCCATATCGGAAATAAAAGGCAAAAATGCAAATTTGACGTTTGATTTGTTGGTGGCTCCACCTACGAGTTGGTTGGGGAAGCTACTTTTAGGGTGCTTACGCACCTCTGCCTACACCTGCATTGATTCTTAGCATTGTTCCATTGGACAGCAGATATTAGCTTTGAAGCGGCATGAATTGTATCACGTCCTGCCTTAAAGCCGAACTGGGTGTCTGGAATTATATTCTTTGTCCTCGGCGCACTTGGACAGAGCTCTATTGAGAACTTTTTCGAATACCTTGCTGATACTCGGAAGAAGACTTATCGACCGGAAATTTGCTGGGAATTTTCCTTTCCTTTCCTTGGAATTATCCTTTCCCTTTTTCGGGAAAGGATGTACAAAAGCTGTCTTCCAACTCATAGGATAATATGCATTATTCAACGTTGTTGAACAGTGTTGTGTATATGTCTGTTGCATCCTCTGGGAGATATTGTAGTACAATATTGGGTATACCATCGACTCCTTCTGACTTCATTTTCTTTGATGAAGCGAAAATCATTTGGAGTTCGATCTTCGAGATGAGCAGGGAACTTGTCCCATTTTGCTCGGCGATGGTGGCGTTTGCCAGATTGTCTTCATTGAACCCCTTAAAACCAAGATTCTTAGATGCTATTTCGAAAAGTAAAAGTGATTCAGCAGAGCTCTGTTCTCCAGGTCATGATTTGGGTGAATGGACTCATTGACGACTTCAGTGTCCTAATCTCCAGATCGTTTCTGTCAATAAAAAACGTCTATACAATAGTTTAAATCTTGTCAGAAGGCCACTGTGTAGTGCTTCTATTGTCTCGTCCTTGTAAATTCTAGTTGCATTTTGTTCTTTGTATCATGGTATTGTTCTGTCCATCGTTTGTTTATGACACCATCCATCTGAAGCAGGTATCCATCGATCTCTACTTTCGAAAGATTCCTGTCGTTTGGAGGCAAAATTTTGTTGGAGAGGAGTTCTTTTGTTAGGGAGTTGGAAAAACGTGGTCAGCGTGCCTTACTTAAATTGTAAGAGTGAGCATGCAAAATTCATCCAACAACATGCTCAGAATACGTTTGCGATCGATTTTGGTTTACAAACCCTCTTGTTAAATACACACACACACACCCCAATTTTTACATCTACTTTCTACTATAACAAAACATTACATTACATTACATATTGATCTGCTCCGTAGATAAATCTACGAAGTAGAGACACTTATGAGCACTGGCTACTGAGGCCATCGGCTTAGACAATTACAGGACAACACACAAGACAACATGGATACAGGACAGAACAGAAGATAGAAAGAGGACGGAAAAACAGAAAACACATAACACATGTCAACAGCACGCAGTTGGTTTTCGGACGGTCCCACATCTTTCCAATAACCACGCGCAACGATGCTTGATTTCGCTGATCTCACGGGAAGCGATTATACCAAAACTCCTCCTATTTTGTATTTCTTTTGCTTTTTGTATTTCTTGTACTTTTTGAATTATTTTGGGAATTTGCGTCTATTCTTTTTCATGTTTGCCTGGTGCCTGGTTGAATTGAATTGGCGAAAATTTCATAACATGTGGAAAATTTGTTCATATGTCACAAAAACTAATGCCGAATCCAATGAAACACAGACTGCCAAAATCTTCTCGAGTGCAGATAACAGTGAATTTCAAGAGTAGAAAGAAATGATGGTAAGTGATGGCATCATAATGAGAATAGTTGATCAGAATATACGACTCCAACTTTTAAAGACAGATGGCTTGAATTGGACAGCAACAAAAGAAATTTGTGGTGTAGCTAAACGGGTTACTATGTATGGAATGCAATCAGAAAGAGGCTTACCTGTCGATGCTGTGAAAAATATAAACCAAAATAATTTTAAGATTTTTTTTCAAAATCTGAGATCAATTATTTTCCATATTTTTCTCATTCTAAAAATCATGTTACAAGAAACAGAGATCATCATAATAATAATATGGAACAGATATGTTCGTCTTATTTACCCTAATGGTTGTCAGAAATGTATACGCATCATGCTTTTGGTAACTATCCAGCATTTAACTGTATAACTAACTATTCCATCGCAATTTTGTCAAAAAGACGTTTTTTTCTCTAAATGCAGAATCAATATTCTTAACTAAGCCTAAAACGCATTGTCAAAAACAAAAATAATAATAGAAATAAAGAGTTATGGCTAAAACACAATCACGCTTTTGCTTTGGCTTCGTCATGTTACATTTCATATGCTTGATTTAATCGCTGACGTATTAAAATGTATGTATCTCACTAACTGATACATTCATTCACCCACTACCAACATTCGTCACATACCACATTGTACCCAACATTCCAAAAGTTAATCGCATTTAATGTTTCATTGAATTGCGAATAGTTTTTGTGCTATCCAACAGATAATTCGCCCAACGGGATATGTAGGTATGTATCCCACCCACAGTAAGTACCTTTAATCCAGGAAAATTAGACATACATACATACATTTCTCCATAGTTCGGAAAAATTATATAAAAGTTTTTTGTTTGTGAATCCACTTTGTTGAATTGTTATGGATATTTAAGGAAATGTCTTCATCGATTCGAGCTCCACGTCTATTAAAAATAAGGGGTCAAAGGTCACGGCCATGGAATTTCGTTGATTTATTGAATTTAAAATAGAATATAAATCAAACAAAACTCATGGAACCATCCAAAAATGTTTCAATTATCATTGGAGTGACCAAAAGAAATCATACAAATATCTTGTGTAAATGGGGTTTTTTTTATGGTGGATAGGGAGGGAGGGGGTGGAGAATGAAGTCTAGTTTTAATATAAAAAAAACATGATGAAACTGGGAATAAAGGATTAACTGTCATGTGAATAAAATAGGTATAAGTGTGGTTCTTGATCCCTCCAGGGGGTATTAGAAACCGTAATTGTTGGAACTAACATTTGCATTGGGCACATCATTTTTGGGAAATCTTTAGTGCTTGATCTAATAAAAGAAAAACAAATGAATACACAAGTTTTGGTTTTTTTAGGTTTTTTTTACAATTATTTTTATCAATTTTTGTTTAATTTTTTTTTTATAATTAACATCAATTTTAATTGAAAATATATTTTGAATCCAGAATAATAATAAATAATAATAAAACTTGACAATTTTAATTTGGTGCACCCCAAATATTCATTAAGTTTTATCATAATTTAGAAATATTTTGTACATCCCTAATATTTAAGGCGATTTTGTTATTGATTATTATTGATATTGTTTCATATGTAAAACGTCACTTTTATGTGGTGACATTAAAAAAGGTGAAACGTGGAATCCAAACATTAATGGATTTTAGCAATTCCTGTTGCAATTCACCAAGAGTATCGGAAAGACTACACGCAAATATAGTATTGTTGCGGCCAAGAAGCAGCAAGATGCTGGAGACGCATGCTCATCTCTAAGCCCACCTTGAGGGCAAACACGATCAAGTGGATAATTTTTATTTGAAAAAGACTGCATTTTCTGTAGTAACGAGGCACTAGATTCAATGAGCCTGCACACACAATTATATCAACCTGGGGGAACAGCGGTTTCAAACCTTACTTCAAGCACACACGGGATGAATCACTCTGGTGAAAAAAATTTATACATGAACTCCTTTCCTATGTGTTCGTATTTGTTTTGCCTTTTGTAAGCCCAAAATCGTCCAAAATTGTATGTGAGTATTAGTTTTTCTCTTCGTTCATCCACTCAAAAGTTGGTTGAAGATTTTAGTCCAATGTACACTGCCCGTTTTTCTTCCTTTGCCCAGAAAACCAATTTTCCCCCAGATGAATTCATCTCGTGTGTGCAGGCACAATAAATTTACTAAGATATTCTATCTTTGCAACACTTATCTGGCTTATTATCAAATTCAAGTGTGGCTTGGAAATAACACACTTCCTATTGAAGACAATGGATGGACCTAAGAAAATATGAACTTGGAACTAGAAAGAACTCTACTCCAACCGGCCCTTGATAAGGGGGATAAGGGGTGTGGTACCAAATGCGGTTGTCGTAGAATAGGAATAAGTTATTTAATCGCGTGAAGTCACTGTCATGGCCATGCATGCTATAATACGGAATCTAAAAACTGTAATAAAGAAGAAACCAACGATAATAAATATTCATCAGAGTCAGATATGGAAGACGATGCAGATCTATCGTGCTTATCTCAACAATTAAGAACCATAGTGTTAGATTAATATGATAAAGATGACAGCCTAAGGCCATCAAACTAAGAAAAAGTAAACAAAAAATATACAGATAAAAATACAAAATTAAAATAAAAAAAAAAAAATTAATATAAAATAAAAACAAAAATTGGTGGAGATAACATCTTGGCTTTTCTTTTATTAGATTCAGTGTTAAAAATTAACCCTATAATGATCGGTATGGAAAGACAGTAAAAGTGTCGCCCACTCAGCGGCTGGAATATGGATACCAGATACTTTGTGTCGCCAACGAATTTTCCCTGCCCTACATTAATTATGGATAAATGAATCAGGGCTAGGAACAACCAACAATTCAAATACCAAGTAAGTAATCCCGCGGATCTTGATGATTGTTGCTAGCATCGGCACATTCTTCCTTGTGTGTCGATGGATATCCAAAGCATTGGCCTGGTATCAGCTTCTAGACTCACTACACTTGTGGGAAATTTAGTGACGCTGCATTTTGAAGTACTTAAAGTAGACTTCATGGGATTTGCTGGCGGCCAGTCTTTCGTCTTTAACCGTTTGCCTTGGTTGCTCATTCAGCCCGACGTGGGCAATCAACAGTTCTTCGTTTCCTTTCATAATAAGACGTGGTCATTCAGTAACAGCCATACGAAGTGGTCGCTTCTCACTTTTCTTCTTTTTCTTTATATATTATATATAACATATGTATATAACCAAATATTTAGTCAATAAGTTCAATTGAAATAAATCAAGATTCTGTATAAACTAGCTTATGGTGTACATTGTCATTATTTAACTCATCCCCTTGTAAGAATCGGAAGACCAATACCTGAACATTTGTTGTGAATAGTTAAATTAAAAAAAATAAGTTTATGTCCTTATATTGCTATTGTTATCTGGTAGCAATCAGTGTTTTTTGTGCATTTGCTTCCTTTGGTTCACCATTTTCAAACGAAGAATAACTCTTGCCAATTGCTGCTTCTTCGGGCTTAAAAGGCAATTGAGTAGCAAAGCCCTCTCTCTCTTCTCTCTTAGGTGGCGCTACAGTCCAAGGTGGACCTGGGCCTCAACAAACAAGCTTCTCCAGCCAGCTCGGTCCCTAGCTAGCTGTCTCCAGTTTCGCACGTGGAGTCGGTAGAGGTCCTCTTCACTTGTGTGCGCCACCTGAGTCTCGGTCTTCCTCTACTGCGCTTTGTTGCTCTTAAGCTTAGATATAGCTAGCTTTATTTCATCCAGATGTGGTGGGCGGAATTGTTAGTCTACTTCGCCCACATAAAGTGGACCATTCTGCCTGATAGCGGAATTCGATACAGAAATGTTTTTTCCATATTCTCAGCATTGACTCGACAATATTTACTCTTCTTGGCGTGGGTCGTGATATCCTAAGTCGTACCTTGCTGGCTACAACGAGGTAGTGGTCCGAGTCAATGTTTGCCCCTCGGTAAGTTCTGACATCCATCATACTGGAGTAGTGCCTTGCATCGATCGCAATGTGGTAAATTTGGTTGACAGTGGATTGATCAGGGGATCTCAATGTCCCTTTGTGAATGTTGAGGTGTGTGAACTTGGTACTAGCTATTACAATAT